>PVKU01002838.1:0-206459 GCA_004027475.1 Anoura caudifer | reverse complement strand
GTTGGAGGTGGGCAAAGGGGGTGTATGGAATATCTGTAAGAGTGTCAAAGACGAAAATAAAGTTTAAAAAAAATAAATAATAATAAATAAAAGGCAGGCAGACTCCACAGTGCCCCATGAAAGAGCTTGGGAGCAAGACGGTCTCTGAAAAGGTACTTTGAGCATGCTCACACCTAACACTCACCTTTATTCATGGACAACACACTGGTCTACGTCTTAAAGCCCTAGTGGAGAAATAAAACACAGGAATTAAGTGGTTAATAAGGGTTCCTGGCCATCAACTTCTCCCTGTGCCAGATACCAGAGATCCCAGTCCAGGGACGGAGGTGGTCAGCGCGCTGCGGTTATGGCGTCAACGAGACACTCAGAGTCACCGGGAGTCATCATCACCCCCATCCTACCCCAGGGCAACTGCAGCCACTCCATCTCGCACAATCCACTCACCCCTGTTGCGCTGTAGACCGGCCCACAAGAATCAGGGCCTGTAAAGAAACCAATGAGTCAGCAAAAGCTCGGACGACTCTAGCCGAGTCCCCCATGCTCCGGACTGCCATCAGTTCCGAGCAGTGGCGTCACACGGACATCAGAAACTCTAGTCTGTAATGGTAAGTCATCCTGCTCAGTCCGAGACTGCGGTGCTGTCACCCAGCAGGGCCCTGGGGTACTTGCCCGCAGACAGCTGTGCAAGACGCCCGTGGCGCTGGAAGCCACCACCATCCTCTCCTCCTAGGTGGCAGGTAGCGCAACAACCACCAAGCACACTACACGAGGAACTCTCAACACCAAGCAATTCGCAGAAAGAAAATGGTGGCTCTAGGGCCCCGCTATTTATGGCGGCGTGAGGTCGGGCACTGAAGGCCTTGGCTGTCTTCTTAGATGCCTGGTTGGACACGCGACATTTGCTCATTGTTCGTCCAAATAAGAATAAAACAAAGTGAGAGGCCATCAGTGACTGTTTCACACTCTTCTGGTCAAATATTCGGAGATATTTTGTGAATTTTGAAAAACAAGTGATATGACAGGCCAGCGGGCTGAAAGTCCCTGCGCCTTCCACTTGCGCGCGCAGCAGAGCGCTCTTCCTAGTGGCTTGGGCCAGTTAATGACTCAGACTCCAACCTCGTTCTTGCGAGGGCCAGCTTGGGGCCAGAGTCACCTCCCAGCAACTGTCAACCCGCTCCGTAGAGCTAGCGAAATCTGAATTCGCAACCCCACTGGAGCCCGCGGATCTGTCAGGCATAGTAAGCTTCATGTCTTTTTCTGTATTGATATAATTGACTACATTAAACTTCATAAATTTAAAATACATAATTCGATGTCTATAAACCACTCGAACCTTTTTTATGCGAACACTTCCAAAAGTATAATCATATTGTTGTATAACCAACCTCCAAGACCTTTTTCATCTTGCAAACTGAAATTCTATACCAGTAAACAACTCTCCGGTCCTCATTCTTCTTCCTTTTATGAGTAGTGCCTGGCCTGGGAGTTGACAAAAACCAGTAGAGGTGTTCAGTATGCTCTGAACAGCACCATATGTAAGAAAGCGTTGGAAGCAAACCAATTGCAGCAGGTGGCAACAGCCAGGCCATGTTCTCCTTTCACTAGAATACACTCTCAAATATCTTCCCTCTCAAATATCCCCTAATCGTTTGCTCTTGGCTCTTAATCCATCAACTTGTATATTATCCCAAATCCCACCTACCTGGACCCCTCATTTAGAAATGTGAGTCATTTTTGGTGATGCACATTGGCATCTTTTTCATCTTTTGAGCAAAAGCCACATATAATGGTGATTTGGGAGTTTTGAACCATACAAAATCAGTCTCCTTTCTGAGTCACATAATTTAGAGTGAGCAAAGAGTAAAATTTGGAAGGCCATTGTGGGTACAGGAAATATCCCTTTACTTTCTTACCCAATTATCAATCCATCTGCCCTGACCTTCCCCATTTCAACCTTCCATCAGAAAAATGTCTTCCAAAAAACAAAAAAATTTCTTCCAAGAGTCCTGTGGTATTCATTTGACACATTTCTCAGCCCAGGGCCCCCACCTGTGGCTGATGTTGCAAAGTGACTTTTGCTTGAAGTTTCAACATGTTATGTGTACAGGTGGACAATACTCTTAATTTTAAATTTATTTGTATCATATTTTTTCCATACAATGACATATTCTGATACTGCTTCCTAATGAACCATTTCCCTAATGAGGT
This sequence comes from Anoura caudifer, assembly GCA_004027475.1. NCBI lineage: Eukaryota > Metazoa > Chordata > Mammalia > Chiroptera > Phyllostomidae > Anoura > Anoura caudifer. The sequence goes on along the minus strand of PVKU01002838.1, from coordinate 204,251 downwards.
AGTTATGAACTGAACTGGCCCAGCCTGAGGAATTCTCTTCTGGGCTCTATTACAATGTTGCTTGGAGATGCTGTTGCTAGAGATTTCCCAAACCTCTATCATTACTAGTGCTGATGTCAGTGAGTCAACACTTTTAAGGCCTTTCCAGCCTTCAGGCTCCCACTCACAGCAATGAGTTCCTTACCACCAGCTGGGTCCCTGAAAACAAACACTTTCCTGTTCCTAAAGATCCCATCAGGGGTATCATCTGGTACACTTTGGTTGCAAGTTAGAAACACCTGGGCAACTTGAACAAGCATTAGGAGGACTTACCTACACATTGTCATTCCTAACAAGTTTTCTTTTACCTTCCTCAGAGGGTAATTTATTGAAAGATACAACATGTAATTTTCATTTCTTTGATTTTTAGGTAGGTATTCTATTTCCAGACTATTTTTGGCAGGAAGCAGGTTGGAATTCTCTCAGGCTAGAAGAAGTGTTCAGGACTCTTAACTGCTAAACTGGAAAAATCCCCTAGGCAAAGGCTTGTATGGAAGGGAAGACCATTTTCCCCATCTCCCCATACTGTACAGCTTTTATCACCTTTCTACATTAAATTGACTATTGTTTTGAGCCTGTGCATTAACAAGGACAAAGAGGGTACTGAAAATTGGGTAAAAACATTACTCAGAACCAGACTTGGGTTTCGTGTCTGGCCCCAAACCATGACTTGTGCTAATTTTGTTCTGGATATAGTTAAAGTGGCCACCTCCACATGCTCACCTATTAAAAAATGCTTTAGAATACCTGATGTGTAGAGGATGGTGGGATGAGGATTACTGAGGATTATTGGGGTGACTCAAAGAACCTGGTACAGTGTCTAGGCCATCCCTCTTTATTACCATGCCCCCATATAAGTATCTCAATCCTTCAGACTCAGTTTTATAACTGCAGCTAGGGTGACCATAACTGAAGGTATCACTTACCTATAGCATACTTCTGCTCAAAATGTCATTATAACTTTGAAAGTGAGACCATTTGGACAATATAAAAAGAGGCAACCAAAACTCACAGGATAAATAACTGCATTTGACCACCAGGTGGGATTTACAGAGCCAGGGTGAATCTGCAGCTCATTTTTTGCTCTTTTGTCTACCTTGAATGTCTTTATAACTTCAACAAAAGATTGGAAAATTCACAGATAAGGAGTGGGTATAAAGAGCTCTGCAAACATAACTGCAAATGAGGAACCATAAACCCTTCTATCTAAACACAGCCTTTAAACCCATACCAATTTCTCCTCCCCAAAACCCTATTGCTGCTCCTGTCCCTACTTTTCTCTAAAACAAGCTCCACCCCAATCTAAATGGTTACCTAGAATGTTTCCTAACACAAATGTGATTCACCACCTAGAACTGATTCTCAACAAAAACACCCATAGCCATGGCTCCCAATATTTGCCAGTCATCAGAAGTACTGCCCCCACTTACCATGTACGGAATTCAGACATTTCGGAAGAGTCCATTAACACTCACAAATAAAAATAGTCACACATTAACATTTTTTTTTAAAGATTTATTTTTACAGAGAGGAGAAAGGGAGAGACAATGTGTGATGCCTCTTGCGTGCCCCCAGTGGGGATCTGGCACCCAACCCAGGCATGTGCCCCGACTGGGAATCAAGTGGAGACCCTATGGTTTGCAGGCCAGCATTCAAACTTGTCTTTAAAGGCCAAACCCCGCCACAAACTTGTCTTTAAAGGTAGCAGAATTGATCACTGAGGAGAAAAACATGTTCTAGAGTACCAAGTTACATTAAATGCAAAGAATTCTAGAGAACACATTGATTGCATTACAAGTAATAAAAACAGACATGTCAATCATATTACACCTAACTTCAGACTGAACTGAAATAGAAGACAATTGAGAGTTAACAAAAATTTAGGGCAACAGCAGGATCCTTGAGTCACCTCTGCTGCAGAGACAAATATGGGGGAAAAGGTAGGGTCCTAATCCACTTCCTCAATGGTGGGGCCAGAACCAGAGCCCGCCTTAGGGACCTGAGCCCCAAAGCCACCAGCCCCGGGGCTACCCGCCCCCTGGTACAGTCCGCTGATGATGGGGTTACACACCTGCTCCAGCTCCTTCCTCTTGTGCTCAAACTCCTCCTTCTCAGCCAGGGTGTTGGCATCCAGCCAGGAAATCACCTCCTGGCACTTGTCCAGCACCTTCTTCTTGTCCGCCTCGCTGATCTTGCCTTTGAGCCCCTCATCCTCCACAGCGCTCTTCATGTTGAAGGCATATGACTCCAGCGCGTTCTTGGCAGACACCCTCTCACGCTGGACCTCATCCTCGGCTTTGTACTTCTCAGCTTCCTGCACCATGCGTTCGATCTCCTCCTTGCTCAGGCGGCCCTTGTCGTTGGTGATGGTGATCTTGTTAGCCTTGCCAGTGCTCTTGTCTGTGGCCGTGACGTTCAGGATGCCATTGGCGTCGATATCGAAGGTCACCTCGATCTGGGGCACGCCCCGAGGGGCCGGTGGGATGCCACTCAGCTCGAAGCGCCCCAGCAGGTTGTTGTCGCGAGTCATAGCTCTCTCACCCTCGTACACCTGGATCAGCACCCCAGGCTGGTTGTCAGAGTAGGTGGTGAAGATCTGCGTCTGCTTGGTGGGGATGGTGGAGTTGCGCTTGATCAGTGCAGTCATCACGCCCCCAGCTGTCTCCAACCCTAAGGACAGGGGAGCCACATCCAGCAACAGCAGATCCTGTACGTTTTCAGACTTGTCCCCCATCAGGATGGCTGCCTGCACCGCCGCCCCGTAGGCCACTGCCTCGTCGGGATTGATGCTCTTGTTGAGATCACGCCCATTGAAGAAGTCCTGCAGCAGCTTCTGCACCTTGGGGATGCGGGTGGAGCCTCCCACCAGGACCAGGTCGTGAATCTGAGCCTTGTCCAGTTTGGCGTCTCGCAGAGCCTTCTCCACTGGCTCCAAGGTGCTCCGGAACAGGTCGGAGCACAGCTCCTCGAACCGCGCCCTGGTGATGGACGTGTAGAAGTCGATGCCCTCGAACAGGGAGTCTATCTCCAGGCTGGCCTGGGTGCTGGACGACAGGGTCCTCTTGGCCCTCTCACAGGCGGTGCGCAGCCGCCTCACAGCTCGCTTGTTCTGGCTGATGTCCTTCTTGTGCTTCCGCTTGAACTCCTCCACAAAGTGGTTCACCAGCCTGTTATCAAAGTCCTCCCCTCCCAGGTGGGTGTCGCCGGCCGTGGCCTTCACCTCGAAGATACCATCGTCGATGGTCAGGATGGACACATCGAAGGTACCCCCACCCAGGTCAAAGATGAGCACATTGCGCTCCCCCTTGCCGGTCCTGTCCAGGCCGTAGGCGATGGCGGCAGCGGTGGGCTCATTGATAATCCTCAGCACATTCAGACCCGCAATCACCCCCGCGTCCTTAGTGGCCTGGCGCTGCGAGTCATTGAAGTACGCCGGCACGGTGATCACCGCGTTGGTCACCGGGTAGCCCAGGTACGCCTCAGCGATCTCTTTCATCTTGGTCAGGACCATAGAGGAGACCTCCTCGGGGTAGAACGCCTTGGTCTCCCCCTTGTAGCTCACCTGCACCTTGGGCTTGTCCCCGTCGTTGATCACCTGGAAAGGCCAGTGCTTCATGTCCGACTGCACCACTGGGTCGCCGAACTTTCGGCCGATCAGCCGCTTGGCGTCAAAAACCGTGTTCTGCGGGTTCAGCGCCACCTGGTTCTTGGCCGCATCCCCGATGAGCCGCTCGGTGTCGGTGAAGGCCACGTAGCTGGGGGTGGTGCGGTTGCCCTGGTCGTTGGCAATTATCTCCACCTTGCCGTGCTGGAACACTCCCACGCACGAGTAGGTGGTGCCCAGGTCGATACCGATGGCCGTGGTTTTAGCCATGCCGGCACCCTGCTCTCTCAACCCCGCAATGAGGTTCGGGGTTTTCCTGCAAACGGTGGTCCGGGTCAGCGACCACAGAAGCCTGGCCCAAGCTCTGTCCTTTCTGAAGCGGGAAACTGAACGCCGGCGTCCGCAGAAGTTCGTCCTAGGAGGCAGCGGGTCTGCGTTCACCACACAGAAAGGCACCACACAGAAAGGATGCAGGAAACACCTCGTTTCGGCGGGCTCGGAATTGGTTGGCGAGCGGAGGCTCTGTATTTATAATTCTTCGTCGCCCCCGCCTTTCTCCCGCTCACCCAATCCCCTATCTCTGTCCGGAGGAGAGTTTGGAATATTCCAGGACTTTCTACGGGCTTCCCGCCCCCAGGCTTTCCCGGGCCAATCAGCGTACTGGGTGCCGCCCCTCTCAGAACTCTCCTGACTTTTCTGGGGCTTGCTGTGCTGGCGCGGTCTCTGGAAGAGATAGAGGGACATAAAGTAGGGAGGGGCTCATGAGATGGCTGTGCTGACGACACTGTGAAGGGGGCGGGAGCTGGGGGAGCTGACGGCGTTCCCTGCAGTCGCATTACAATGGAAATGCTGCCTCTGACCTCAGGGCTAGTGTGCTGTCTGGAGAAAAGGAAATTAAGCCTGCTTAAAGTTGTAGGGCGGGAGGGTTGGGGGGCGGGAGGGGGGGACACCGGCTGCGTCGGGTGGATGATGAGGGAGTCCCCACCGACATTGGCTTCGCAATTCGAACATTATCAAACTCGAGTAAACGCGACTGGAGAATAGGTGAACAAGGAGGGCCGATGGTAATGGGGTGGGAAGAGGCAAGACAGGTCTTTGCAAAATGCTGCAAGACTCGCTAGTTCAAGTCTGATGTATGGGGTCTTGGCCAACCATGAGACGGAAATCCTTTTAGGAACCGAAAGTACATTGGATTGGTCACAGCTGCTGGAAGGACGTGGAGGAGCGAGTCTGTTCTTGTCTCTGGATAACAGGATTTTTTAAAGTAAAAGATTAGATGAAAAGCCCTGGCTGGTGTGGCTCAGTGGATTGAATGCTGGCCTGTGAACCAAAAGATCACGGGTTTGATTCACAGTCAGGGCACATGCATGGGTTGCAGGCCAGATCCCCAGTAGGGGGGCATGTGAGTGGCAGCTGATCGCTGACTCTCTCACACATCTCTTTCTCTCCCTCTTTTTCTCCTTCCCTTCTCCTCTCTCTGAAAATAATATTTTTAAAAAGATTAGATAAAGATGCCAGATGCCACCTGGACCACACCACCTCACCTGAGGAAACTAGAAAACCCACTGCAGTGGGATTCTAGCGGCCCAGATTTACTCCCACAAGTGCCTAGTAGAGGGTAAGGAGCCCAGGAATACAGCTAAAGCCAAATGTGGTGATTACTGTCTCATGCAGAGATCGAAAGGTAAAATAATCTCAGTTCAGTAGGGAGACGGATACAATCTCAGAATAAGTATATGTTGGGGCAAAAGCAGGCTTACAATTGTAAGTGAAACAGTTTATTCTTGTGCTATTTACTAATAATTGTATTACTTTCCATATGAACAGTCCTGTATATCAGAGACATAGGACAGGACACTTGAATGAGGACTTGTGAGAAATTAAAAACAATTACACCCACTGCCTTCCCATTTCTAGTTGGCTAGGAATGTGTTTGAATACCTTGTCCAAAAAGCATGGAAACATTGTCTGGAAGAGTTATTTGTACACCAAAAACATTGTTGTACACAGAGATCATGAAGGCATTATTCACAATAGCCCTGAGGCAGAAGCAGTCCTCAGAGGGAATAAATGAGTAAAATCTGTGTACACAATGGAATGTTGTTCAATCTTAGAAAGGAAGGAAAATCAGATCCATGATATTATAACATAGAATTCTGGGGTGTCCAACCTTTTGATGTCTCTGGGCCACACTAGAAGAAAAAGAGTTGTCTTGGGCCACACATTAAATACACAAACACTAATGAAAACTGATGAGCAAAAAAAAGATTTTAAATAAATGTACGATTTTGTGTTGGGCCTCATTCAAGACGGTCCTGGGCCACATGAGGCCTGTGGGACACAGGTTTGACACAGATGAACTTTGTTATTATGCTAAGAGAAATAAACCACAGAAAGAGAAATATTGCATAATTCCACTAGTATGAGCTATCTATAATAGCTTCATAGAAATAGAAAGTGGTGATTTCCAGGGGCCAGTGGGAGTAGGGAATGTTGAGTTGTGTAATGGGTAAAGAATTTCAGTTTTGCAAGATTAAGAGTTCTGGAAGTTTTAGACAATGTGAATGAACTTACTATTGAACTATACCCTTAAAAATGATTACAGTGGTAAATTTCATGTTATGGGTATTTTACCACATTAAAAATAATAAATAGAATAAAGAAGTACTCTGCCAAGACTTTGTTGCATTTTTTCCCAACAGGCCTCAGAAAACCATGGCTACTGCTAAGGGAATGGCCATTGGCATTGACTTGGGCACCACCTACTCCTGTGTGGGAGTATTCCAGCATGGCAAGGTGGAGATCATTGCCAACGACCAGGGCAACCGCACCACCCCCAGCTATGTGGCCTTCACCGACACCGAGCGGCTCATTGGGGATGCGGCCAAGAACCAGGTAGCCATGAATCCTCAGAACACTGTCTTTGATGCCAAACGTCTGATCGGCAGAAAATTTAATGATCCTGTAGTGCAATCAGATATGAAACTTTGGCCTTTTCAAGTAATCAATGAAGGAAGCAAGCCCAAGGTATTGGTGTCCTATAAAGGGGAGAAAAAGGCTTTCTACCCTGAGGAAATTTCTTCTATGGTTCTGACTAAGATGAAGGAGACTGCTGAGGCTTTTTTGGGCCACCCTGTCACCAATGCTGTGATCACTGTGCCAGCCTATTTCAATGACTCTCAACGCCAGGCCACCAAGGATGCAGGTGTGATTGCAGGTCTCAATGTGCTAAGAATTATCAATGAACCCACAGCTGCTGCCATTGCCTATGGCTTAGATAAAGCAGGTCAGGGAGAGCGACATGTCCTGATCTTTGATCTGGGTGGAGGCACATTTGATGTGTCCATCCTGACCATAGATGATGGCATTTTTGAGGTAAAGGCCACAGCTGGGGACACCCATTTGGGAGGGGAGGACTTTGATAACAGGCTGGTCAGCCACTTTGTGGAGGAGTTCAAGCGGAAGCACAAGAAGGACATCAGCCAGAACAAGCGAGCTGTGAGGCGGCTGCGCACCGCCTGTGAGAGGGCCAAAAGGACCCTGTCATCCAGCACCCAGGCCAACTTGGAAATTGATTCACTGTATGAAGGCATCGACTTCTACACGTCCATTACCAGAGCCCGGTTTGAAGAGTTGTGTGCAGACCTCTTTAGGGGCACCCTGGAGCCTGTAGAGAAGGCCCTCCGGGATGCCAAGATGGATAAGGCTAAAATCCATGACATTGTTTTAGTAGGGGGCTCCACCCGTATTCCTAAGGTTCAGAGGCTGCTGCAGGACTACTTCAATGGGCGTGACCTCAACAAGAGCATCAATCCCGACGAGGCAGTGGCCTACGGGGCGGCGGTGCAGGCAGCCATCCTGATGGGGGACAAGTCTGAAAACGTACAGGACCTGCTGTTGCTGGATGTGGCTCCCCTGTCCTTAGGGTTGGAGACAGCTGGAGGCGTGATGACTGCACTGATCAAGCGCAACTCCACCATCCCCACCAAGCAGACGCAGATCTTCACCACCTACTCTGACAACCAGCCTGGGGTGCTGATCCAGGTGTACGAGGGTGAGAGGGCCATGACTTGCGACAACAACCTGCTGGGGCGCTTTGACTTAACTGGAATCCCTCCTGCACCCAGAGGAGTTCCTCAAATTGAAGTGACTTTTGACATTGATGCCAACGGTATTCTCAATGTAACAGCCATGGACAAAAGCACTGGCAAGGCCAGCAAGATCACCATCACCAATGACAAGGGCCGCCTTAGCAAAGAGGACATTGAGCGCATGGTTCTGGATGCTGAGAAATATAAAGCTGAAGATGAGGTTCAGAGAGAGAAAATTGCTGCAAAAAATGCCTTAGAATCCTATGCCTTTAACATGAAGAATGCTGTGAGTGATGAAGGCTTGAAGGGTAAGATTAGTGAGTCTGATAAAAAGAAAATACTGGATAAATGCAATGAGGCCCTTTTGTGGCTGGAGGCAAATCAACTGGCGGAGAAAGATGAGTTCGATCATAAGAGAAAGGAATTGGAGCAACTGTGTAATCCAGTCATTACAAAACTCTACCAGGGAGGATGCACTGGGCCTGCCTGTGGAACAGGGTACTCACCTGGAAGGGCTGCCACAGGCCCCACCATTGAAGAATTAGATTAATCTTGTCTGGAGCTGGATGGAGGGTTCTAGGGTGCCTCTAGGGTGAATTTGTTCCCCTCATCTTCAAACATTATTATGATTCTTGAGTTGACTGGACCTGAAAATCAGATACCATCATTTTGGGATTCTAAGGGAAGAATCTTATATGCCATCTTTTCACACTCCAGTGTCCTGTTTCTGACCCTGGAATGAAACTTTTAGGAAAATATGGCTCCTCTCTGAACCATTTGATGAATTTGAGTGTCTGTTATTTATTTCTAGCCTCCCCAACTTCCTTCTTCCTGTGTGGATGGTTGTGACTCAGTAAATTTGTTCCTAAAGCAAATTTCTTCTGGTATCTTTAGACTGTGTGTATTGAAAAGCAAGGAAAAGGAAAGTTTATGGAGAGAGCATGTATGGTCTGATTGTGAGCTAATTGTGAATGATTAAGCTGGTAATGGCAAAGTATTTGAGTTTTCATGTGCTAATTGTTCCAAGCAGGAAAATTACTTGATCATCAGGCACTTCCAGCCCCAGCTAGAGCCATTGCTAACTATAATTACTGCTTATGTTCTATGACAGACTGGTTTAGATGCTTAGGGTTCAACTAAGAGGCACACATCTCCTTGACGTTACCTACAGGTAGGCTCTAAATCCAGCACCAAGAGTCCATTATTATGTATTTTACATGCAGAAAACATTTCTACAACAAACTCCTGACAAATGGGTACTTTTGTGCAAGATGAGAAATGGAGGATTTTAGTATGGCCTTATTCCTTGAAGAAATATTTTCACCTATTTTGTCATAACACATTTGTAAAAGTCTTGGGGACATGACTATAGAAATACATGCAACTGAATTTGTAAACCTTTGTATTTAAGGGGGCATATTTGGATATGAAATATTATGTCACCAGACTCAAGGGTTTCACAGTGTGAGGTGCTTTATTCAATAAGGAGACATGGTTGTCACAAGGTAGTTATATTTACTTGCAGCAAGTAAAGGAACAGGGATTCATAACCAAAGGTCTGCCTCCTTGAAGAACGCTTAGTCATTTTTGTACACTATTTGGTCCAGTACATGTTAATTTCTTCTTTGCAGCTGGCCTCATTTATCAGGCTGAGTTTCCTGTCAGCTTATGCTGTTTACTGGTCTATCTGAAAAATATTGCACATTTTAACATTTAGCAAGAAATAACATGTAGAATTGTCCAGACCTTGAGACCCTTGCCCTAATGGAATGGCTATTTCCATCATCCCGACAGTGTAAGTTTTACTCATTCCTTCACAGGACAACCCTAGGTTAAAGTGTGTAAGAAATGAGGACTGAGGTTGGGTCTTTGGGAGAAATATGTATATTGGGAGAGAACTTTGGATGAAATTAAGATGTGCTTAGGCTCCTGATCATAAGGACTCACATTAAAATTTTTTTAAACTTTAAACATATATAGAAAAGTGTACAAATATCAAGGTTTCACCAAAGTTCCTAACAGTTTTCAATAGGAAGTGTCTTCAGGGTCTGAGCAAATCATGCTGCAAACTGCACTGCCTTAGAAAAGAAAAACCTCAGAGAGGTTAAGAGTTTCCCACACCCTCAAACTACAGCTGAGGCCGCGCCTGCGCAGAGGATCCTGCTGCTAAAGAAGGAATTAGGGGAAGCGGAAGCCACGCCCCTTCCCCGGCTTTAGCTTGCCCTTTGCTCTACCCGGCCCGCTCTCGCGAGCGCCCGGGCTTCCGCGCGCTCTCTTTCAGTATTCCGGACTTAGCGTGGCGTTTCCCGCTCCGCCCCACGCGCGGGCTCGCGCTCTGGTTTGCGCCCAGTCTGTGGCCCGAGGCATCAGGCCCTCGCCTTCCTTGTCCGACTGGCAGCCCGCTGCGTAAGCGCCATGGTAGGTACCGTGAAGTTACAAGGGGGTGCCCTCCGGGAGCAGGGGTGGGTTGGACTGTGGGAGTCGGAGTATGGTACGTCCCTGCTACGTCCGTCTGCGCTGGAGCTGGGCTCTGGGGGCACTTAGTCCCCGCGCCTCAAATTCTTTGAAGAGACTGGAACACGTGGTCTTGTTTTTTCTCTTATAAGGAAAATTAAAAAACAAAACAAAACACAACAACAACGAGGGAGAGTCGCAGGGACAGCAGGAAAGGGAAAAGCCAGACCTCAAGGAGCATTTCTCTGATGGAGAACGGGCTTCGGGAGTTTGATCCGGGGTACATTCCCTAGGAGGAGTGGGCAGGGACCCCAAGAGAGCAGGTGGTGGATTCAGAGCCGAGCCCGGAGAGTCCGAGGGGTGCAGGGCAGAGGCTGTCTTCGGGTCTTTATGTCAGGTGCTCAATGAAGTGTGCAGACTCTTCGGCCTCCAGCTGTTCATCTCGCTGACTGAGTGAAGTTTTGAGACTTGCCATAGATGTGGAGGTCCCAATACCACTACTTGGTAATAGTGGCAGAAGGTCACTCCTCCCTACCATTTCTCTTCCCATATCTCTTCCAATATAATGGCTTTCCCTCTCTCACCCAATAGCTCTTCTACTCCTTTTTCAAGTCCCTTGTGGGCAAGGATGTGGTGGTGGAACTCAAGAATGACCTGAGGTAGGTATCTGTTCCAACAAGTCTGTAGGGGATGGATATGCCCAGGGCCCTGGAACCTCTTTTATTGGACAAGTATTGTTTGAAATCTGGGCAAGATGAGGGATACAAAAGAAATAAATGACTAATGCTTTACGCTGACAGATTAGCTAGGTGTTTCTTGTATTGAAAAACAATACAAAGAACTAAGTATATAAAGAGTAAGTACAGAAAGGTCAAGGGTGTAGAAGCAGTAACGGTTTTTACAAAATATAGTTTTGGTTTTTCCTGATTAAATTCTATGCTCTTTTGACTCAACTTCTAGAAATGTAAAAATTGGTTCCACAAGTAAAGATGTATGTAGAGATATTTGTACTCTTTCAAAAAATATATTTTATTGATTATGCTATTACAGATGTCCCCTTCCCCCCCTTCACTCCCCTCTGCCCTTCACACCCCCTCCCACCCACATCCCCCCCCTTTAGTTCATGCCCATGTGTCATAAGTTCTTTAGCTTCTACATTTCCCACACTATTCTTGCCCTCACCCTGTCTATTTTCTACCCACCATCTGTGCTGCTTGTTCTATGTACCTTGTCCCCCTCTCTCCTCCTCCCACTCCCCTGTTGCTAACCCTCCATGTGATGGCCATTTCTGTGGTGCTGTTCCTGTTCTCTTTGTTTGCTTATTTGTTTTTTTTTTTTTTGTTTTAGGTGTGGTTAATAATTGTGAGTTTGTTGTCATTTTACTGTTCATATTTTTTATCTTCTTAGATAAGTCCCTTTAACATTTCATATGATAAGGCCTTGGTGATGATGAACTCCTTTAACTTGACCTTATCTGAGAAGCACTGCATCTGCCCTTTCATTCTAAATGAAAGCTTTGCTTGATAGAGTAATCTGGGATGTAGGGCCTTGCCTTTCATGGCTTGGGATACTTCTTTCCAGCCCCTTCTTACCTGCAAGGTCTCTTTTGAGAAATTAGCTGACAGTCTGATGGGAACTCCTTTGTAGGTAACTGTCTTCTTTTCTCTTGCTGCTTCTAGGATTCCCTCCTTCATTTTAATCTTGGGTAATGTGATTATGATGTGCCTTGGTGTGTTCCTCCTCGAGTCCAACTTCTTTGGGACTCTCTGAGCTTGAACTTCCTGGAAGTCTATTTCCTTAGCCAGATTGGGGAAGTTCTCCTTTATTATTTGTTCAAAGAAGTTTTCCACTTGTTGCTCTTCCTCTTCCCCTTCTGGTACCCCTATAATTCAGATGTTGGGACGTTTAAAGATGTCCTGGAGGTTCCTAAGCCTATCCTTATTTTTTTGAATTCTTGTTTCTTCATTCTTTTCTGGTTGGATGTTTCTTCCTTCTGGTCCACTCCATTGATTTGAGTCCCAGTTTCTTTCCAATCATTACTGGTTCCCTGTACATTTTCCTTTATCTCACTTATTGGAGCCTTCATTTTTTCATCTAATCTGCGACCAAATTCAACCAATTCTGTGAGCATCCTGATTAGCAGTGTTTTGAACTGTGCATCTGATAGGTTGGCTATCTCTTCGTCACTGAGTTGTATTTTTTTTGGAGCTTTGATCTGTTCTTTCATTTGGGCCATTTTTTTGTTTTTGTCTTGATGCACCTGTTATGTAATGAGGGGTGGAGGCTTAGGTGTTCACCAGGGCAGAGCAACCCACATCGCTGTGCTGTGATGCTGTATGTGGGGAAGGGGTCCAAGAGAGAACAGTGGTGCTTGGTCTGCTCTTTGCCAGTTTTCAGTCACTTCCCCTGCTTTCCACAAGCAAATTGGGCCCTTCTGGTGCTGATTCCCACGTGGGTGGGTTTGTGTACTTTCTAAGACCCTGTGAGTCTCTCCAACAAACTCTCCTCTGAGTCTGGGAGTTTCTCCCGCTGCCACCTCAACCCCCACAGGTGTTTTCAATCGGTGGTTTGAGGCTTTATTTCTCTGAGCGCAGTCCGCTCCCCAGGTGTTTCTCCCGGTTTATCTACTCGAGAACGTGGGACTGCCTGCTCCACAATCCGCCGCCTCGCTGAGTCCGCCAGCCACAGCCTTGCCACAGGTCCTCTCTGCCTGGCTGCCCATCTCCACCCCTCCTACCGGTCTGGATGAATGTGCCTACTTTAACTCCTTGGTTGTCAGACTTCCATACAATTTGATTTTCTGTCAGTTCTGGTTGTTTTTTGTTTTTAAATTATTGTTCTTCTTTTAGTTGTGCGAGGAGGCGCAGTGTGTCTACCTATGCCTCCATCTTGGCCAGAAGTCCTCGATATTTGTACTTTTATTTGCAGTAGCCAAAAATGGAAAACAAATAGTTATCAATAAGGACTAGGTTAAATCGTACTTCCATATGATACAGCTGTCACACAGGAATGTGATGTATAGATGTGGAAAGCTGTTGCAGAAAAGTACATATATGTGCCTTAATCTCCCTTTTGTTAAAGAAAATGTAAAGGATAAACAGTACACCAGTCTGTACTGCTTTTATATCCCCTACCCACTGTATCATTAGCTCCTCTTCATGTTTCAGAACTTGGATTACATGCTGTAGCCTTGGAGAGACTTTTCCTGGTCTTTCTAGCCAAGTAGATAGTTATATCATAAGGTCTGTCATGAGATCTTATTTTCTTCTTAGTGGGTGCTTCTCAGATTGTGATTTCAGAGAAAACTGTTTATGGCCTGTCCTGCCAACATGGCCAGGACCATGTATAAGCTCACTGTTTTACCTAATGTCTTGCATAGGCCTGATATATAGTAACGGCCTAATAAATGTGTGCTGAAAGAAAAGTAGCTAACATTTGAGAGCCTCCTATTGACTAGGAACTATTCTGAATACTTTCCATTTATTAACTCATTTAATTCTCATAACACTCCTTTGTGACATACAGTGTTGTTATTTTACATGTAAGGAAATTGAAGCTTGAATAGGTTAAAAAACTTGGTCTATGTAACTAGAAAATGACACAGCCAGAATTGGAATCTAATTCTGCTTTGCTTTTTTAAATTTTTTTTTTAATGATTTTAGAGAGAAAGAAACATCAATTTGTTGCTCCAATTTTTTATGCATTTATTGGTTGATTGTGACCAGGGAATCAAATCTGCAACCTTGGTATATTGGGACAATGCTTTAACCAACTGGGCTACCCAGGTAGGGCTTCTTCTTCTTCTTCTTTTTGTTTAAGATTTTCTTTATTTTTAGAGAGAGGGAGAGAAACATTGATGTATGAGAGATACATCAATTGGTTGCTTCTCACATGCCCCCAATGGGGTCCTGGCCCTGCAACTCAGGCATGTGTCCTGACTGGGAATCAAACTGGCAACCATTTGGTTTTCAGGCTGGCACTCAATCCACTGAGCCACACCAGCTAGGCTTTTTTTTTTCTTCTTCTTTCTTTTTCTTTTCTTCTTCTTCTTCTTCTTTTTTTTTTTTAGTTAAAAACAGGATCATACTCTCCATTTAGTTGTGGAACTTGCTTTTTCACTTAACAGATGTTGTGGATATTTTCATGTCAATAAAGATAATCTTTGACATTCTTAATGTCTGCATGGTATCTTTATTAACCAAGACCTTGCTCTTGCACACTTAGGTGGTTTCCAATTCTTTAGAAAAAAATCCTTTAAATGAGATGTGCATTTAAAATCGTGATCTCTGTTACCTGATTGTCCTTTAGAAAGTGTATTCTCCAATGTCTTCCACCGTTCTATGTGAGATAATTAATGGAAGAAACATTGACAGGGCAGGGAATGGTGAGGAGAGGGACTTGCTTTTTACATCAGAGATTACATTTATGACACTGGCAGTGTATATGGTACTGATGGCATATAGATTAGGGCCATAGAGAGTTAAGTGTGGAAACCAAAACCAGTCTTGTTAGATGACTTGTTTTCTTATATTTTTCTCTTCTCTTTCCTGGCCTATCCACATGGCCAAAGGGGGGAAAAGTTGTTAGGTTTTAGCTCTAGGTCCTAAAGCAAAGACTATAAGATTCAAAGGTAATCTGTTGGGTTGGAAGAAGAGCTCTTTCTCTCAGACTTGTCAGACCACTTCTGTGTCAAATACGTGGTTTTTTTCTTTCACCCTCACCCAAGGTCATACTGTTTTTTCATTGCTTTTAGGGAGAGAGGGTTTAGAGAGAGGGGAAGGGAGGGAGAAAGAAAAGGAGAGCAACATTGATGTGAGAGAAAAACATTGATTGGTTGCCCTTCATACACCTGCTGATAGGACTGGACCCAAAAAGTAGGCATGTTCCCTGATCGGGAATGAAAACTGCAAGCTGCTTGTGGGACCACACCCAATCAACTGAGCCACACTGGCCAGGGCCAAATATCTATTCTTATGGGATTGAATCAAATAATACCACCTTATACAATTCCTGACAGTTATTTCACTCCTGCAGATGGTGGTAAGGGGCTATCAGAGGATTTTCAGCAGCCAGGGATATAGTGAAACCACTGAGGCAGTAGTTAGCAGACAGTGGATTTCAAAGACTTAGAATTTGCCCTGGCTGGTGTAGCTCGGTGGATTGAACACGGGCCTGCGAACCAAAGGATTGCGGTTCGATTCCCAGTCAGGGCACATGCCTGGGTTGCAGGACAGTTACTAGCAGGGGATGCACGAGAGGCAACCATACATTGATATTTCTCTCCCTCTCTTCCCTTCCCCTTTAAAGATAAAAAAAAATCTAAAAAAAAAAAAAAGACTTAGGATTTTACAGAAATTGGGGTCCCAATTTCTGGGACCGACTGCTAACAAAGCTGCTAACTTTATTTTTGGCAAGATAAGGACTTTTTAAAACTTTTAATTATTATAATTATTACAATTACTTATTTTCATTAAGAAAATTAATACCAATGCCCTGGCTGGTGTGGCTCAGTGGATTGTGCACTGGACTGCAGACTGAAAGGTCGGCAGTGTAATTTCCAGTCAGGGCACATGCCTGGGGTGCTGGCCAGGTCCCCAGGTGGGGGGGCGTGAGACAGGAAGCTGATTGGTGTTTCTCGCACATTGATGTTTCCCTCCTTTTCTCCCTCCTTTCCCCTTTCTCAAAAAATAAGTAAATAAATAATCTTTAAAAAAATAATACCAAAAAAATAGGATGGGCAATTAAAGAAGTTATTTTAGCCCTGGCCAGGTAGTTCAGTTGGTTAAAGCATTGTCCCTGTACACCAAGGCTGTGAGTTTGATCCCTGGTCAGGGCACATACGAGAATCAACCAATGAATGCATAAATGAGTGGAACAAGTAGATAGTTTTCTCTCACTAAAATCAATTTTTAAAAAAACTTCCTTAGGGCCTATGGACCAAAGGGTCACCAGTTCGATTCTTAGGTACATGCCTGGGTTGTAGGCCAGGTCCCCAGTAGGGGGCTTATGAGAGGCAACCACATATGGCTGTTTCCCTCTGCTTCTCCTTCCCTTCCCCTCTAAAAATAAATAAAATCTTTTAATAAAAAACTTCATTAAACAGTTATTTTTAGGTGAAAAATGAACTTTTAGCACACTACATTCACACTCGGTACTATACTAGCCTGTGTTTCCTCTTTTGTCATGGACTCATGAAACTTTTGAGCAGACATCAGTGTTTGAGAATCATGGTTCAGAGAAACTTAGAATCTGGTGATGACACCAGGGTGAGGGTGGCCAGGTTGAAGAGTGGCCTGGATTGACGTGTAAAGTAATACCTTAGTTTGTAGAAGTCAAACTAGAAAGAGAATTACAGAAATGTTAGACATCAGTAAACAGAGGGGATTTATGGGTTATGCAGGGGAGAGAAATACAATTCATGGGGTTTAAAGTTGAAGCCACTAGCAAGTTAAAGAAGTTAGGAGAGAGAAGTAGCAGCCGGGCTTAGAGCACCGGTGTTATGATAGCATATCTCACTAACATTTTAGGGTCTCAAGGATTGTAGAACCTCTCTTGTCCCTTAATCAAGAGGAATGCTAGCTGCTTTATCTACTTTATGTATGGAATGTGGTTCCAAAGCAGTAAGTGTTTGAAAATAGCTGGTGGTTCTGGGTCAGATGTGGACTGGGTCCTTATTTATTTGCCCTAACCTTGGGCAAGTTATACAGCCTGAATCCCTGGATGATAATAACTACTTTGTAAAGTAACTAAAAGATTGTAAAGTGACTGTAAAAATTACAAATATTATGTATAGGAGAAATACAAGATGATAACTCTTAAGAGTGGGTTGTACCATCTAAATACTGCTCTGGAAGCACTGTCTTTCCCATTCTAGGGTTTAGGAATGCCTCTTTTTGGTTCCTCCTATTCTGGCTTCCTCAAGTCCTTGACTTCTCCCAACCTTGTTCTTATCTCAGCTCTCAAGTCATCTCTATGTTGACTTTGGTATAAATTAATTTGGTTCTTCCTTCCCTCTGCCCCTAACAGCATCTGTGGAACCCTCCATTCTGTGGATCAGGTGAGAACAGAGCAAGAGCCCAGAGTTGGTTTTGGGGAAGGAGAGGGGGAGAGCTTAAGGGTGGGGTACTTGTATCCTGTCTCTAGAGCTAATGATGGTGTTCATATTCTTTTCTTAGTATCTCAACATCAAACTAACTGACATCAGTGTCACAGACCCTGAGAAATACCCTCACATGGTAAGTTGGAGATGGTGAAAAAGAGGAAACACTTCTAAAAGCAGGGGGCCCATGGGTGGGTAGAGGGTATTTTGAAGGGTATTTTCACATTTGTCTACCTTTGTCTAGTTATCAGTGAAGAACTGCTTCATCCGGGGCTCAGTGGTCCGCTATGTGCAGTTGCCAGCAGATGAGGTGGACACGCAGTTACTACAGGATGCGGCAAGAAAGGAAGCCCTGCAGCAAAAACAGTGATGTTCCTTCTCTCCTCCTCCATTGGTGATCCTTGACCTGGTGTCCCAGCCCAGGACCTCTCCACCCATACTTGAGATGTTGTGTTTCTGGTTTTGTAACACTGAAGGTGCTTTTTTTTTTTTTTTTTTTAAGGGATGAGTAGATCAGAGGACTAATTAGTGGGGAGCAGCTAACTTCAGAAGGGTAAGATAAGTTGTCTGGGGAACTGCAAGGAGTTCTTGTCCCTAGTACCTGCCTTTATTCCTTTTCCAGAGATGGCAGGAGAATCTGCAGGTCAGTGTGTGATTTTGGAGGATGGAAGGAATCTGTCCCGCATCGGGAATAAAATTTTATGATGCAGATTTCTGGTTCTCTTGTGTTTTGGGAAGGAAGCTGGAGGCTGGCTGGAGGGTAGGAAAGGGGTACTGAATTCATCCATGCTGTTCCCCTTCATCACCCCAGCTAGGAATCCAACCCAACCTTCCAGCATCATCTACCTCTACTCTCTCCTTGGCATGAACTGTGTACTACCTGTAAACTACACCATGTTTGCTGAACACTCCTCCACCTACATGGCCTTTTGCACAGACTACACCTACAATGAGTGCCTGCTCTCCTTTCGTAATTTGACAATGCTAAATGACACATTTGATGCATTTAAGATGCATTTGATGCTGCTGGATTTCTTCCCCAACCCAGCCAAATCAGCACACTCTGATATCTATGGCAGATAAATGCAAGCGAGAATTTTTATTGGTGGGGGTTGAGTGCAAGTTGTCTTCGTTCAATCATGCCCATTCCGGATAAGAGCTCTCTGAATTAAGGGGCCTTGGAGGCCATAAAGCGAAACTCCCTCCTCAACATAGGAGGACGTGAGGCCCAGGTTGGGGCTGACCAAGAGGCCTTGGCAAAATGGTCAGCCAGGCCCAGTAACATCCTCTCCGGTGGGGGCGTTGCTTCCCCCGCCCACCCGCGCCAACGGTTTGCGGCTCAAGGACCCGCGTTGGGTGCCCGCGGAGGTGCCTGAAAGGAGCGGGAGGGCAGTCCCGGGTGTGCCCCTGTTCTGTGCCCCGTGTCGTCCCTCCTGAGTGCCACAGGCTGGGAGCCATCCCCTTTTCCCCCTAGTGACCTGCGGGGTGGCCCAGCACACGCAGGCGGGGTAAGGCCACCCTGTCCACCCAGGACCTGTGGGCCGGAAACTGTTACAAAGGCCGCAACACGTGGCTGCCGACCGACTAGGCAGTGAGCCAGGGTTGCCGGAAGGACCGCCCACCGTTCTGGCCACCGGACCTATCCAGCTTCAGCCGGGGCCCAGCACTAAGGTGAAGGCCTGGCTGTGTCTGACCACTCTCCTGCAGTACGTACCTGCGGTCTTAACCCGTGTCCTGCGGGACGCGGAAGGTCTCCTCGGGGCCCCCACTCTCCTCCAGGGCCCGTGCTCAGGAGAAGTCCCTCACTATCACCGCCGCTGCGAGAGCCAAAGCTTTGGCTCTTGAGGCCCAATCAGACCCCCACCCAGTCCTGGGGACCTCGGGTGCCTGCAGTAGAGGAGCCTCTTGAGGGTCCCTTTGTCTACTGAAGTAGGATCCCAGGCCCCTCAGTCTTCCCCGTCTCTCTTTCTTTTCTCAGGCCTTTTCCACCTGGCTCGGAGTCCTGCGTAACCATGTCCATCCTCTATGTTTCCCCTCACCCCGATGCCTTCCCCAGCCTTCGAGTCCTCATAGCCGCGCGCTACGGGGAGGCTGGGGAGGGACTGAGCTGGGGAGGGGCGCATCCTCGTATCTGTCTCCAGCCGCCTCCGGCCAGCAGGACTCCTTTTCCCCCACCCCGTTTGCCTGCTCTGGAGCAGGGGTCCAGTGGGCTCTGGGTGTGGGGGGCCACAGCTGTGGCTCAGCTGCTGTGGCCAGCAGGCCTGGGGGGCGCTGGAGGCAGCCGGGCAGCTGCCCTTGTCCAACAGTGGGTCAGTTACGCGGACACGGAGCTGATACCGGCTGCCTGTGGGGCAACACTGCCCACCTTGGGACTGCGCAGCTCTGTCCAGGATCCCGAGGTGAGTAGAGAGAAGATGGGGAGGGGAAGATTTAGAAGAAGAAAGCAAGAGTGGGAATGGATAGTGAAACGGGATGATAGCGTGTCAGATGTGGGGAAAGATTAATTAAGTCCCAGTTTGCCACCTTACTGAACCTTAGTCTTTCTTTGTCTATGAAAACATTCGTTTTCGTGTTGAGAACATGTTGAGATTAAAAGAAGTGTGCAGAGCCCATAGTTTAGTGCCAGGTACTTTAAAGTGTCTGAATAAAAATTCAGAGAGTCTGAAACCCATGGTAGAAATTACTGTGAATTGCAGGGAAAGACTGGGTGGAAGAGAGATGAAGAGAGGCAGGTAGGGTAGGGCCAGGATAGATGATGATACTGGGTGATGAGGAAGGAGAAATGAAGGGAGGGGAAGTAAGGGAAAGGAAATATAACCACACCAGATTGTAACTAAGTTTTTCCAGAGTGGGGCTGTATCTGTGGGGCTGTATCTCCTGGTCATTTTCACACATCTTATATTGAACACATGGTAGATACTTAGTATTTCCTTTTTTTTTTTTTTTTAAGATTTTATTTATTTATTTTTAGAGAGAGGGGAAGCGGGGGAGAAGGAGAGGGAGAGAAACATCAATGTGTGGTTGCCTCTCACCTGGCCTCCACTGGGGATGGCCTGCAACCCAGGCATGTGCCCTGAGTGGGAATCAAACTGGCAACCCTTTGGTTTGCAGCCCAAGCTCAATCCACTGAGCTACATGAGCCAGGGCGATACTTAGTATTTCTTGAATGAACAAATGAATGAATGAAAGAAAGAAAGAAATGAATATGTGATTTAGACCCTGGCTGGCTCCCTCATATCCTGACTGCTATCTAAAATGAAGGTCCTCTCTCTGAAATTCCCTGTCCCCCTTAGCCTGATTTTTCTTCATACCACTTTAGGAGAAAAAGTAGGGTAATGTATTATATATTTACTCACTTATTAGGTCTCCCATTAGAATGTAAACTCCACCAGGTCAGGGCCCCCATCTGTTCAGTTACTCTCCTCATTCCTTACAGAAGTACCTAGCATGTATTAATTAGGTGCTCAATAAATGTTATCGATGCATTTATTATATTGTTTCATGTTATCCTTAACTTCCTGTATTTAACATGTTCCATCTGACACACAGTAAGTGTTCAGCAGGGTTTCTTTTTGTTATGACCGTTTCTGAGAAAATGAAACTGGCCACAGAGGTCATGATTTGTGGGAGTGGAAGGAGGCCAAGCCCTGTCTCATCCTTTCTCCTTCCTGCTAGGCTGCACTGGGGGCCCTGGGAAGGGCTTTGAGTCCCTTGGAAGAGTGGCTTCGACTGCACACATACCTGGCTGGGGAAGCTCCCACTTTGGCTGACCTGGCGGCTGTCACAGCCTTGCTGCTGCCTTTCCGATATGTGAGTCACTAGGGCCTTGGGAAGAATGAGGGCAGCTCCTCTCAGACCTCACTGTAAGATTACTAAGGATAATTGATTTCTTCTCCCCTTCCCAGGTGCTGGACCCCTCTGCCCGCCAGATCTGGGGTAATGTCACTCGCTGGTTTATCACCTGTGTCCAGCAGCCAGAATTCCGGGCTGTGCTGGGAGAGGTGGTTCTGTACTCAGGGGCCAGGCCTCTCTCCCAGCAGCCAGGTAACGAAGGGTGAGGGTAGGCAAGGAAGGGGTCCTTGGGATCTTCCATGCAGCTCACTCTCTTTTTTTCTTAGAATGACAGAATGACTGGGGCCAGGGTCTGCAGGAGGGCAAGGTGGGAGGACAGCATGGGGAAGCCCTTAGGCAACTGAAATAGCCCATTTGAGACACAGCAGCACCTTCACAGAGGGCCCCCAGGGGGCTGAGTCTGCATTACTGTGTCTCTCACCAGGACTTGATGTCACTGCACCTCCAAAGACACCTGCTCAAGTCAAGAAAGAGGCAAAGAAACGGGAGAAGCTAGAGAAATTTCAACAGAAGCAGAAGATCCAACAGCAGCAACCACCCCCAGGGGAGGTGAGAGGCTAAGGGTGGAGCTGGGCAGGACGTTGGTGCCATAGTGGCCGGGACTGATATCTGAGCCTATTGTCTTTCCCTCCCAAGTAGAAGAAACGAAAATCAGAGAAGAGGGAGAAACGGGATCCTGGGGTCATTACCTATGACCTCCCAACCCCACCTGGGGAAAAGAAAGGTACTAGGAGGGGGAAGGGACCCCTACCCTTCACCTCTATCTTCCTCAGCTGATGCTGCTTCTGTTTTACCCCTTTCTTATTTTATCCTTGAAGATTTGCAGAGATCCAGGCCCTTCTCTGCTGGCCCATCAACCCAGTCTCAGCTACTCCCAACCTCAGCACTGATCCCTGCTTTCCTCTCCCCCAGATGTCAGTGGCCCAATGCCTGACTCCTACAGCCCTCAGTATGTGGAGGCAGCTTGGTACCCTTGGTGGGAGCAACGGGGCTTCTTCAAGCCAGAATATGGAGTGAGTGTGCACTGTGCTCCAAGCCTGGAGGGGGAGGAAGCTGGGAGAGTTGACATGACACCTTTAGTTTGTGCCATTTCTTCCTCCCCCATAGCGTTCCAGCGTGTCAGCACCAAATCCACGGGGCATCTTCATGATGTGCATCCCACCCCCAAATGTGACAGGCTCTCTACACCTGGGCCATGCCCTCACCAACGCCATTCAGGACTCCCTGACCCGATGGTGAGCTCCTGTCCTCCCAACTGGTTCCCTCTGCTTGCTTTGCTTTGGGGGCCCTGCAGCCTCTCTCCTTCCATATTGGCCCTCAGCTCTGCCCCCTGGTGGTGGCCCACTTCTCTCCCTCATTCCTCTGTGATCACTTAGCATCCTCCCGTAGTAAAAATAATCACCCTACCTTGCAGACTCCCTTCTCTTCCTTCTAGAAATAACATTATTTTGAATTAAGTAAGAAATATGTGAAATACTCTTGTAAGAAATTTAAAGCTTCAAGTCTCCTTGACTACTCCCCTCCAGACCTACTCCTTCCCAAGACTTCGCCTTTGTTATCATTTGATGTGGATATTTCTAGATCTCTCCTGCCTATTACATGTACATGTCCCCATAGGAATTTATGGTTTTCCTTTTGGGTGGGTTTTTCTTTTCTATCATGTTATTCTTCAACTTTTTTCAAGTATATGCAAAAGGACTTCTGTAGCGTAGCTGCCAGGAAGTGGAACTGCTAGATGAGAGGGGTGTGCCTATATTAAGTATAAATAGAGGCTGCCAAGTTGCCCTACAAAACAGCTTTACTCCCTTATACCTCCACAGATACCTTTTTTTAAAATATATTTTATTGATTATGCTATCACAGTTGTCCCATTTTCCCCCTTCATTCCCCTCCACCCTGCATACCCCCTCCCACCCACATTCCCCCCTTTAGTTCATGTCCATGTGTCATAAGTTCTTTAGCTTCTATATTCCCTACACTATTCTTGCCCTCCCCCTGTCTATTTTCTACCCACCGTCTGTGCTACTTGTTCTCTGTACCTTGTCCCCCTCTCTCCTCCTCCCCTTCCCCTATTGCTAACCCTCCATGTGATCTCCATTTCTGTGCTTCCGTTCCTGTTGTAGTGGTTTGCTTAGTTGGCTTTTGTTTTAGGTGTGGTTGTTAATATCTGTGAGTTTGTTGTCTTTTTACTGTTCATATTCTTTATCTTCTTTTTTTAGATAAGTCCCTTTAACATTTCATATAATAAGGGCTTGGTGATGATGAACTCCTTTGACTTGACCTTACCTGAGAAGCGCTTTATCTTCCCTTCCATTCTAAATGACAGCTTTGCTGGATAGAGCAATCTTGGATGTAGGTCCTTGCCTTTCATGACTTGCAATACCTCTTTCCAGCCCCTTGTTGCCTGTAAGGTCTCTTTTGACAAATCAGCTGACAGTCTGATGGGAACTTCTTTGTAGGTGACTCTGCCTTTATCCCTTGCTGCTTCTAGAATTCTCTCCTTCATTTTAATCTTGGCTAATGTAATTATGATGTGCCTTGGTGTGTTCCTCCTTGGGTCCAACTTCTTTGCCACTCTCTGAGCTTCCTGGACTTTCTGGAAGTCTATTTCCTTAGCCAGATTGGGGAAGTTCTCCTTTATTATTTGTTCAAATAAGTTTTCCAGTGGTTGCTCTTCTTCCCCTTCTGGTACCCCTATAATTTGGATGTTGGGACGTTTAAAGATGTACTGGAGGTACTAAGTCTCTCCTCATTTTTTTGAATTCTTGTTTCTTCCTTCTTTTCTGCTTGGTTGTTTCTTCCTTCTGGTCCACTCCATTGATTTGAGTCCCAGTTTTCCTCCCATCTCTATTGGGTCCCTGTGTGTTTTTCTTCATTTCACTTATTGTAGCCTTCATTTGTTCATCTAATTTGTGAGCAAAATCAACCAATTCTGTGAGCATCTTGATCACCAGGGCTTTGAATTGTGCATCTGATAGGTTGGCTATCTCTTCATCGCTTAGATAAATTGGCTCTGGGGCTTGGATTTGTTCTCCGGTTTGAGCCATTTTTGTTTCGGGTTTGGTTTTGGTGTTTTTTGGGTTGGTTTTTGTTTTTTTTTATTTTTTTATTTTTATTTTTATTTTTTTGCCTAGTCGTGGCTGTTATGTAGTGAGGGGTGGAGCCTTAGGTGTTCCCAAGGGCTGTGCAGCCCAGTCGCTGGGTAGTGATGCTGTATGCGGGGGCGGGGTCCGAGAGGAAACAATGGTGCTTGCTCTGCTTACTGTCGGATTTCAGTCCCTTCCACTGCTTCTCCTTCACCTGGATTATCTGCGCGCCAATGTGGGACCACCTGGTGAGCCAGCCACCTTGCGTGGCCTCACTGGGTCTGCACCATTGCCACCCTGTGCCCAGGGTCTGCTAGCTGCCGCCTGCACGCCTGGGATCTGCCAGCCACTGCTGCCTGCGTGCCTGGTCCGCACCTCTACTTTTTCCTGCGTGACTCCGCCCCTCTTACTGGTCTGAATGAATGGTTGTTGGACTTCCATACAGTTCAATTTTCTATGAGTTCTGGTTGTTTTCTTGTTTCTAAATCGTCGTTGTCCTTAATTTTGGTTGTGAGAGGAGGCACAGGGTGTCCACCTACGCCTCCATCTTGGCCAGAAGTCCTTCCATGAATTCTCTGTGAGGGTATTCATTTTCCCAGGCCCTCACCAACTTTGGACATTATTTTCATTTTGCTAACCTGATGGGCAGAAAAATGGCACCTCTGTAATTTCTGATTGCCAGTGAGCTCTGCCTTTTCCTGTCTCTGGACTAGTCTGGTTTGCCCTTAGGTGAATGGTCTGTACATACCTATACTTTGCTCTTCTTTCTGCTGATTCTTTGTTGTTGTTTTTTTCTTTCTTGGTTTGTTGGATGATTGTTTACACATTCTGGGTGTTGTTTTGTTACATATTGTGAACATTTTCCTCTGTTCTAGCACTTGCTTCCCCACCCCATCATTCCACCCCACTGTCAATATTTTGATGAGTTAACAGATGTAAAGTTTAATATTCTAGGTGACAAGTTCCTTAAAAAAGTATTTTTTAAAGATTTTAATTATTTATTTTCAGAGAAGGGAAGGGAGGGAGAAAGAGAGGGAGAGAAACATCGATGCATGAGAGATATATTAGTTATTTGCTTCTTACACGTCCCCAACTGGGGACTGGGCCCACAACCCAGGCATGTGCCCTGACCAGGAATTGAACTGGTGACCTTTCAGTTCACAGGCTGTCATTCAATCCACTGAGCTACACCAGCCAGGGCTAAAAAAGTACTTTAATACAGCGTTTCATCTGTGTAAACCAGGGTTATTTATTATATTTTAAGTTTAAAGAAGTTTTTCTAGTATTCTACTTACTAAGTTAATTTGATCAAAAATTATTTCAGGACATCACTATGTGCCAGCACTGTTCTGGGCACTGGAGGTATATCATATTTAACATTTTGCAAGGAATTGAGAGCTGGAAAAACAGGCTTATTAAATATATGTAACATACAATGGCCAAGTTATTTACCTGAGAATAGAATGAACACTTCTTACAAAACACATAGGGTAGCAATATTTTTTCCTTTGGACATGATTTAATGAAGATGTTAGAAACTCCTATTACTTAAATGGGATAGATTTATATCATTGTTTTGAAGATTTTATTTATTTACTTTTAGAGATATAGAAAGGGCAGCAGAAAGGGGGAGAGAAACATTGATGTATGAGATACACATACATCGGTTGCCTCTCGAAGGCTCCCAACTGGGGACCTGGTCCGCAACCCAGGCATGTGCTCTGACTGGAAATTGAACTGTCAACCTTTGGGTTCGCAGGCCAGCACTCAGTCCACTGAGCCACACCAGCCAGGGTTATGTCATTATTTTAGAATCAAAAATAACATGTGAAATAAAGCTTTAAATATCTCTACCAGTAAGACATTTGTTATAAAAATGGAATAAAAATCGAATATGTTTTCTTTCTCCAGCAGAGAATAGTGCATTTCTACAAATATCCATGACCTTGATTTATTTTTTGCTAATTTTATATGATTTCCCAAAAGGTACTTCTAGTGGAAAAATATTCTTATCTTTCTTATACTTAACTTCTTTAATAGTAACATATAACAACAACTTGAAGTTCAGAAAATGTTCATATTCTTCATGGCATGTAAACAGTATTTCTATTTGTTATTTGCAAGAGCTGTGGAGTTGCTACAGTCTCCCCAAGGAGATCTGAACATAGTGGGGATAAACAGACTATAAAGAATGAGTATAACACAGTTTGATGAGTCATTGAAAACAATGTGTGAACAGAGTGTTACTGTGTTTCTGCCATGATTTCCTCTTCCCACTTTAATGTACCTAGTACTACAGGGGAAGGAAAACCCCCTCAGTGTAGGGCTTTGGAGGAAACTGCACATACCTCTGTACTTGCAGGGGATGAAGACCACAATTTTACTCTCTAATTCAGCTCCTGATTTAATTCCTTAAAACATTACTAGCTTTCCAGTCATTTTCTTTTTATATTTTAAATATTTTACTTACTTATTTTTAGAGAGAGGGGAAGACAAGAAGACAGGGAGAGAAATAGCAATGTGTGGTTTCCTCTTCTGCACCCTCTACTGGACATCTGCCCTCAACCCAGACATGTGCCCTGACTGAGAATCGAACCTGTTACCCTTTGGTTTCCAGCCTGTGCTCAATCCATTCAGCTACACCAGCCAGGGCTATCACTTGCTTTTTAACTTCACTGAGATGTGTTAATGTTCTGAGGTTTTATGTTTTGCTGTAGTCATTTCACTGATGTTCTTAGACTTTGTCTTGTGTGCCTGGTTAAAGATGTTTCTCCTATTTCAAAGTGGTATACATGTTCATCTATGTTATTATCTTTGTTTTTTAACTTTTGGAAATTATGTCATTTTCTGAGGTTTTTCTCATAGGTTTTTGTTTGTTTGTTTGTTTTTGGGTTTTTTTTTTTCTTGTACAGAGAGAGAAAGGGAAGAATGAAGAGAGGGAGAGAAACATCAATTAGCTGCCTCTCACACACCCCAACCAGGGACCTGGCCCATAACCCAGGCATGTGCCCTGACTGGGAATTGGACTGGTGACCCTTTGGTTCACATGCCAGCATTCAGTCCACTGAGCCACACCAGCCAGAGCAGTTTTTATGTGTATATGTATGCATATATATACACATATACACGCATATGCACATATGTAGAGAAAGAGGGAGGTTTTATCTGACTAGAATTTACTTTTGGGAAATAGGGAGATTTCAACTAAGTCGCTAGTATCCCAAACACACTTTTGAATTGTTTTTTCTTTCCATGTTGATATGAAATGACACCCCTGACCAATAGTAAATTGGCTGGGATCTGTTCCCAGTCACTGTTTTGTTCCCTTTAGTCTGTAAATTTGTTCCTATGTTATCATTTATTGTTTGAATAATCATACCTTTTCTGTAGGTTTTGCTTCTAGTTGGGCAGGAGCCTCCTCTTCTTTTGCCAAATTGCCTTGGCTTTCCTTGCAGATCCCCTCCCCCAGATTGTAATTTTAGAATCAGGGTCCCTCTTCGCTGCCATTTTCTTTTGTGAGTCTACTAACTTCCTGCCCAGAAGCCCCTTCTTTACCAGCACATTGACCTCCCACAGGCATCGTATGCGTGGGGAGACTACCCTGTGGAACCCTGGCTGTGACCACGCAGGCATTGCCACCCAGGTAGTGGTGGAAAAGAAGCTCTGGAGAGAGCAGGGACTGAACCGGCACCAGCTGGGCCGTGAGGCCTTTTTACAGGAGGTCTGGAAGTGGAAGGAGGAGTGAGTGTACAGCAGCCCTGCCTCCCTGTGCCCTGTCCACATAAGACCTCTGTCATATGTCTCCCAACGGCTTCAGGGCCCAGGTCAATTTCAGAAGTTGAGTGATCCCCATCCTGCCCCCGCAGCCACCCAGTGTCTCCCTGGAGCCTGGCCTTAATGCTGATCCACCTGCATGTCCATTTCCAGGAAAGGGGACCGGATTTACCACCAGCTGCGGAAGCTTGGCAGCTCCTTGGATTGGGATCGAGCCTGTTTCACTATGGACCCTGTGAGTAGGAAGGGTCTCAGGGCTCAGATGGGATGTGGATGCTCCCTAGTGTTGGGCACCCACAGACGAGAGAGCACATGCTGTGCCATCCCCCAGGGATGAGCCCACACATAGGACATCACTCAGCTGCAAACGTTATTTCTCACCCCATGCCATGACCCTCTGTGTTCCCTATCACCAACTCTGGGAGCCCACGTTCCTCCAGGTGGCATATGATAGGGCTTCACCTTCCCATGGAACCTGAACTCCCCAAGATTCTCCACACTGGCACCTGTCCCCAACTGAATCGCTCCTCTGCCATCTCCAGTATCATCAGGCTTGTTGCCTGTCCCTATGTTCCTGTAGTCTCCTCTCCCCAGGGAAAGTATTTCTCCCCACCAGCCCTCAAAGGGGTCTGGGTGCTAGGCAGTGAGACTCTAGACAGGCCAGTCTCACTTGACCCTGCTGCCTTGGAAAGTGTATGGGCCCCTGGGCTCATCCCTGACTCCCCTACTCCACTCTAGAAACTGTCAGCAGCTGTGACAGAGGCGTTCATCCAGCTCCATGAGGAAGGGGTCATCTACCGCAGTACCCGCCTTGTCAACTGGTCCTGCACCCTCAACTCTGCCATCTCTGACATTGAGGTGTGCCCTTGCCCCAGGCTCTCTCCAGCTCCACCCCTGGCCTCAGGCCCTAGGCCACTTTTTCCTAATATCCATTTCACAGGTGGATAAGAAGGAGCTGACAGGTCGCACCCTCCTCTCTGTGCCTGGCTACAAGGAAAAGGTGGAGTTTGGGGTCCTCATCTCCTTTGCTTACAAGGTCCAAGGCTCAGGTAGGAGCCAGGGGCACCAGGATCCTGGGCTGGGTAGGGTAGGAGGCAAGAAGGGACCAGCGCTGAGATCACAACATCGCCTGTCACTTCAGAGAACGATGAGGAGGTGGTGGTGGCAACAACTCGGATCGAGACAATGCTGGGAGACGTGGCTGTAGCTGTGCACCCCAGAGATCCCAGATACCAGGTGTGGTGAGGAAGCTGCTACAGTTGGGGAAGAATGCTGACTGAAGGGACCCCCAGCTGAGGAAAGGAAATTGGGTTAAAAAGTCATCTGAGGGTTCTTTTCTAGCCCTGAAGTGAGAATTAGGGTGTTGGGACAGTCAGCCCTGGGTAGGAGGAAGTTGGGCCCAGCCCTTTATGCAGTTTTGAGGTCTTCCTCTATTCCCAGCACCTGAAGGGAAAGAGCGTGCTCCACCCATTCCTGTCTCGGAGCCTTCCCATCCTCTTTGATGATTTTGTGGACATGGAGTTTGGCACAGGTGAGCAAGGGACTGTCTGTTTTGAGGAGAGGAAGGCCCACAAGGCACATCCCTCCATTTCTCTTCCCTCAAGTAAAAGAAAATAAACTTCACCTAAACAGGGAAGGCTTGGGCTGGTTCTCAGGGGACTGTCTTAGGGAAATGGGGAATAGGTGGTTTGGGAGCCACATCCTTCAGCAAAAGTGGGTGCATGTGAGAAGGGACTCCATTGAGTCCCTCATGGCCCCAG
The DNA here is from genome assembly GCA_004027475.1 of Anoura caudifer. Taxonomy (NCBI): domain Eukaryota; kingdom Metazoa; phylum Chordata; class Mammalia; order Chiroptera; family Phyllostomidae; genus Anoura; species Anoura caudifer. The sequence continues at coordinate 174,492 of PVKU01002838.1, read as the reverse complement.
CACCCCCACGTTACCCCAGGTGCAGTGAAAATCACCCCTGCTCATGACCAGAACGACTATGAGGTTGGACAGAGGCACGGGCTGGAGGCCATCAGCATCATGGACTCCCGAGGGGCCCTCATCAGCGTGCCCCCGCCTTTCCTGGTGAGACTGCTTGGGTGTAGGGGCCAGGCCTGGAGGCAGAGGGGTACCTAGGCATGGCCGTAATGAGACCTGTCTCCCACCCAGGGCATGCCCAGGTTTGAGGCCAGGAAGGCAGTGCTAGCAGCTCTGAAGGAGAGGGGACTATTCCGTGGCATTGAGGACAACCCCATGGTGGTACCACTTTGCAAGTGAGTGTGGGGGCCAGAGAAGGGCACTCCTCAGGGTGCTCCCCACCCAACCCCCACACCCATTTGTACCTGCAGTCGGTCCAAAGACGTGGTGGAGCCTCTGCTGCGACCACAGTGGTATGTGCGCTGTGGGGAGATGGCTCGGGCTGCCAGTGCTGCTGTGGCTCGGGGAGACCTCCGCATCCTGCCTGAGGCCCATCAGCGGACATGGCACACCTGGATGGATAACATCCGGTGCGTCAGGCTTAATGTTGGGAGGGTGACTGGGTGAGGGACTGAGCCGGGCAGAGGCCAGGGCACCTTACCCCGACTCCTCCTTTCTTACCATTGGCAGGGACTGGTGCATCTCCCGGCAGCTGTGGTGGGGCCATCGCATCCCAGCCTATTTTGTTACTGTCAATGATCCAGCTGTACCCCTTGGGGAGGTGAGGACCAAGCCAGAGTGGAATGCCACACATCTGGGGGAGCTGTGGTTTGTCGGGACTTGGGTGGGGGTGGGGGCAAGGCAGGGATGCCCCCCTGGGTACTCACTCCACCTGTGGCAGGACCCTGACGGGCGGTACTGGGTGAGTGGGCGCAGCGAGTCCGAGGCATGTGAGAAGGCAGCCAAGGAGTTTGGAGTGTCCCCTGACAAGATCAGTCTCCAGCAAGGCAAGGCCGGGGTAGGGGAGACCTAGAGGGTGGAGGGCAGAGCTGGGTTTCTGATCCACACCTCTGCCTCCTCTGATCTCTGATCTTTGCCTCCTTCAGATGAGGATGTATTAGATACCTGGTTCTCCTCTGGCCTGTTCCCCTTTTCCATCCTGGGCTGGCCCAACCAGGTATGTCTCTGAGGCCAGCTCAGGTTGGGTGGGAGTTTTGGAGGTGGGTGCTTGGCTCCCCATAACATTCTGCTCTGCCCCCAGTCAGAGGATCTGAGTGTGTTCTACCCGGGGACACTGTTGGAGACAGGCCACGATATCCTCTTCTTCTGGGTGGCCAGGATGGTCATGCTGGGCCTGAAGCTCACTGGCAAGCTCCCCTTCAGAGAGGTGCGAAGCCTGCTGAGACCCCTCCCATGGTCCCCACCCTCAGCCATCCTCCTGTGCCATAGCTCAGGCTCAGCATGGATGGGGCACAGGGCAGGGCCCATGAACAGCTATGGTGGGTTTGTCGGGACTGAAAATGAGCCTAGGATCTTCTCAGCGACTTCTGTGCCTGGGCTTTCTAGAGGAGGCAGCACCTTTAAGTCCATGAAGGTGCTAAATGGGCTGTCAGGGACATGGAGGGACTTGAGGTTCAGAGTGGGGCAGACCAGATGCAGGCCCCTGGGAGAGCAGTGGGGTCTGGCAGGGAGGTGCAGCCTCACAGTCACAGGCCCCTACCCTGCCTCAGGTCTACCTCCATGCCATCGTGAGAGATGCACACGGCCGGAAGATGAGCAAGTCTCTGGGCAATGTCATCGACCCTTTGGACGTCATCCATGGAGTCTCCTTGCAGGTATGGCTGGGTGCTGGGCCAGGCCATGGAGGGCTTTGGAGCTATAGCCATGGCCTTCTGACCCCTCGCACCTTAACCCTCAGGGCCTCCATGACCAGTTACTGAAGAGCAACCTGGATCCCAGTGAAGTGGAGAGGGCTAAAGAAGGGCAGGTATGAAGGGTGGCCAGGGCTGGGAAGTGGGCAGAGGGAACGTGGGCTTGGCTCAGGACTCTGCTCCAACTCCTCCTGCAGAAGGCTGACTTCCCAATGGGGATTCCTGAGTGTGGCACCGATGCCCTCCGGTTTGGACTGTGCGCCTACACATCCCAAGGTAGGGCCCCCAAATCTCTCAGCTATGTCCTTCCTCCTCCCATGAGGCCACCCCCTCCTCTGCCCTCATTGAGGGTTGGAAGGGAGGTGCTAAGGACACATACCTCACCGCACCCAGGTCGTGACATCAACCTGGACGTGAACCGAATACTGGGGTACCGCCACTTCTGCAACAAGCTCTGGAATGCCACCAAGTTTGCCCTTCGTGGCCTTGGAAAGGGTTTCGTGCCCTCAACCACCTCCGAGGTGAGGATCTGGTAGGTGTGAGGTGACCAGCACCCACAGGCTGGACCCCTGCCACTCTGGCATCAAGTGCAGCCCATGTGTCAGGGTTGCAGCCCCTGCCCCCATGTGCTTTCATGCAGTGGGGTGGAGGGGAGGCAGAGGGTTACAAGGAAAGCCCATTAGGCTCCTGCAATGCAAATATGCCCATGGTTCCTGCCTCCATGGGGTTCTTGCTCCCTCCCCTGGGTACCTGTGCCCCCGGCATATGGTGGGCCTTGGCTAATGTGCCCCTTTCCCCAAGCTTGTAGGCCATGAGAGCCTGGTGGATCGCTGGATCCGCAGTCGGCTGACTGAGGCTGTGAGGCTCAGCAACCAAGGTTTCCAGGCCTACGACTTCCCAGCTGTCACCACTGCCCAGTACAGCTTCTGGCTCTATGAGCTCTGTGATGTCTATCTGGTGAGGAGGGGCTGAGTGGGGCATGGGCAGCAGAGCCCTGGGCCTGCCTTTTCCAGTGGTTGGCCATGAGACCTGAGCCAGCATATCCCTCTCCCAGTTCCAGGTTTATTGAGGGCTGGAGGCTAGATTCTTTCTAGTCCTGAACCCTGTGCCTCCCCATCCCCTAGGAGTGCCTAAAGCCTGTACTGAGTGGGGTGGACCAGGTGGCTGCTGAGTGTGCCCGCCAGACTCTCTATACCTGCCTGGACGTTGGCCTGAGACTACTATCACCATTCATGCCCTTTGTGACAGAGGAGCTGTTCCAGAGGCTGCCCCGGCGGACACCACAGGCACCCCCTAGCCTCTGCGTTACCCCCTACCCAGAACCCTCAGAGGTATGGGGCGTGGCCTGGACAGGGCTGTAGCCTGCCCCCCAGGCTTTCTTACCCCTTCCTTCACCCCACAGTGCTCCTGGAAGGACCCTGAGGCAGAAGCTGCCATCGAACTGGCCCTGAGCATCACTCGAGCCGTGCGCTCCCTCCGTGCCGACTACAACCTCATCCGGATCTGGCCCGACTGTGAGCCTCGGGTCCATATCTACCCTGTCCCACTGTCCCCATGCCCACTTTCTAGTATGGCTGCCTTACCTTCCTTCCTCCCCTGACAGGTTTCCTGGAAGTAGCTGATGAGGCCACAGGCGCCCTGGCATCAGCAGTGTCGGGCTACGTGCAGGCGCTGGCCAGCGCAGGTGTGGTGGCTGTCCTGGCACTGGGGGCTCCCGCACCCCAGGGTTGCGCTGTGGCCCTGGCCTCTGATCGCTGCTCCGTCCATCTGCAGCTGCAGGGGCTGGTAGACCCGGCCCGGGAGCTGGGCAAGCTGCAGGCCAAGCGTGGTGAGGCGCAGCGGCAGGCCCAGCGTCTGCGAGAGCGCCTCGCCACCGTGGGCTACCCAGTCAAGGTGCCCATCAAAGTCCAGGAGGCAGATAAAGCCAAGGTGTGTGGTGCGGGTGGGCATTCTCTTCCTCATTCCCCACATCTCACACTTAGTCCTGTGGCTGCACTCTGCTCAGCCCTGAGCAGTCCATGAGGGAGTTTGGAGCCCAGGCCCCTTGAGCAGATGGGCAGGGGGCACAGCGGGGTGAAGATGGAGGCAAACCTAGAAGCAGGCACCCTGCCTCCCAGCCAGATCCCTTGTGGCCCACCCAACATAGCTTCCCACATGCCTGGGGCTGGGCTCAGAGCACAGAGAGCCCGGGAGCCCTCCAGGCAGGAATACTGGATAAACTACATCAAAGTTGGCGAAGCAGTTGTAGGGCCCAGAGGCACCACTCACTGGGTTCTCCTAGTAGCCTTCTGTGGGCAGGCAGGATTATTCTGGTCATTTTACAAATGAAGGCTAAATGCCTATCTAGGAACCTGTGTTCCTAACCTCTGTTTTGCCCCTCAGGTAGGGGCTGGGGTTGGGCCTTTGGGGGCAGGCACCTGGGCTTGGAGGCTCCTTTGTTCTTGGGGACTGACCACTCTGGGAAAAGCCGAGACCCAAAAGTCCAGTGATGGTGAAGGAGAAGGGTGGTACTGCTGAAGAGACTACTGAGAATTTGGGGGACTGTTCCAGCCAAGCCTGTGGTTTCCTAACTACTTCCTGTCTATGACCCTCACCTGTCTTTCCAACTCTGACCCCTCTGCCTTCATGGGCATTTGGGGGCTCTTTTTTTTTTTTTAATTTTTTTATTTTTTTAAGATTTTATTTATTTTATCTTTAGAGGGGAAGGGAAGGAGAGCAGGAGAGAAATATCACTGTGTGGTTGCCTCTCGTGCATCCCCTGCTGGGAACTGGCCTGCAGCTCAGGCATGTGCCCTGACTGGGAATCGAACCACGATCCTTTGGTTCACAGGCCCGCGCTCAATCCACCGAGCTGCACCAGCCAGGGCGGGGCTCTTTTCTCTTGGTCCTGAGTCATCACTACTTATTACCCTTTGTTCCACCCCCAGCTCCAACAGACAGAAGCAGAGCTTAGGAAGATGGATGAGGCCATTGCCCTATTTCAGAAGATGCTGTGATGCACCAACTCCAACCATTATAACCCCCAGTGGTCCACCAGGGGGATGGCAGCAATAAATATTTTGCCACAGAACCATCGCCTGTTTTTATGTGTGGTAGGGCCAGGCAAGGGGTGCTGAGAGGCTGGGTTTCCGAATCCTCAAAGGCTGCAGGCTGGGCAAGGTGCCAGGTCCTGGTGGGCAGAGGTGCACTGGCCTGGGTTTGACCCTGGCACTGAGCCAGGCCTGAGTCACTGCTGCCCGCTCCCTTCTGGCTGTCACTCACCTCCCAACTAGAGCCAAGGAAGGCCCTCCCTGGTACTGGCTGCTGCTGTTCCTTTGGGGCCAACATGAATACAGGAGTAGTAGGTGGAGGATGTTGCGGTCCTGCAGCACCCTACTGGGCCTCCTTCCTCTCCTTGAGTCCCACTTAGGTTAATCAGAATTCTGGTGCCCTGTGACACCACACCTGGCAACCCTGCCTGTAGACCTAGCAGCCAGGAAGGGGAAACTTCCTGTGCTAGGGTGGGGGAGGGTACTGGGGGGCAGCCCGGGGCCCTTCCTGCAAGTATAAGTCCAAAGTGGTCTGAAGTCCCTCAGGTTGTCTGGGCAGATGGGCAAAGGACAGGAAGCTGGTCTGGAGCAGCTAAGGTGCTTGAGATAAAGCAGAAGGGGCCCAAGCAGGTGCCTGTGGACATAGAGCTGGGCCTGCCCTGGAATTGCTGCTCCTCCGTTGAGAATCTTCTGTCCTTCGGGTCCATGTCCCATTGTGCATCACACCTGGACCCTTCAGTGCTGCTGCTACTGCTGCAGTTGCTGCCCCCACGTCATCTGTTTTCTTTCCCAACATCTGGAGCCTCCTGGCTGCTCCTGGCTCCATCCCTCAGGACTTGCCTGAGGAGACAGCTCTCAATGTCTCTGCAGCTTTTCCTGGAACAGCTGTCCCCAGGCTGGCCCCCAATTCATCTTGAGGACTTCTTTGTGAGTATCCCTGGGTCCCCTCACATCCCAGCTAAACCCCTTGGGGGTCCTGGGACCACTACTCTTTGAGGGTCCTGCTTGCCAAAAGAAGGGACCCTCTTCCCCTCTCCTTGCCTCTATCCCCTGCAGCAACAACACCCAGGATCTCTGGTCGTGAAATTAGGAGTCCCTCCCCCTTAGAAAGGTCCAGAATTACCTCTCATAAGGTGAACCCCCTTCCCCACTCCTTCCACACCCAGACTTGAGTGCCAGTTGCTGAGGAAATGTGGGCAATGGCCCAATCCAAGACGCTTCCCTGGAGATCCTATTCCCTTCCACTCTCCTAGGGCCGCACCCTCCTCACCAACGATGTCTCATACTTTGGACCTGGGTCCTCTTCCTGGAGGTTCCAAGCAGCCTCAGGTGAGGTGTCTCATGCCAATGCAGCCCAGGACTTCCTGCCAACCTTCAGGAATGACCCTGACCTGGACTTCGATGCTGAGCAGTTGGGCCAGGGGCACATGCCTGGTTGGGCTCTGCAGGAGACCCTGGTGGTGGCTAGAGCTCTTGGCCACACCCAGCCTGCCAGCACCTTGGGGCAGCTCTCCATGCCTTGCAGGTAAGAAAAGAGATGGGGTAGTGGTCAGAGGGGTCTTCACTGCCTTGTCTCCCAGTTGGTGCTTTCTTGACCTTGCCTCTAGAAGGGACTGGAGCATTGCTTGCTAAACCCCCAAGGCTACTCCTTAGTCCCCACCTCCACAGTGGCAGCACTTCCTGTGGGAACAGTGAGAAGCCACTGCACTGGAGAGCACTAAGGGCAACAAACAGGCACTGAGGTCAGAAGTGGACCTGGGTGACCACTGAAGGACCTTGGTTGGGCTCTGAGTGAGATGGAAGGAAATGAGGGGAGACCCACCCCGCTCAGTAAAGCTCTGGTCTGGGCAACAGGGCTGGGTGGGGCCGGTAGAGTAGTGGAGGGGCCTAGGGTGTCTGACAGGAGTAGCAGGGGAGGGAGGAAGGTTTTCAGGTGGATAATGAAGGAGTGGTGAGTTAGGGCTGGAGGCCATGAGAACAGATGAGTGGCATGTTCTCTTTCCCTCCTTTTCCTGGGACCAGGATTTCTACAGTCACAGCAACTGGGCAGAACTAGGGCAGTAGCAGCCTCACCCTTACCTCCTCCGGCCACAGCAAGAGCTGGTGAGCCTGACACAAGGCGCAGTCACGAGGCCATGACCCCAGTGGTTAGGGAGGAGCCCTCAGAACCACCTTTCAATCCAGCCAGCCACCATGGCACATCCCGAGGCCACACTGGGTGTAACGTCACTTCATCTCTGGAGTGACCTGTGAGGCTTCCCAGTTTAACCAAAGGCCAGGTCAGTTAGGTGACTTCCCTAAGGTCACACAGGGAAGGACAGAGCTAGGACCAGGTCTGCAGACCTCATGGAGTTCTCTGTCTTTCACATGGCTTCCTCCCCACCACTGGATCCCGTGGGGCTTTCTCTCATAAGTCCCCTCAACCTCCACAGTAAACAACCGCAAGCTGCCTCCTGTCCATGATAAGTGCACTTCCTGGTCACAGCTCACAGAGGGCACATCCCTGTAGGGCTGACTCCCACACTGCTAGCTTTTCTAGCACAGTCCCAGTCTCAAATATTCAGTCTTACCACCAGTCCCTGAACTCCAGGAAGCCTAGAAGTGTACCTATGAAAGCTCCCTATGAGCTTTCATCCTATTCTAGCTGGGAGGAAGAGCTGAAGAAGTTTGGGTGGATAGGGCTAAGGGTTGGGACAGCAGAATCTTGGGTTCTAGACGTCTGCCCTCTCTTCACAGTGGGAGATCTTACCTGCTCTGATTGTGAGGGGCTGAGCTGCCCCAGGAATTTGCTGTGCTGGATTTTACACTCACCTCTGGCTACTTTGGAACTCGTCCCTCCAAGTCTTCATGTACCAGACAGGAAAGCCCTCAGAAGGAAGGGAGAAAGTCACCTCCTTTCCCCTGAGCCAGTCCCCAGGGATCTCAGTCTTCTAGGTCCTTGCCCCACTTCCTATAAGAAGGAGAGAACATTGGGAACGGGGTAGGTGGGTACAGGCCCACTGAAGTGGCTATGACTTGGGAGAGAGATGGAGAGCAGCTTCTCACCTAATAAGACTTCTCCATTGCCCAAGGGCAGCCTTTGGGGACTGGCTAGAGGGCTCACGGGATCCATCACATGCTGTGTGACTGACCCCTCCAGACTGGCCCTTCACAAAATGTTATCACTTCCTGCTGATCCTTTGTGGAGCAGAGAGAAAGTTAGGCCAGGTCAGGAAGGGCCCATTTTCTTAGGAGGTGGTGAGTTTTTTACTTCTACCCTCCAGATCCCTTTCCCAGCCCAGGAAAATGTAGCTATGGGGGCCATCTTGACCAGAGTAGTTCCCAGCTACCACAAAGAGGCATCAACAAGGACAGCACAGCCCTGGGCTTTTCCCCCTCCCACATGCTCTGCCTCCAGACCGCAAAACTGGCCCTTCTGGCCTCCATCCAGGCCTTTAGCCTCCTGTGAAGATGCCTGGGACACAGGACTTTCTCCAGGTGAGTGGCCTCCTGGAGATGGGCTCCCTAGGCACTCCTGAGGGAGCTGAGAAACCAAGGGCTGGGGACAAATGTGCAGACCCTTCACTGTGGCTCTCCCCAGGCTGTTGGACATCACCCCAGCCTCCAGCCTCAGCCTTTTGTCCTGGACACCATGGGCAGTATGGGCAAGGAGATCAATGCTGCCAATATCCAGGCTCACCACATTGTGGAACAGCAACAGGGTGGTCCCATGGAGCCTGTCTACTATGTCCTGGTGCCTTTCCATGACCCAGGTAACTGTGGTCTGGCCCGGATACTGGAGGGAAGGCAAGTCCAAGGAAAGGGATTAATGCCACTGGTGGGCAGTGGGCCTGAGTGAGCCTTTCCCAGGTACCTGTGTGTAGTGTATACAGGAAGCAATTGGGCACTTCTTCCACTGCTGAAAAGGCACCAGTTCATGTCTGAATTTCATCATGACCCATGCTTAGGTGGGTGGCCTCTGCTTTCTTCAGCTTCAGTGCTAATAAGTCATTTTCAATTCTCTACTCATAGACAGAGGTTGGGGTAAAAATAGGGGTTTGGTGGGTCCAGGCCTCTGCAAAGTGTCTGAGGCAGATACTTACATGGTATTCCTTTTCCTGACTAATTGGAGGTCAGAAGATCTAGCCTGGGTCCACCAGTCTTACTATATGCCCTTAGGTCAACCATATAACTTCTCTTTGCCTCAGTTTCATCATCCATAAAATGGGTCACTACTAGCTTTATCCTGTCTATCTCCCAGGGTTGAAATGATCATCAGACAAAATGCCTATAGGATTGAGAATTCCCTCAGGGCAGGGTTTGACTCCAACTTGTCTGCATAAATCTCATTGTAGCTGGCATAGAATAGGGGCTTATCATATATTTGATGAAGGTATGAGTAAGTGAATAATGAAGAATTCAGCTACTCCTGCCCCCTGGCTGGTATAGTTCAGTGGATTGAGCATGAGCCTGGGAACCAAAGGACCGCAGGTTCAATTCCCAGTCAGAGCACATGCGTGGGTTGCAGGCCAGGTTCCCAGTGGGAGCCACATGAGAGGCAGCCACACATTGGTATTTCTCTCCCTTTCTTTCTCCCTCCCTTTCTATCTAAAAATAAATAAATAAAAATCTTTTATTTTTTTAAATATATTTTGATTATGCTATTATAGTTGTCCCATTCCCTCCCTTCATTCCCCTCCAGCCTGCACACCCCCCCCACCCACATACCCCCCTTTTAGTTCTTGTCCATGTGTCCTAAGTTCTTTAGCTTCTACATTTCCCACATTATTCTTGCCCTCCCCCTGTCCATTTTCTACCTACCATCTATGCTACTTATTCTCTGTACCTTTTCCCCCTCTCTCCTCCTCCCACTCCCCTGTTGATAACCCCCCATGTGATCTCCATTTCTGTGATTCTGTTCCTGTTCTAGCTGTTTGCTTAGTTTGCTTTTATTTTAGGTGTGGTTGTTAATAACTGTGAGTTTGCTGTCTTTTTACTGTTCATATTTTTTACCTTCTTTGTCTTAGATAAGTCCTTTAATATTTCATCTAATAAGGGCTTGGTGATGATGAACTCCTTTAACTTGACCTTATCTGAGAAGCACTTTATCTTCCCTTCCATTCTAAATGACAGCATTGCTGGATAGAGCAATCTTGGATGTAGGTCCTTGCCTTTCATGACTTGGGATACTTCTTTCCAGCCCCTTCTTGCCTGTAAGGTCTCTTTTGACAAATCAGCTGACAGTCTGATGGGAATTCCTTTGTAGGTGACTGTCCCCTTATCCCTTACTGCTTCTAGAATTCTCTCCTTCATTTTAACCTTGGCTAATGGCATTATGATGTGCCTTGGTGTGTTCCTCCTTGGGTCCACCTTCTTTGGGACTCTGAGCTTCCTGGACTTCCTTAAGTCTTAAGACTTCCTGGAAGTCTATTTCCTTAGCCAGATTGGGGAAGTTCTCCTTTATTATTTATTGTTCAGAGAAGTTTTCCACTTGTTGTTCTTCCCCTTCTGGTACCCCTATAATTTGGATGTTGGGACGTTTAAAGATGTCCTGGAGGTTCCTAAGCCTCTCCTCATGTTTTTGAATTCTTGTTTCTTCCTTCTTTTCTGTTTGGTTGGTTCTTTCTTCCTTCTGGTCCACTCCATTGATTTGAGTCCCAGTTTTCTTCCCATCACTATTGCTTCCCTGTGCATTTTCCTTCATTTCACTTATTGTAGCCTTCATTTTTTCATCTAATTTGCAACCAAAATCAACCAGTTCTGTGAGCATTCTGATCACCAGTGCTTTGAACTGTGCATCTGATAGGTTGGCTGTCTCTTGGTCGCTTAGATGTATTTGCTTTGGGGCTTTGATCTGTTCTTCCATTTGGGCCATTTCTTTTTTTCCTTTCTTTTTTTTTGGGGGGTGGGTCTGGTCACGGCTGTTACGTAGTGAGGGGCGGAGCCTTAGGGTTCCATTGTATGTGGGGGTGGGGTCAGAGAGGGAACAATGGTGTTTGCTCTGCTCTCTCTTGGGTTTCAGTCCCTTTCCCGCTTGCCACAAGCAAATTGGGCCCTTCTGGTGCTGGTTCCCGGGTGGGTGGGCTTGTGTACATTCTAGGACCCTGTGGGTCTCTCCAACAAACTCTCCTGTGAGGGTGGGAGTCTCTCCTGGCACCTCACCCCCACACGTGTTTTCAATTGGTGCTTTTAGGCTTTATTTCCCAGCACTGGGTTGCCTGGTCTCTCGCTCCCAGTTTTCACCTGGTTTGTCTGCACTTGAATGTGTGACCTTGGTCAGCCAGCCGCCTTATGCTCCTCACTGGGTCTGCCCGTTGCCACCCCGTACCTGGGGTCTGCCAGCCACCACCTATGCACCCAGGATTGCCAACCACTGCTTTTTCTTACCACAACCCCTCTCCATCAGCCACCAACTCCGCCCCTCTTACCGGTCTGGATGAATGGTTGTCGAACTTCTGTACAGTACAGTTTTCTGTTGGTTCTGGTTTTTTGTTTCTAAATTTTTATTGTCCTTAATTTTGGTTGTGCAAGGAGGCACAGTGTGTCTACCTACTCCTCCATCTTGGCTGGAAGTCCTAAATAAAAATCTTTAAAAAAAAAGAATTTAGTCACTTATGTGTCAAGGCACTCTTCTAAGATTTGCAAAGCGAACTCTTTCAGTCCTCCCAGTTCCCCTCTGAGGTAAGTACTATTATTTTTCCATCTTCTCTGATAAGGAAACTGAGGCCCCAGTTGTTTTTTTATACTTACACACATCCCCAAAAGGACCCAGGAACTGCTGCAATTTTGTTAAGGACATGAGGTCTACTTTCCCACTGGAAGTACCTTAGCCTCTGCCCTGCCTATATAAATATAAGGGAATATTGTTATTTCAGGATTTGTCCAGCCCGAGAGTACAGCAAGCCTCTTAACTGGGGAAGAATGAGGGGAGCCCTCTTCTCATGCATCTCAACCTTCTTTACTCCTCCCCAGGGTTTGGCCCTGTCTTTAAAACCAGTGACCCTGAGAGGTTCTGGCAAAACTCTGAGATCCAAGACTTGGCAGGTGGAGATGAGCCTGAGATGTGCCTGTCAGTCCTAGAGGTTTGCTCTCCTCGCTTCCCTTCTTCTCTACCTACCCCCCTTTCCAGGCACTACCACTGTGGGGAGCTAGAGCCTTCCTGGGGCCCCACCCCTTTCCACCTTCAGAGCCTGGTCCCACTAGTTTCACTCAAGGGCCACATTGCCTCCTCTGCCCTACCTCGCTTGATCCATTCCTGGTGCTGCTATTTTCACACCAGTCCTTTCCCTCCTTGGCCCTGCTGAGACATCCACTCTCAGACATCTTTGTCTTCACTGATGCCTCCTCTACAGATACCTTTCTCACCAACTGGGTGGAGTTCCTGACTCGGGAGAGACGCTGCAGAGTGAGCATAGCCTGTGGGAGACCTAGTGTTAGCCACCCAGGGATGCAGGAGGCCCTGTGACAACCATCTCATAACAAGGGTCCCACCACACTATGGTGGTTAAACAAGCCTTGGCACGGGTGGGAGAAGGGTACAGTGAGCTTAACATTTCCTGATCCTTTTTACAATACTAAAAGTGGAAGGCCCTACCCTTAGTGATGCTGAATTTGTACTTGAACCTGCCTCCAAGAAACCATTTGAAGAACTGGAGATCTAGTTGCCAATAAACCACTCTGTGGATGTCGTATTATCAGTGACGAGGGAGTGGCAATGACTAACTGAAGGCCAGGGGTTGTGTCATTGGAAGACCCTGTGTAGCCAGAGGGTAGATGGAGACCTTACCACTCATGATGAGCTCTGTGGAAAGGTGGAACACAGGAGAACCTCACTTGTAATGGCAGATGGCACTTGGGCACCTCAAGTACTGGCCTCCCTCCTGGGCACAGGTAATATTCCTGGTGACTGAAGACCCATCATGGGGTCAGGGCCCAGCTCATTGTGAGGTCTTATCCCCTCTGTGTTTTTGAGCCATATGATGTGGTAGCCCTGGCCCCTAGAGAAGAGGTGATCTTCAGAGATCAGCACATTCTAGATGTAGCAGCTGTTGTTGGGGACAGCATGGCTGACCTGGTAAGTGTAGGGGGCAGAGGGACCCATGCTTTCAGCTCAGAATTAAGGGGATGAGTGACACTGCATTCCTTTCTCATAGAAGGAAGGGAATGGCTCCTACTGCTGTGTTGCCAGAAGGATATGAGAGGGAAGGAAAAGACGTTCATCTGTGAGATCCATTGCTACCCATCTTCTTCAGTGAGTACCACCCCCCTCCCCCCCAAACTTGGGTTCCAATTTTCTGTCCTCAGGGCCACCACAGGAAGTCTTGCCACCTTTTAAGGGGGTACAAGAAGTGACTGACTCATCCTTAACTCCTCACCTCCAAATTTGTCATTGACTATAATTTCATCCCTGGTCTTATGCCCCTCTCTTACTGGTATCCCTTTTTCAGATGTGACAGTTTCATTCCATGCCCTGTCTTCTCCCCATATTCTGGTCTTGCCCATCCTCGCTCCCTGGAACCTCCAGCTGTGGTGCTGGGGGGCCACTGTGTTCAGTGTGGAAGGACTGCTCCAGATGGTTGCAGTCTGGATCCATGGGGAGGCCAGCAGCTTCTGAATCAGGAACCGTGCAGGTACTTCCATGTGTGTGCCTCAAGGCAGAGTGAAGAACTGAGAATGGAGAATGCGGAGTAATGTACTAAGGGAAAGAAACTGTTTCATGGGACAGTCTCTTGCTCCCCACTCCCACCCAGGGGTTTCCTCGGGCCAGGAGGAAGTCCAGGGATCTCTAGGTCACACCTGCTGCTCTGGGCAGTTCTGGATGGTGACCATGAATGATCCCATAGACAAGAACCTGGGAGATTCAGGCCGCAGCCAAGGACACCCCCCAGGGGAGAGTGCAAGGTAAAGATGGAGATATTCCTGAGAAGGGGAGGGGGGAGGGAGGATTGCAGAGCTCAGAGAGCAATGTCAGTCACATTCATCTGGGGAAGCTCTCTGCCTTCACCTACCTCATCTCAGACCTTCCTGGACTTTGGGATCCCAATGGAGAATGGCCCCCACCCTGGCCTCTACCCCCTGACTCAGCCAGTTGCAGGCACATCTATTCCCCCCAACCCTCATTTGTTCATTAATTTTATATTTATAAAATTCTATATATATTTAACTTCCTATTGAGTTATAATTTACATATTTTACATAAATGTGCACTAAACTTAAGTGTGCAGCTGGATGGATTTCATACAATATACCCATGTAACCATCTCTCAGTTCAAGATATAGAAGACTTCCAGCCTCCCAGAACTCCCTTCTGACCCTTCCCATCAACACTCCCCAGAGGTAACCCCTTTTCTCCATCCCTACTCACCAGAAGGAACCCCTATTCTGAAAGCCATTCATTACATGCTTTCCTCTTTGTCTCCGAATCTCACGCAGAGCACTATTCTCTCCGCCCCCCTCCTACCCCATGTCTCCAGGCCCAGCAGCTGGTAGAAGTGACAGGGTTGGACTCCAGAGGTCACCCTAGTCATCCTCTGCCTCACATCTCCAACATCATCCTTTGATGGGTCCCTGGGGTGTGGAGCTGGGCCAAGTGCCTTTGGAGGCCAGGGAAGCCCCTGAGCGAGGTTTCATCACAGCCTCACTTGCGCCCACGCTTCTGGCTACCCCCAAATCCTCTGGAGCTAACTGGCCAGGATGGAGGAGGGGTGTCCTGCACCCGGCCGCCCCCCAGCTCTGCAATGTGGTCCAGTCCCTTTGGGAAGTGAGGCACTTGGGGAAGGTGGCTGGGGCTAGGGAGACGTGGGACATCTCCTCCCCTGACCCATCCTCCTCTACAGCTCTGGGAACCTTCCGGTTTCCTGGCCAGGGGCAGCAACGAGCATCCCCACGAACCCACCCGCCAGCCCTTCACATTGCCAGCTTCTCCAGCACTCAGGATCTTGATATTGGAGCATCTGTCAACTCCAGCTTCGCTCTCACTTCCAACCTCTCCACGTGAAGCTTCTGAATCCTCCTGCTTCTTTCTGTTCCCACACTTTCTGGTGGGGGATCGCCTCCGCACTGTTAAGTCCTGCCTCTGGCCCCTTCCAGCTGACCCTCAGATTCTCCTCTCCTCTCCTCTCCCCTCCCCGCTGGGCTCCGCTCCTTGACTTGTCAGCTATTCAATGCCTGGGCTTCAGATGGCTGTCTCTATCCTCTCAACAGGGTTTCGAGGGAAATGAATAAATCTGCTTGGGGGTGCCTGGGCTGGAGGTTTTCCTTTTCATGCACTTGTCCCTTCTCTTAACAAGATTGAGATAGAAGGTAATAGATTTTCCCACAATGCACTTTCCCTAACCCTAGGGAACCAAACTGAAGACTCATTGTTTGAGGAAGTTGCTTTCTATTTCTCTGTACCATCTTTTTTTCTTTATTTTATTTTATTTTATTTTTTCATTTTATTGATTATGCCATTACATTTGTCCCATTTCTCCCCTATCATTCCCCTCCACCTGCACACCCCCTCCCACCCACATTCCCCCCTTTAGTTCATGTCCATGTGTTATAAGTTCTTTAGCTTCTACATTTCCCACACTATTCTTGCCCTCCCCCTGTCTATTTTCTACCTACCGTCTATGCTACTTATTCTCTGTACTTTTTTCCCCTCTCTCCTCCTCCCACTCCCCTGTTGCTAACCCTCCATGTGATCTCCATTTCTGTGTTCCTGCTCCTGGTCTACTTGTTTGCTTAGTTTGCTTTTGTTTTCGTTGAGGTGGTTAATACCTGTGAGTTTGCTGTCTTTTTACTGTCCTATTTTTTATCTTCTTTTTCTTAGGTAAGTCCCTTTAACATTTCATATAAGAAGGGCTTGGTGATGATGAACTCCTTTAACTTGACCTTATCTGAGAAGCACTTTATCTTCCCTTCCATTCTAAATGACAACTTTGCTGGATAGAGCAATCTTGGATGTAGTTCCTTGACTTTCATGACTTGGAATACTTCTTTCCAGCCCCTTCTTGGCTGTAAGGTCTCTTCTGAGAAATCAGCTGACAGTCTGATGGGAACTCCTTTGTAGGTGACTCTGCCTTTATCCCTTGCTGCTTCTAGAATTCTCTCCTTCATTTTAATTTTGAGTAATGTAATTATGATATGCCTTGGTGTGTTCCTCCTTGGGTCCACCTTCTTTGGGACTCTTTGAGCTTCCTGGACTTCCTGGAAGTCTATTTCCTTTGCCAGATTGGGGAAGTTCTTTATTATTTGTTCAAATAAGCTTTCCACTTGTTGCTCTTCCTCTTCCACTTCCAGTACCCCTATAATTCAGATGTTGGGGTGTTTAAAGATGTCCTGGAGATTCCTAAGCCTCTCCTCATTTTTTTGAATTCTTGTTTCTTCCTTCTTTTCTGTTTGTTTGTTTGTTTCTTTCTTCCTTCTGGTCCACTCCATTGATATGAGTCCCAGTTCTCCTCCCATCACTGTTGGTTCCCTGTGTGTTTTTCTTCATTTCACTTATTGTAGCTTTCATTTGTTCATCTAATTTGTGACCAAAATCAACCAATTCTGTGAGCTTCCTAATCACCAGAGCTTTGAAGTGTGCTTCTGATAGGTTGGCTACCAGTGCTATGAGCTCTGCATCTGATAGGCTGACCACCTCCTGGTTGCTCAGGTGAATCAGCTCCAGGCCCTGGTCTGCTCTCTTGTCTGAGCCATTCTTGGTTTTGATCTTTCTGTTTCTGTCTGGTTGGGACTGTTATGTAATGAGGGGTGGAGCCTTAGGCGTTCCCCAGGGCGGGGCAGCCCAGACTCTGGGCTATAATGTTAGATGCAGGGGCGGGGTCTGCGAGGGGACAATGGCACTTGCTCCGTGATTCCAGTCTCCTCAGCCTCCTTCCCCAGTCAAATTGGGCCCCTCTGATGCTGACCTCGAAGTGGGTAGGTTGGCACACGCTCCAGGACCCCATGGGTCTCCCCAGTGAACTCTCCTGTGAGGCTGGGACTCCCTCCTGACACCTCAGCCCCCCCAAGTATTTTCAATGGGTGCTTCTAGGCTTCACTTCCTGGTGCTGGGGCCCTGTATTGCGCAGTCTGTCCTTTGCCCGTTTTCACCTGGTTTATCTGTGCACGAATTTGTGTCCTCAGTCAGCCACCTTGCGTGCCTCACTGGGTCTGCTCCCATTTGGCAACGCTACCACCTGTGTGCCTGGGGTGACCGTGGGCCTGGTGCTTCAACCTGACTCCACTGGCCGCTGATTCCACCCCTCTTACCTGTCTGGGTGAATGTCATCAGACTCCTGCACTATTCAATTTTCTCTCTGTCCTGTTTGGGTTTTCTTTTTTTTTTTTTCGGTTCTGTATTTTTGTTGTCCTTAATCTTGGTTGTGAGAGGAGGCTCAGCATGACCAGCTACGCCTCCATCTTGGCTGGAAGTCTCTCTGTAGCATCTTCATTCCACTATTTGTTCTTGCTCTTCCAAGCTCAGGTAGAGGGGAAGATATATAGGGAAAAGACAAAGGTAGGGAGGGGGGTAAAAGGGAACCAGAAAGTGTTATTTATATAATTTTTTTATTTGAAATTTTGGAGAAACTTTTATTCTATTTTTGTATTTAAAATTGAAGGATAGTTTCAATAAACATTGTCTTCTCCCCAGAGTGATTTCAAAGAAAGATAATGTATGCACATCCTTACAGGATGGTGAGGGCGTAAGATCCCAAGAAGATTAAATGGAAATTTTCAGGAGCAGAGAATAAACTTCACACCAAGATGTTTAGATTTCAGTTGACCCACCACCTGGAGCTATTTAGCTGTTGAGTCAAGAGGCAGAATAAGAAGGTTCTGACTCATCCTCTTCTGTCACCAACTGAGGAGAATGAGAGGAGGCTTTAGACACTGGTAGGGCCCCTCCACCCCTTGGGGAAGCCTGGCTGACCCATCTCCTCTTTTGGCTGAATGACCTCTTTCTGCTGTGTTGACAACTCCTGGAGAAGAGAATAGAAACAGTCTGGACATCTGTGCTCTGCTCTCCCCCTCCTCCCCTCCAGTTTACCTGTCATTGCCATAAGTTCTGCTTCCTTGGCCTCCTTTCCAGTCCTGGGTGACACAGGAAAAAGCCTGTTCAAGGGACTCTGGGAGAACAGGGAGGGATATTCAATGTTCTCATTCAAACCAGTGTTAATCTCCAGTCTCCTCTCTACCCCAACCTCCCAGCCAGGGGTATCCAAACTGTGGGCATCTCTGGCCCATGCTGGAAGAAGAGTTGTCTTGGGCCACACATTAAATACGTAAACACTAACAGAAACTGATGAGAAAAAAAAAAGGTTTTAAATAAATTTATGATTTTCTGTTGGACCACATTCATAGCTATCCTGGGCTGCATGTGGCCCATGGGTTGCAGGTCGGACACCCCAAAAACAATAAATTCACCTTCCCCTGAATCAGACTCTTTGAACAGATATTCACCTCTTAAATCTGGGCTAACTGGGGACCTCCAGGCTCTGAGTCAAAATCTGTTAGGAAATCTGCTCTGGCTGGTGTAGCTCAGTGGATTGAGCGCTGGCCTGCGGACCAAAGGATCACTGGTTCGATTCCCAGTCAGGGCACATGCATGGGTTGTGAGCCAGCTTCCCAGATGAGGGTGTGTGAGAGGCAAAGGATCAATATATCTCTCACACATTAATGTTTCTCTCCCTCTCTTTCTCCCTCCCTTCCCCTCTCTCTAAAAGTAAATAAATAAAAAATTTTAAAAGAAACTAACTAAATAAATATGTTAGAAAATCCTAAAGGAGGAGTTGAAGGCTGACAGTGTGAAAACCTGAGGTCCATCTGCCACTATTTTCCATCACCACAGGCCATTCCTCTTTTCCATCTGGATCCCATCATCCCAATACCCCTCTAAGATAGGTGGGAAAACCCAGTACTCTCCACTTCAACAGTTCAGTTCCTCCATCCCCTCAAGTAGCACATTACCATCTTTCCTAATAGATATGCCTTGTCTATCCCTGACCCATTGGAGTAACCCAGGCCACTCCCCCATGTCATGAGGGATCCAAACACTTCCGTATGAATAGAATGCAGACTAGTCTTCTCCAATCCAACAATGAAAGCCAACCTAACATTTACTGGCACCCTATTATTACAAAGTTGCTTGTAATTCATGATCCCTGCCCATTAACACTCTCCTTTTCAGGGTGGTGTGAGGCTGTGCCCACAAGCCCCTGCTCCCCATCCCACACACCTCAGGGCGACCCCATACCTCACCAAGGACCCCCACACATAGTTGCTGTTGCTGTGCCTCCCTCAGCCGGTCCTCAAACCAGGCCTGGCCATACTTCAGCAGCTCCAACCCCTGCCACAAGGCATCCTGTTCCTTCTCCAGAGTCTGCATCCTCTGCAGCTAGATGTTAGAAGCAGAGGCTGCATCACTCTACATTAGGGCTCTGGACCCTGCCCTTTCTTGAAACTCCTGCTTGGGTTCACTGTCTGGTCACTGAATGTGAGCCCAGACTGGGCAAGGGAAACTAGTGGGGAAGACTTATGAGTCCTCAAAATTGCATGGAAATGTAGGGGACCGATCTAGGGAGAGGGCCTCCCCTGGATCCTCTTGGACTAATACTCAGAGAAAGAAGTTCTGGGTCTCTGAGTCTTGGTGGCTTGTACCCAGTGGTAGCAGCAGAACTATATAGGAGGCCTGCACCAGGAGCAATCCACCAGCACCCTGGCTTCCCTTGGCTCTGAGGTGGGAAGAGCGGAGCCACACCCACTGGCGCCCAGTACTGGCCCCTCCTCCCTCCACACCTCGCTGAGTTGGTCTACTAGTCTTACTAGTCTTTCAGCCTCTCAGAGGCCCTCCTGCCACATCTGCCGTGGCTGAGGTCTGAGCTTGAAGTGTTCCCATCTCCTTGGTTTCCTCTGTCTTCCCTCTTATCTGTTTTTGTAGGGTCTCTTGAAGTTAGTTTCTTTTTTTAAAAGATTTTATTTATTTATTTTTAGAGAGAGGGTAAGGGAAGGAGTGAGGGAGAGAAACATCAATGTGTGGTTGCCTCTTGTGTGCCCCTTACTGGGGACCTGGCCCGCAATCCAGGCATGTGACCTGGCTGGAAATTGAACCCACCGTTTTGGTTTGCAGGCAGGTACTCAATCCACTAAGCTGTACCAGCCAGGGCTGAAGTTAGTTTCTTATGAAGTCCCCGGGGGTAGAATCCCCCTCTGTCCTCCTACAGAATTGTCACTATATATTTTTAATTTATTAATATTTATTGATTTAAGAGGCAAAGAGAAACGATTTGTTGTTCCACTTAAAAAGAAATACTTTAAAGAAGGAAAGGGGAAAGAGAGGGAAACATCAATGTGTGGTTGCCTCTTGCATGCCCCCTACTGAGGACCTGGCCCACAACCCAGGTATATGCCCTAGAATGGGAATCAAATTGGCGACCCCTTGATTTGCAGGCTGGCAGTCAATCCACTGAGCTGCACACCAGCCAGAGCTGCATTATTTATGCATTCATTGGTTGATTATCTTTTTTTAAAAATATTTTTTAAAAATTTTTTTAGAGGGGAAGGGAGGGAGAAAGAGAGGGAGAGAAACATTGCTATGTAAGGCATACATCTGTAGCCTCTTGCACACCCCCAACTGTGGACCTGGCCCACAACCCAGGCATGCACCCTGGCTGAGGATTGAACCAGTAACCTTTCAGTTTGCACATCAGTGCTCAATCCACTAAGCCACAGCAGCCAGGGTGTCACTATATTCTTAATGAGGCAGGTCAGGTCCTTCTGTAGACTCCTGCTTGGTGTTTCATCTCTTTTCTATTCTCTTGCTTTGTTTTGGCTGGAATAAGAAAACAATAACTTTCTCTAAAAACTTTATTCCTAATATGAAACAAAATTTCCAGAGAAACTGAGAACTCTGGGTTTGAAAATTATAATGAAATGAAGAGGGCATGGCAGCCCACAGGGGTTTGGGAAGTGGAGGGGGGCAGAGAAAGGACTCTCAGAGGATGGTGGTGGCCGCTGGCAGCACTTCCTGACTCATGAAAATCTCCAGGTCCAGGCTGGGATCTTCCAAATCCAGTTTCAGAAACTTATCTACTAATGTCTGGCAACTGAGGGGAGAGAGAACAGTGAGATACATGAGATAATTGACTCCTGAGCAGAGGGGAGAAGCTGTGGCACAGGAAACTGAGACCTCGAAAATTCTGGGATTTCAGAAAACAGTGGGTCATTGAAAGGCAAAGAGGCTTTCTGAGTCTCTGCAAGGGGAGAAGAGCTGCATGAGATGCTGGAAAGAACAAGGAACCTGGGTCATATACTCACTTTTCCATTTGCCTTTCCTTTAGCAACTCCTTGATAGGCTTGATGGGCTTCCCACTGCGGATCAAGTCTGAGACCTAGGCAGAAGAAGGAAGGGGAAGGGGTAGGGAGCGTTGGGTAAGAAAAGAGGAAGTGTCAGAAATCCAGGCCCCTGAGAGGAGCAGGGCAGTGGAAGCAAGCTCTGATAGAGATGGTTCATATCAGGATTTCATCACCTCCTTGCCACGAGAAATGAGCTTGTCAGGAAGCCTGGCCTGGGCAGCTGTGTGGGAGGCATGGCTGGCATTGGCAACACCTTTGCAAACCCGATAAAAGAAGACAAGGTCATTCCGATCCTCACAGGTCTCCATGGTCTTAAAAAAGAATAAAAGGGGACAGTGTGTCATTATCACTCAGCCTCCTACCCTGAAACCCATAGCCAATCCCTGTGGGGAGGGAGGAAAGGGAAGACACATGGTCCCTGTGTTCCGGGAGCCCCTGTTCTGATGGAGGAGCCAGTCTCCAGCTCTGGGAAACACTCAGCTGAGGGGACCCTCGGGGGCTAGATTAGTTTGCTCACCAAATACTGCACAAGGGGCCCTCGTGGTAGTAGCTGTAGCTGAATGAGGCTCAGAAAGTTGGTGGCCACAAAGATGTGGGGACACGTGGGCCCAAGTGACAGCCAGTGTCGGAGCACAGCAGCCAGAAGTGCAAGCCCATCTACCTGTACAGAGGACAGGGGTGAGGGTGCAGAACCATGGGTGCTCCATGTGCACCCCTTCCACCTGCTCCAGCCTTTCCCATCTTATACTTTTCTGTTTCTTCTCTGCCCATATCCCTATTTTTCTGAGGCCCACCCTCCCCCTCATGCTCCTTTGTCCTCCTCCATTATCCCCTCCTCAGTTCCTTATCAATTTCTCCCCTCACCGTGTTGGTTCCCTTTCCGAATTCATCAATAAGGACAAGGGACTGTTCTGTGGCATTGTTCACTGCTTTTGCCACCTGCCGGGTACCAGGTGGACAAAGGAGAGTTTCATTAGCATTTGAAGCCTGTAACACACTGACCATAGTCTGCCTGTGAATAGAGCTGCTTGTATTATGTGTCCACCCTACTGGACTGCAAACTGTTTAATGGTAAGGCACATGTTTCGTTTGCCCTTTCATTGCCAACAGTGCCTCAGACAAAGTAAGCATTCAAAAGAGGTTTTCTAGTATAGAGGGCAGGGAGCAGAGGGAATGCTTTTCTTGTTCTGATCATTTTTCATGGGTAAAGTTCCTTCATCATTACCCCCTCCCTCAATCCCATCTCTCTTTGCTCCATTTGACCTGGTTGAGGTCGATCATGAAAGTGGAAAGGCCCAGGGAAATGGATTCGCAGCTCTGGATTCGGGTGAAGATGGCGTCTACTGCCCCAATCTCAGCTTCCTCTGCTGGTACAAAGCTGCCCACCAGGGCCATGAATGTGATCAAGCCTACCTGAGCAGAGAAAGAGACAGAGCCTGAGGCCTGGTGGAACAGGCTGAGGTGAAGGCGAGGCCAAACTGAGAGGTAAATAATAGATCAAAGAGGCATGGACACAGTTTAATGGAAGATCACATGCCCTTCTACTCACTTTAGAATCAGTAGAGAGGGACTGGGAGTCAGCAGGGGCACAATGCGGAATGTCATGGACCTATTCAGAGGTAAGGGAAGGGAACTGATGCTATGGAAAGATCTAGTAGGTCATGGCTCTCCCTCAAGTGGAGAATGGAACATGTGAGGTAGAGGAGCATGGTGTGAATTATGGTGTCTTCATGACATGAAGGGCTGGAACCCAAAAGAGCTACAGGAACCTAGGTTGGCTGACAGGTGGGAGATGAGATGATGGAGAAAATGCCAGAGGCCCAGTGTGTAGGATTCTCCTACCTGTTTGAGGTAAATGCTCTTCCCTGAGGAGTTGGGTCCAGTGATTACTTTGACCCTCCCTTTGTCCCCACCACATTCTGCAGAGTTGGGCACAAAGGTTCGGGCACAGAGTTCCATCAGAGGATGTCTGCAGTGAGTGGAGAGGTATTTCACACATGGACCAGGTGGACAAAACCCCCAGAATATGGGGCCTGAAGGCCCCTCATGTCCATGCCTTCACCCCCTCTGTTCTTACCTGCCATTCTGGATTCGTACCCCTAGGAGTTGGGGGGAGTAACGAGGCCTTGAGTAGCCATAGTCTCGGGCAGCACTGGCAAGAGCCAGCAGGACATCTAGGCGGGAGGCAAGGTCCAACACCCGGGTCAAGACAGCTGCCCGTGCCAACACCTGACACTGCAGCTGGTACATCAGCAGGGTCTCCCGATCTGAGGGTAGGTGAGGGAAAAGCCGGGGGTCAGCTACAGGGGAATGTGAACGAAAGACAAAGAGACCAGCAGAGCAACCTGGAAATAGGCTTGTAGATACAATATGAGACACCTAGAGACATTCAGAGAAGATGTAGAGTCAGGGTGAAAAGAGCCAAGAGCAGGAAGAAAGGGAGCCTGTTAGAATCTCCAAGCTGCCCACTCCCCTCCAGCCTTTCACCTCTCCTCACCCCGAATATCGCAGTGCAGGTCCCCCAGCAATACATCCAGCTCCTTTGTTCGAGCACTGCGATAGTGCAGCTTCTCCTCTGAGAGAAACTGGATAAGAGATTTCAAGCTGTGGGCTTTGCATCTCTTGGTCCTCATCCTCTCCCACTTTTCTAACTCCACCTCCAGGCCTCCACCTAACTTCCTTCTCCTTCTTCTCAGAGCTAATAAGATCAAAGAAAAACTACAGAAGAGAGATCCCATATTGGGCAGCACTGGAGTAAGCCCCGGTCAGATTCTGATTTATTCTCTTTATCAACTCCCTACAGAGGTTGAAGGTCTTACCATGAAGTCCAGTCCCTCGATCTCGAAATCACTGGCCTCCACCATGGAAGGCAGGCGGGGAATAGAAAGAAGGAAGCCTATCTGGAGAGAGTAAAGAGGAGATAAAGCAGAACATGACATATGGGGCACTTTCTACTTAGAAGAAGCCAGAGTCCCTTTTATCCCCAATGCTTCCCACGAGGAGCTAAAGCCACCACAAGGTGTTCATGTTTTTCAAGCTTCTGCAGAAGTTGTCTTATCTACCAATGTGTCCTTCATAAGCCTAATATCTTCCCTAAAGACCCCTGGAGATTACACCAAGCCTCCTGCCCTCACCAGAGGGATATAGATGACACTGCATGAAGGAATACGGGAGTCCAGACTCTCCAGCTCTTTCCAAGCGACCTCAGTGAGGAAACTGGGAAGTCCCACCAGCCTTCGTTTTTCTAGAAAGGTAGAAGACATGTGGACATCAAAAGTAAGGTTCATGCCCTGGTTGCTATGATTAGCCCCAGTTGTAGCGGCTGTCTACCAAGGATGGTACCCCGTCACCAGGCATGCACATGTTTCAGGGCTCATAGGCCCATTTCCACATCTAACACTCACTCTCGTCAATTTCAGGATCTATGCTGGGAAGGACTGTGAAGTGATTTGCAGCAAAACTGCCCTCAAAGTCCACCTGAGGAGGCAAGAAGTCCAGTTGCTTTTCATCCAGCACCATCTCTCAGTTCTGTTCCTCACATCTAACGGGCCCCAATTCTCCCTGAAGTCCCTGGTTTAACCCTAACCCTCCAAGCAAATCCTGATGTTCTGCCACCTCCTTTCATCATTCTATTCTTTAGTCATTCAACTGACCTCAATATCTCCCAGGTTTCCCCATTTTCCACACCACATCTCTAACCTCTGGTTCCCCAGGAGCTTGGCCTTATTCCTTCCACTCACCACTTTGCCAATGAGGCTGGTGATGTGGTGCAAGTCATCAGAGAACTCTTGGGCAATGTTCCGAAAGAGTGGGATAGACTGGGGCAGGGAACGACAGGCATCCCTCAGGCCCAGCGCACTGTACACAGTCTGTAGGAGAAATGAACAGAAGAGGGTGGCCTGCACCAGACCTGGCTGAGGCTAGGGAACAAGGATTGACTGAGAACAAAGATCAATGAGGAAAAACACAATAACAAAGATGGAGAGAAAATGTTAAAGGCAAAAAAGAAATAGGGAGGAAATGTGCTAGGCACTGCACTAAATACTGAGGTTACAAAGACAACCAAGATATGGTCCCTATCCATATGAGCTTACAGACTAGGGAGGAAGACAAATTTTTATTTTTTAATTTTTAAAATTGATTTTGGAGAGACACTGAGAGACATCAATTTGTTGTTCCACTTATTTATGCATTTATTGGTTGATTCTTGTATGTGCCCTGACTGGGGATTAAACTCACAACCCTGGTGTATAGGGATGATGCTCTGACTAACTGAGCTACCCGGCCTGGGCGGAAGACAAATTTTTAAAAAAAGATTATGGCCATGGCTGGTGTGGCTCCGTGGTTTGAGCGCCAGACTGCCAACCAAAAGATCACTGGTTTGATTCCTGGTCAGGGCACATGCCTGGGTTGCAGGCCAGGACCCCAGTTGGGGGCGTGTGAGAGGTTTCCCTCCCTTCACCTCTCTCTAAAAATAAAAAACAAACAAATAAACAAAATCTTTTAAAAAAGAGAAAGAAGAGGTTACCTACAGGTGGAAAGAAGGGACCAAGATAGAAGCTAGAATTACTTGACTATACCTTGTTTGGGAGATTTGACTTTAGAACAGTGTAAATATTTTACATAATTTATAATTAACTTAAATTTTAAAAAGAAATTCCTAAAAATTAAAAATATAATGAAACAAATGAACATAAATATTCATGTAGTGCATAACCTCAGAGAGAGAAACTATTCCAAGTCAGTAAAACAGTCATGTCTATCCCTAGTGGGGACAAAAAGAGCTGTCCCTCCTCTCCCCTCAAAAAATCTTAATGGTGCTCTGGCTGGTGTAGCTCAGTGTATTGAGTACCAGCCTGTGAACCAAAAGGTTGCCAGTTCAATTCCCAGTCAGGGAACATGCCTGGGCCAGGTCCCCAGTAGGGGGCACAAGATGGGCAACCACACATTGATATTTCTCTCCCTCTCTTTCTCCCTCCCTTTCCCTCTCTCTAAAATAAATAAATAAAATCTTTTAAAAGATCTTAATGGTTTTCAATAATCATATAGTTGGTAGTAGTGCTGGTATTGGTATAAGATTGTTGTTGATGAAATGCAGGGAAAAGCAAATGAGTGGTATTCTAATTTTATCATTCCTAATGTCAGTGAGAACCAGAATTTCCAGGATGGAAGAAAATATTGAAGAGGATGTACACAGTAAGAACCCTGTTGTTCCAAATTTAAAATGGTGGTGTTAGTACTAATTTATTATGTATTTTATTTTTTTAAAGTTCATAGATCTGAAGGTGGAGGCATAGGTGGACACACTGTGCCTCCTCACACAACCAAAATTAAGGACAACAAAGACTTAGAAACAAGAAAACAACCAGAACTGACAGAAAACTGAACTGTACGGAAGTCCAACAACCATTCATCCAGACCGGTAAGAGGGGCGGAGTCGTGGTAGGAAAAAGCAGAGGTTGGAGGACTTGGGCGCCCAGGAGCCCCAAGCATGCAGGCGGCGGCTAGCAGACCCTGGGCGCAGGGTGGCAATGGGCAGATCCAGTGAGGCCGCACAAAGCGGCTAGCTGACCAGGCAGTCCCACATTCGCGTGCAGATAATCCAGGCAAAAACGGGAAGCAAGACAGACCTTGCAACCCAGGGCCCCAGTGCTGGTAAATAAAACCTAAAAACACTGATTGAAAACATTTGTGGGGGTTGAGGTGCCAGGAGAGACTCCCACCCTCACAGAAGAGTTCGTTGGAGGGACCCACAGGGTCCTAGAATGTACACAAGCCCACCCACATGGAAATCAGCACCAGAAGGGCCCGATTTGCTTGGGAGAAGTGGTGGAAGGGACTGAAATGGGAGAGAGAGGAGCAAGCACTATTGTTCCCTCTCTGACCCCGCCCCCACAAACAGAGTCACAACGCAGGGACTAGGCTGCCCTGCCCTGGGGAACACCTAAAGCTCCGCCCTTCACTACGTAACAGCCGCCACCAGACCAAAAAAATAAAACAAAACAAAAAAAATCCCAAAAATGACTCAAACAGGAGAACAGATCAAAGCCCCAGAGCCAATTCATCTAAGCTACCAAGAGATAGCCAACCTATCAGATGCACAGTTCAAAGCCCTGGTGATGAGGATGCTCACAGAATTGGTTGATTTTGGTCACAAATTAGATGAACAAATGAAAGCTACAATAAGTGAAATGAAGGAATTTTCCACAGGGAACCAATAGTGATGGGAAGAAAACTGGGACTCAAATCAATGGAATGGACCAGAAGGAAGAAAGAAACAACCAAACAGTAAAGAAGGAAGAAACAAGAATTCAAAAAAATGAGGAGAGGCTTAGGAACCTCCAGGACATCTTTAAACGTCCCAACATCCCAATTATAGGGGTACCAGAAGGGGAAGAGGAAGAGCAACAAGTGGAAAACTTATTTGAACAAATAAGAAAGGAGAACTTCCCCAATCTGGCTAAGGGAATAGACTTCCAGAAAGTCCAGGAAGCTCAGAGAGACCCAAAGAAGTTGGACCCAAGGAGGAACACACCGAGGCACATCATAATTACATTAGCCAAGATTAAAATGAAGGAGAGAATTCTAGAAGCAGCAAGGGATAAGGGGACAGTCACCTACAAAGGAGATCCCATCAGACTGTCAGCTGATTTCTCAAAAGAGACCTTACAGGCAACAAGGGGCTGGAAAGAAGTATTCCAAGTCATAAAAGGCAAGGACCTACATCCAAGATTGCTCTATCCAGTGAAGCTGTCATTTAGAATGGAAGGGAAGATAAAGTGCTTCTCAGATAAGGTCAAGTTAAAGGAGTTCATCATCACCAAGCCCTTATTAGATGAAATGTTCAAGGGACTTATCTAAGAAAAAGGAGATAAAAAATAGTCCAGTAAAAAGACAGCAAACTCACAGATATTAACAACCACACCTAAAACAAAAGCAAACTAAGCAAACAGCTAGAACAGGAACAGAATCACAGAGATGGAGATCACATGGAGGGTTATCAACAGGGGAGTGGGAGGAGGAGAGAGGGGAAAAAGGTACAGAGAATAAGTAGCATAGATGGTAGGTAGAAAATAGACAGGGGAGGGCAAGAATAGTGTGGGAAATGTAGAAGCTAAAGAACTTATGACACATGGACATGAACTAAAGGGGGGAATGTGGGTGGAAGGGGTGTGCAGGGTGGAGGGGAATGATGAGGAAATATGGGACAACTGTAATAGCATAATCAATAAAATATATTTTTAAAAAATCAAGCAATTTTCTGTGATATGAACTGTATCACTGGGTAATCAAAGAGCAGATGAGATGTTTTTCTTTATAGAAATAATCTGGCTGACAAATAAAGAGTGACAGAAGTAAAATAACCACTTTGTGCCCTGACCAATAGGGCTCAGTTGGTTGGGCATCCTGCCACAAAGTGGAAGGTTGCCAGTTCGATTCTCAGTCAGGACATATGCCTGCATTGCAGGCCAGGTCTCCAGGTCCCCAGTAGGGGGCACTTGAGAGGCAACCACACATTGGTGTTTCTCTCCCTCTCTATCTCTTTCCCTTCCCCTCTCTCTAAAAATAAATAAAATCTTAAAAATATATATATTTAAAAAAGAGAGTGGGAGGGAGAGAGACAGACAGGCAGAAACACAAAGACAGAGAGAGCAGAAGGAACACATAAAAGAGACTTAAAGAGCTCTGGCTGGGTGTCTTGGTTGGTTAGAACATTGTCCTGATACACCAAGGTTGTGGGTTCAATCCCTGGTCAGGGCATATACAAGAATCAACCAATCATAAATAAATGGAACAACAAATCAGTGCTTCTCTAAAATCAATAACTAAAACAAACAAACAAAAAAACCAACAAACCCTGACCAGATGTCTCCATTGGTTGAAGCATCATCTTTTACGCCAAAATGTGGGTTCAATCACTGGTCAGGGCACATACCTAGGCTGTGGGTTTGATCCCCAGTCAGGGCATTTACAGGAGGCAACCAATCAATGTTTCTCTCATATCAATGGTTCTGTTTCTCCCTCTCTAAAAAAATCAATAAACATATCCTCAGGTGAGGATTTTCTTAAAATCATGATGTTTAAGAGATTAGAAATTTAAACATTAGATATTAGATGATGTTAAATAATTGTGTTAATTTTTAGGTAAGGTAATGGTAGTCATTCCTTTTTTAAACATAACTTTCTTTTAGCCCTGGCTGGTGTGGCTCAGTGGATTGACTGCTGGCCTGTGAACCAAAGGGTCACCAGTCCAATTCCCAGTCAGGGCACATGCCTGGGTTGTGTGCCAGGTCCCTAATTGGGGGTGCACAAGGCAATTGATTGATGCATCTCTCTCACACCTCAATGTTTCTGTCCCTTTCTCCCTCCCTTCCCATCTCTCTAAAAATAAATAAAATCTTTAAAAAGAATAACTTTCCTTTAGAAATCATACTGAAATATTCATGGATGAAATGATATGATGACTGGGAATTGCTTAAAAATAATCTAGATAGTGGAAATGGGAGATGATATACATGGAATAAGACTGGCATGAGTCAAAGTGTTGAAGCTGAAAGGTGGATACATGAGGGTTTGTTTTATTATTTTTTTGACAATTTCTACAATATGGGCTTTAAAAAAGTGTTAGGACAAAGTTGGACATGTAACCACAGTACAGAAGGTCTAGAACACATGCTGAGGGGCTTAACCTGAACTTTTAGAATGCAAGAGGGTAGGTCCTACCTTGTAGAGAACCTGCCAGTCGCTGATCTTGGTGTGGGACAACTTCATGCGTTTCAGAATCAGCTACAGTCAGGCAAAGACAGTCAGAGAAGGGGACAGCCATTGTTTTCCCTCACCCACCCTAATGCCCCTCTGGAAGCCCAACATCCCATATTGGCCCTCAACCTCCTTCCTCATCTCCCTGCAACCCGATCCTGGGCTCACAGGCACATTCTTGATGTGACCCAGCAACCGATGCAGCATCTGAGCCATGTCCAGATTCTGGGGTAGCAGGAAAAACTGAATGACATCGAGACGAGAATTTAGTTCCTCTAAGTCACGAGTTGGACGTGTGAACCACAGCCTGGAAGTGAGGGTTGGGGTGAGACCAGAAATTACATCTGTTCTCAGCATCTCAATTCGTGAAACTGCATGTTTGCAGGTCCCTGGCAACTGGGGCAATATGTATCTGTACTGGCAAGCACAGTGACCTACCTGTGCAGGGGTGTTTACAATATACCTACTGATACTCTGCATGTGAGCACAACTGTGTCAGTGCATCAGTTTTTTGTCTTGTTTTGAAAGATTTTATTTATTTATTTTTAGAGAGAGGAAAAGGGAAGGAGAAAGAGAGGGAGAGAAACAGCAATGTGTGGTTGCCTCCCATGCACCACCCACGGGGGACCTGGCTGCAACCCAGGCATGTGCCCTGACTAGGAATTGAACCAGTGATCCCTTGGTTCACAGGCCAGCATTCAGTCCACTGAGCCATGCCAGCCAGGGCTGTGTATTGCAGTTTTGATGGATATGACCCTGTGTGTCATTCCATGGGAATATGTGATAGAACTCATCAATATTTTAGATGGAGAGCAGTGTGCTGAGGCATTTGTATGGCAACACTCTAGCTGTCTTGGTGGCTGAGTAGGAAAGGGTGAGTCAGAGTCAGTTTGTATCTATGTATTTAGCTGTGAAAATATCTCTGGTGTAGTAGCAGACGTTCATCTTTTCATGTTCTTCCTGTGAAAGTATAGAATTACTATGTGTAATTAGTTAAGTCCTCAATTCATGATAATGGTCATCTCTGCAGAGAAGAAAGGATTGGGGGGGGACACTTGAGGGGCTTCAATAATACTGTCTACTTTTTATTATTTTCAAGATTTTATTTTAGAGAGAGGGGAAGAAGGGAAGGAGAAAGAGAGGGAGAGAAACATTGATCAGTTGTCTTTCGCATGAGCCCCAAAAGAGGACCCAGCCTGCAACCCAGGCATGTGCCCTGACTGGGAATCAAACCAGCAACCTGTTGGCTTGCAGGCAGACACTGAATCCACACAAGCCAGGGCCAGGGTCAAAGATGGGTTTTAGGGCACCTCTGCTCCTTGGCCACAATAGGCTGCTCCAACCCAGAGTGCAGTGTAGGCCAGGCTATGAAGGTCTGTCCTCACTTTGGAGAACACATGAGGCTCATCAAGCTAACTTTCATGTAGAATATCTAGGTTTTTACTGCTAGTGCCAGGATTTTAGTCAAGCCAAACTTCCTTACTTTACAGCTGAGGAAATGAGACCCCTGTAATATAAATGACTTATGCAATCATACTACTAGTCAGAAGTCGAGCTGGGTCTCAAACTCATGTCTCCAGACTACTAGGACAGTGTTCTTTAAAACATACTGTGGCCCTGGCTGGTGTGACTCCGTGGATTGAGCACCAGCCTGTGAACCAAAGGGATGCCGGTTTGATTCCCAGTCAGGGCACATGCCTGGGTTGTGGGCCAGGTCCCCAGGAGGGGACATGTGAAAGGCAACCACACACTGATGTGTCTTGCCCTCTCCTTTTCCTTACCTTCCCCTCCCTCTGAAAATAAATAAAATCTTTTTTAAAAAAGCATACTGTGACATTCAACCAAATTCCTGGTACCCTGTCCAGCTTTAGTCCAGCTGGGTCCTTAGTTCATCATTCAAATTATGATTCCATGTTCTGGGGAATCCTATCAAGAATCTGCATTCCCCTCACCTTTAATTCAGTTCTCTTCCCTATTGAGATCCTTCCCTGTCATTCCTGGTTGAGATTAAGAGAGCTGTACCTGAAGCACTGAAGAATGTGATGGTAATTAAAATCACCT
The DNA here is from genome assembly GCA_004027475.1 of Anoura caudifer. NCBI lineage: Eukaryota > Metazoa > Chordata > Mammalia > Chiroptera > Phyllostomidae > Anoura > Anoura caudifer. The sequence goes on along the minus strand of PVKU01002838.1, from coordinate 142,493 downwards.
ACCAATTACCTGGAAATGAACCTAGAAATTACCCTAAATTAACCTCCAAAAGACACATCTCAGGGCAGGTGAAATGGGGAAAATATTGTGCATCTAAGGCTAGCAAAGGTTTCTGCTGAATTCTTTTTTGGGGGTGCGGCAGGGGGACTGCTGAGTTCTTAGAGATGATGCCACCAGTGTTCTTACATTTCCGTATTGTGCTCACTCATTGAGTACTACTGTGTACAAGGTGATGCAGGCACTGAGATAACAGGAATGGCCACTGTATGAGGGCAAGCAAATTCACTGATGACTAATTCCCATTGATGTGATAGTGCAACAAGAAAATGTAAATAAGCACCTCTTGAGCGCACAGGAAAGTGAATGTCAGTCTCCTTATAGGGGCCTATGAAAGCTTCACAAAAAAGGTGATAGATGGCACCCTGAAGTAAGATTTTGACAAGTGGAGAATAGGGAACGTCCAGAGAGACAGAATACAGGCATGATGTATTTCCATGATGGCAAGTGGCCCCAAATGACTGGAATGTAGGATGGATCCAGTAAAAAAGGATTTAGGTCCTGGGTGGTGTGGCTTAGTAGGTTGGAGCATCATACCATACATTGAAAGGTCACAGGTTAAATTCCCGTTCAGGGCACATACCCAGGTTGTGGATTCAACCCCTGTTTGGGGCATGTATCCCAGTCAGGGTATGTATAAGAAGGCAACCAATCAATGTTTTGTTTTGTCTTGTTTAGAGAGAGAGGAAGGGGGAGAGAGGGAAAGAGAGAAACATTGATGTGAGAGAGAAACATCAATCAGTTGCCTCCTGTACGCACCCCAACTGAGGACTGAACCTGCAACCTAGGTATGTGCACTGACTGGGAATTGAACCTGCAACTCTTTGTTGCACAGGAAGATGCTCCATCCGAGCCACACAGCCAGAGCAAGATGCTAATCTTCATCCTACAGGTAATAAGATGCCTCTTGAGGTTTATGTTATTTCTACTTGAGGTTTTAAAAAATGTGGAATGACATTCTCAGATCTGTTTTGGATTAACAGGTATTTTAGAATAAAAGACTAGAAAAAAGAAGACAGTAGAAGCAGAGAGACTAATGTGGAGTCATATGTAATGCTTCAAATTAGAAATGATGAGCCCTGGCTGGTGTGGCTCAGTTGGTTGGAACATCATACCATGGATCAAAAGGTTGTAGAATCGATTACTGGTTAGGGCACATACCCAGGTTGTGGGTCAATCCCTGGTTGGGGTGCATATCCCAGGTGGGGTGTGTATAAGAAGGCAACGAATCAATGTTTTGCTCTCATATTGATTGATGTTTCTCTCTCCCTCCTCTCTCTAAAAAAAAAACCAATGTCCTCAGGTAAGGATTATAAATAAATAAATAAATAAATAAATAAATAAATAAATAAATAAAAAGAAATGATGATAGCCAGAATCAGAGCAGTGGAAAGGTCAAAGGGATGGCTGAGAAAGACACTAGAGGACAGAATAGGCTCTAGTGAATGAGTGAATATGGGGGTTGGGGTAAGAGAGAAGCATCAATCCAAGGTTCAGAGCTTGAGAAGCTGTATTGCCAGCAATGCCATTAACTATAAAAGGGAATATAGGAAGAGGAACAGATCCAGTGGGTGTCAGTGTGTATGCTCTGAGTTTGTGCTACCTGTAGAAATTGCAGGTAGCAACAATGTGTAATTAGCATTCTACATATGGAGCTCTGAACTAAACCCACAAATTGAGAGTTATCAGAATAGCTCAAATTTGCAGTGTGGTTTTGGTAATTAAACATGTTACCATGTGTACATTAGGGTTTTGCAATTGTGTTTCTGCTGCTTGTATGTGTACAAGTCTGCATACCATCAAGTATATGTTTATCTTTGCTGACAACACAAAATAAGGATGGTACCAGTTACCACATGGGTAGTTAAAGGATTAAATGCATTTAGTCAGCTTTCCCGAAAAGGCAGCTGTTTTCATACTACTACATGGTATGGTGTATGTGTCTGTAGACAGCATGCATTAGCCTATAATACATGTATGAGACCCACTCACCTGAGCAGCTTCTCTCCCCACTTACAGCGGCATCTATTCAGGATTCCTGTGAGGGGAGTGGGGGCAGAAAAAGGAATGTGTGGCTGTGTCTAAGCTGAGGCATCTGGGTCAGAGGTTCCAGTGTTGGGCAGGCTGGCCTGGGGGGCATTCTCCAAACAGGCTGATCTGGGGGGCATTCCCCAGACACAGGATACAAAGGCAGTCAAAGTCAGCACCTGGCCACAAGCCTGAGCCAGGATTACCTTACATGGGCTTCGGGGAGGGAATGGGCACTCATTAGAACACTCAGCCAGAAAAATATGCAGAGCAGGCATAGTTAGACTGACAAAGAGCCCAACACACATATGTAAACATTACATGCAACCCACTGATATATGCATAGTGAAACCAGGTGGACACTCTGGGCAATATACTCAGTACACCCTAAAGCTAGAGACAACTGATAAAGACTCTATGCAAATAAGTCATGGGCATTTTCACAGTTACCAACTCTCCTCTGAGTATAGAGCCTCCCAAAGTCCCTAGGTAGGTGCATAACTAGTAGAAGCATTCAAATTCATGCAGATCCAAGGAATGAACATGGAATTGGTAAAGTAGGAGATGATATGCCAATGACATTAGACAACTACAGGGTAAGGGGAGATGTCCAAATTCAGGGAGGGTAAAAGAAGATAAGAAAGCTGATGGGAGCCCTGGCTGGTGTGGCTCAGTGGATTGAGGGCCAGTCTACAAACCAAAGGGTCACAGGTTCAATTCCCAGTCGGGGCACATGCCTGGGTTGTAGGCCAGGTGCCTAGTGGGAGGCATGTGAGAGGCAACAACACATGGATGTTTCTCTCCCTCTTTCTCCCTCCCTTCCCATCTCTCTAAAAGTAAATAAATAAATCTTTCAAAAAATAATAAAAATAAATAAAATCTTTTTAAAAAGTTTTGAGAGTGCAAGAGACATCTGGCAATGACAGTGAAGTGGGAAGAAAGGAGCTTGGACACATCTTTGGAGACAGCTGCGTTTCTGGAAAGCTTCTGTAGTGCGGGATGAGGGATGGGGTATACATACCAAAGAGGCTGAACCCCTCCTTCAGTCCACTGGCCACTTTGTATACTGAAGGGTGAGACTCACTCTTAAATATCTGCAAAACACTGTCAGTGAAAAATAGGAGAGTTCTAGGTAACTTGGATTTTTAAAGGGAATTGAGAAAATGGAGGGTGTTGGGAACATTTTTCCTGAGATCGAGTCTTGATATAAGGTTGTCACCTTACTTCTCTCTGCCTCAGTTTCTCCCTTCAGAAAAGAAAGGTGACACCTTTATGCTTTTCTTCTTTCTCCCTCACCCCCACTTCTTTTTTCTTCAAGGAGAGAGAACTTAATAGCTTCAGGATTAAAGAAATTGGAGCCTCATTAGGATTTTAAAGCATTACACTGAATCCTTCTCCCTTCCCAGAGATGACAGCCTGCCTCCATTTCCTTACCTGTAAGTATCTCGATCTATGCTCACTAGATGGGTCCTGAGGGCAGAAAATAAGCAGAAGGGAAGGTGCTGGGATATGAGAGGTCAGAGTTCATTTCTAAGTTTCATCCCTTTTGCCTCACCCTCAAAACACTGTTTCCCCAGAGCTCTACATCCCCTTAGGTACTCCTGTGTGTCCTAGAGCACTTTACCTGATAGGCTACTGCCCACGCTCACCCTTATCCCCCATCCAACACTGTGTTACTGTTTGGACCTCCCACCTTACTTTGGCTGAGATTATGGTAAATCACCTACAACACAAATTTCTTAAAGCCCAGGATGGGGATGCTGACATTATAATCTTCCAGTTCAACCCCGATTCTTCTTCGACCCAGGAACTTGAGCAGCCCTCCAAGTGCTCGAACCTGGGAGGGGATCAGTAGTGGAGCAGGGGTAAATCCCAATGTCCTAGAGGCTGGACAATAGCAGGGAAAAAATTAGTATTTTTCCAGAGCTACGCTAGGACCTCCCAAGACTCAACCCAAGGACTGGGGTGCTTTTGCCTTTCTCCATCCTATGACATCACAGCCCTGACTTCCCAGAACCCATCTCACCGTGAGAAGGCAGTCAAAGGGAATGATGGAGGAGAGGAAGATAATTTTCTCAGTGGTGGTCATGGAGTCTGGGATGAAAGCATAGTTTCTAGAAAGGAGGCGCTGTTTGCTTATCTCCAAACCTATTTTGGATAAGGTGTGGGAGGGAAAGGTTTTGTAGCCTCTTTTTTACCCCATTTTGAGAATGTAACAACAGAAGCAAGAAGATGATTTGACATGCCAAGATCACGCAGGCAGTTAATGGAAAGCTGAAACAAGAACCAAATTTTCAGACTCTTAGTTTAACTCTTTATCCTACATATGATATAAAGATGTTTGGCTGAGATCATACCCTAAGAAAGATATGTCTGGAAATGGGGACTTACGGTGAAAAAGATCATATAACACCAATGCCCTAACATCTAATTAGGATAGAACATTCCCTATCTTTTTTTCTAATTTGCAAAGGTTATGGAAATGCCTTATGGATCATCAAAGTTGCTGAAGTGGTAGTTTTTCCTCCCTCAACAAATGGCATTGGCCTTAAAGGGAGAAATTACAATAATCAAAGCTGTCCAAAAATATCACCAATCTCTTATCAGGGGAGACCCTCATTCCTAGACATGCCTAAGTAAAAGTTTCATAATAAGATGCAGGCTATTAAAGGGTAGGGAGCAGGAGAGATCCTGAGGAGACTGGTCATAGGGCTTGGAGAACTCAAAGGTTTAGAATGAGATAAGGCACAGTGGAGAACTCTGATGATGGGGTGGAGTTAGAAGGGGTTAGGAAACTAGGATGTGGGACTGGGCAAAACAAAAGGATATACCAAAATCCACATTTGGCAAAAATATGATTTCAGGTCTCTTAGGCTCTCTCTGTTGCTGGGAGGCTGTGAAGGAGGCAAAGAAAGGGCCATTAGTCTGTACATTTTAGTCTTTCTGCCTGTCCCATCTTCTCTGTCATCTAGTTCTGGCTTCCTGACTCTACCTCCCTCCAAGACCCTTTAGTCTCCCGTAATATTCCATACTTTTGTCCTGTCTCATTTTCCTTCTCAGTTTTTTTCCAGTACTTACCAAGCTTCCCCAGAAACCGACTCATATTCTCATCCTGTTTGGCACTTGTAACAATAGACTGGGGATTGATTTCATCCAGAACTTGGAAGGAGAATGAAGACCAAATGAGTTAAAGAATCTTAGTCATTTAACTAAGAGAAAACCCACAACCCTCTCCTTCCTACCTCCCTTCCCATCTCAAAAACTTATTTCCCCTAAGAGCAGGGAGTGTCCATCACATTGGGAGCATAGGTAGGAGTCAGGCATGGGAATTAGGAAAGCTGAGAGGGTAGTGAGACTGGTGGGGGATGGGAGGGGATAGGAATATCCTGGAGATTGTGACAGATAGGACTGATTTGCCCAGGGCTGTATACCCAATGCCTGACATTGTGAACACCTAATACATATCTGTTGAATAATGAAATTCCTAAGAAAAACAGGCCATCCTCTGGAAATCAACTAATAAAACTGACTGAGTCAGGTAAGCACGAGTGAAAGACATATCCAAACCCAGAGTAGAGAAATTGCTGGTTCCTCCCCCACCTCTCTGGAGAAGCTTGAGGTTCTCGTGGTCTGGGGCGTCTGGCATGAAGTGGATGGTGGAGTCACTAGTGTCATAGTAGGCAATGCCCAACTGGCCTAAATTCCACAGCACACACAGATGGATCTTTCTCGAGAAAGGAAACCAGTATTTGAACCACTTCTCAGTGCAGGATTGTGCCGTGCTTTATTTAATTTTCATAATTTTCTCAAATCTCTGAGATATGGATCATCACCCCCTTCAGTAAATGTGAAACACACGTCAGCGGCGGTGAGTAACCAGCCCAGCCCAGCCCTCCCCGGCCTACACCCGGACATGCTAGACAACTCCCCGCTCTCCCGATTCTTTGGAGCTCTAGCTCCAGCGACCTCGCCGCCCCAGAGACCTCCACTGGCTCCTCGGAGTCATCCTCTTCCGCCTCCCCAGGGCCCGGCACTGGGGTTGCGCTGGGGAAGCTGGTCGCTGACTTCCCGGGTCCCAGACACTGCAGCGTCTCGCCTGCGGTAGCTCCCACTGAGGCCATGGCCCGGGAGGCTCTGCGGATGCGGAAAATGATAGCGGTTCCTGAGCGAGCGTTCACCCTGAGTTGGCTGGCGAGGGTGGCGCGCCCAAATGCAAGTTCACTGGGAAGTCTGGGAGAGGGCTGAAGGGAGAAAAAAATCACATTTTGCTTTCAAGATTGTGGGGCATTTCGAGGGGTGACCTCAGGTATTTCACTGACGCGGACTATGGAAACCCCCCCCCCATTTCTGTCACGCCGAGGGTGTATTTGGATAGAGACGGTCTGAGGGGTCATTGACGAAAGCTGTGCAAGTCTGCTCTTCCTGTCCTTGCCCACCACGCCCCCACGCCCGCAGACACGCCCCCATGACCTAAACCTCACGTTCTCGACTTCCCCACCCCACTTGCAGACAGTTTGTGGAGTTTTCCCGCCTTTTCTGTCACTGGGACCTGGGAGAGCCCGAGACCGCGTCACTAACAGCCACGGGGCTGCGGGAGGAGCGCGCCAGCTCGCATACACGCCCCACCCCCTTAGTCACTATTGGTCGGAGAGACCGGAGAGGGAGGCAGCCGTTGAAAAGGCTGGACGCTGATTGGCCTATTTTCATATGGGGCGTAGCCAGAATGTTCAAACTGCCCGCTCTCTTCCGTTGCTTAGCACCCAGGCCTTTTACCCTCAGAATTTCTGGGATTTGATTAAACGGGGTGGAGCCTATGAGAAGACCGGAAGCAGTGTTTGTGTCCAAGCCCCCGGAACTGTGCTAGGGGATTTTCCCGGGGCGGGGCCGGGAAGGAACGACCTTAAAGGACCAGAGGCGCGTTTTGTTGTTGTTGTTGTTGTTGTTGTTGTTTTTCCTGGAGGGTGGAGCTAAGTAGCAGTATTCAACCTGTGCCGACAACTCTTAAGTTAACATTTGTCCCTCTGAGTTAATATTTATAAAGAACTTAGAACACTGACTGGCAAAGTAGTAAGAGCTACCTGAATGCTTTAAAAAAAATTTTTTTTTAATTTATTGTTAGAGAGAGGGGTGGAAGGGAAGGAGAAAGAGAGGGAAACATGGATATGTGGGTTGCCTCTTCAAGAGCCCCAACCCCAGACATGGCCTAAAACCCAGGCATGTGCCCCCACTGGGAATCTAAACAGTGACCTTTTGGCCCACCAGGACAACCCCCAACCCACTGAATTACACCAGTCAGGGTGGGTATTTTAAATAAGCAGAAATAAGTGAGGCTCCTATCATAGTCCTTCTTTGCCAATTTCCTGGATACAGTATACAACCAACCCAATAAGGGCACTACAGGGCCTAATTTATTCATTTTTTAATAAATTGACTAATTTATTTCATTAGTCAAAATTGACTAATTTATTTTATTTTAAGTTTTACTTATTGATTTTAGAGGGGGGCATGAGAGAGAAACATCAATTTGTTGTTTCACTTATTTATGTATTCATTGGTTGATTCTTATATGTGTCCTGACCAGGGATCGAACCTGCAACCTTGGTGTATGGGGGATGATGCTCTAACCAACTGAACTACCTAGCCAGCGCAGGCCTAATTTATAATTTCAGCCCCCCAAGAGGAAATGAAAGTGTTGGAATTACACCAAATTCCAGCAGAAAGTAGACCTGATAAGAACACTAACACCACTGTACAGCGACACAATGCAATGACATGGGTGCCCTGCCCCGGCGAATACCTAAGGCTCTGCCCCTTACTCCATAACAGGTGTGCCAAGACAAAAAATATGGCCCAAATGAAAGAACAGATCAAAGCTCCAGAAAAATGACAATGAAGTGATGAAGAGATAGCCAACCTATAAGATTCAGAGTTCAAAACACTGGTAATCAGGATGCTCACAGAAATGGTTAAGTTTGGATGCAAAATAGAGGAAAAAAATAAAGGCTATGAAAAGTGGAATAAAGGAAAATATACAGGGAGTCAACAGTGAAGGGAAGGAAACCAGGACTCAAATCAACATTTTGGAACAGAAAGATGAAAGAAACACTCAACCAGAACAGAATGAAGAAACCAGAATTCAAAAAAAATGAGGAGAGGCTTAGGAACCTCCAGAACAACTTTAAACATTCCAATAGCAAATTATAGCAGGGCCAGAAGGAGAAGAGGAAGAGCAAGAAGTGGAAAACTTATTTGAAAACATAATGAAGGAGAACTTCCCTAACCTGACAAAGGAAACAGACCTCCAGGAAGTCCAGGAAGCTCAGAGAGTCCCAAAGAAGTAGGACCGAAGGAGGCACTCACCAAGGCACATCATCATTACATTACCCAAGATTAAAGAGAAGGAGAGAATCTTAAAAGTGGCAAGAGAAAAGGAGACAGTTACCTACAAAGGAGTTCCCATGAGACTATGAGCTGATTTCTCAAAAGAAACCTTGCAGGCAAGAAGGGGCTGGGAAGAAACATTTGAAGTCGTGAAAGGCAAGGACCTACATCCAAGATTACTCTATCTAGCAAAGCTATCATTTATAATAGAAGGGCAGATAAAGTGCTTCCCAGATAAGGTGAAGTTGAAGTAGTTCATCATTACGAAGCCCTCAAGTATATGAAATGGTAAAGGGACTTAATCTGAGAAAAAGATAAAAAATACCAACAGTAAAATGACAACAAACTTACAACTATCAACAACTGAACCTAAAAAAGGGGGGGAAATGAACTAAGCAAACAACCAGAACAGGAATAGATTCACAGAAATGGAGATCACATGGAGGGTTATCAGCAGGGAGGGGAAGTGGTAATGGGGGGAAAGATACAGGGAATAAGAAGCATAAATGGTAGGTACAAAATAGACAGGGGGAGGTTAAGAATAGTATGGGAAATTGGAGAATCCAAAGAACTTATACGTATGACCCATGGACATGAACTAAAGTGGGGGAACGATTGTGGGAGGGGGCATACAGGGTGGCAGGGAATAAAAGGGAGGAAAAAATGGGACAACTGTAATAGCATAATCAATAAAACATATTAAATTTCAAAAAAAAAAACAATGAACACCAACACTGCTATTGGGACATGGCCATACCCCTGGGCACACACACACACCCTAAGGACAGAAGGGTGCCATTCATTCCTACAGCAACTATTTAGTGCCTATTCTGGGCCGGGTGGTGGACTCAAAATAATTAACTCAGTTAAGTGTGGGCTCCAAGAGGCTAACTTTTGAGTGTGTGTCAAGGTAGGAGAAGCAAGGAGATTGTGAGACAGAAATAAAAATATCTGTACTTTAAAAAACAGATCCCTTAAAACACATCTTCTTAGCCTTGTTCTGCAAGGGAGATGGGGAGATCCCACCCAAGAATTTAGGAAAGATGGTGGGGTAACCTGGTTCTGCTAAACAGTGACTGGAAAATGCCCTCTATTAAGAAAGGAGGGGATCAAGTTAAGGGCATGGTTAATGGTTACACATAGCAAATTATTGAACAATGGAGCTAAGGAAACCTGGAGGAGGCTGATGAGGAGTGTCTAAGGAGTGTCTGGGAGGGGCACACCTTCCAATCTGGGGTGGGAAAAGATTAAGGACTGGTTTACCAAGCCCAGAAAGGGGAGGGAGTGGAAAGAGAAACCTGTACAGAAAAGGAAAGAGAAGATATTGAGATAAGAGACAAGCAAGGGCAAGGAGATGAAATGGGAGGAAGACTTTTGAATCAGGATTTGGGGCATTGCTGTATGGTATCAGGAGAGGGCAGTATCACCTGTCATCTGGGGAAATTAAGGCAAAAATACCTTGTATATAGCCATGCCAGCCAGCCAAAGTCAATATTGATGATGGAGGCAGCTCTAGCTATAAAGTCGTAGGAAGGAAAGAGGCAAGGGAGAAGCTGCCACACCTGTTTGAGCTCATGGCTGGCCCCACCTGCTTGAGGCTTCTCCTAGAGGGAATGAATATCTTTGTGTGGCAGATTCTTTGTCTCCACAAAACTATAGAGGAAGAGGACCCTGGGAAGTAGGGCTGCTTTGACATCCCTCAGATAGAAGGAGTCCTATTTGCGGATTTTGAAGGTTACCATGGAAGAAATTTCCTGTACATGCACATATTTATGGAATAATTGTACATCCTTATAGGATGTTACAATTCAAGGGAGCAAATACCAAATATATCCATCCCCTCTCTGGGGAAGAAGGAGACAGGCCTTCTAAGGAGGTGAAAACCCCCAGAAGAGAAAGCCACAAAATGCTTGTTTCCAGCGGCCTGTCTTATCATTCCACTCCACTCCTCCCCCAAGTCCCTCCCTTTTTTAAAGTTTCAAGCTGTTTTGCTCTTGTGTTCTTGCACTCACCAAGTTTTCCTGGTCTGTTTTTAGACACAGTGATGAGGGGGGAAAAGAATGGATAGTTGGATAGGAGAGTCAAGATGTAGAGGCTGGAATATATTCCATTTGGAGGCCACATTTTTGGGTTATTTTTCAGCAGATCATAGTTTGATAGACCTCCAACATCAAGGTGACTGAGGAGGAAGAGAGCTACTCTCCCTGTCTTATTTATTTGTGTCCCCAAGGCCTCCATTCACTCTCTGTTCCTGTCTGATCTTTGTGGTTTTTTTTTTTTTTTTTTTTTAACCTATAATAGGGCCAGCTAATGCCCCCATCCCAGGATTCCTGGGGCCAAAACTACCCTACCCTTTCACACCGCCTTCAAGGCAACCTGTTAGTAACTAAAGGGCAAAAGGAACAGGAACGGTTCCCCCCACTTTAGGGGGTGATTAAGTGGAAGCATTAAAGCTGACCAAGCTAAAGAAGGGGAGCAAACCTCCCCCAGTGATGAGAGCGCTTGGCTCAGCTTCCTATTTGCCTAGCACAGGTCTGGTTGTCTCCACATTCCCTGCCCTACTTTTCACCCCTCTCTTCTCCCAGTTGCAGCTTCCAATTCGAAGTTTCTCTCCTTATGCGTGGTCCTAGCAACGCATAATTTGGACGGATATCTGGAAGGAACTAGGGAAAAGGAATAAACGACCACCTTCCTGTCCTAAAGTTCCCTGTGGGCCCTCAGGGAATTCACGGTGTGCCCAACCTATTGGTATCAAGTTTTTTGTGTGAAGGTAAAGTAGGAGTCTTCTGATTAATGAAACAGGGAAACTGAGGCAAAAATAAAGTCCTGTGTTCCAGGAGAGTGGTGCAGAAACAAGGAGGCACCCAGGATTTCCTCAACGCCTCTTAATCCTCCGGGAGACCTGAGGATCTCCCCTCCGAGCTCACTCCCAGATCCTCGGGTCCCTCCCCACTGCTGCGCCCTCGCCAGGTTCAGGGCAGGGCGGGGCCGGTCCGTGAGTCAGCCGCTCCTAGATCCAGCCGGTGAAGGAATGGAGCTGAAGGAGCTGAGTGTAGGGTCCTCTGGGCTGGTGGGGAGGCCGAGTCTGGAGTGAGTGGGTTGTGCTGAGGGAACAGTCCTAGCTCTGGGGAAGAGAATCTCTGCCTGTGAGAACCGCCTTCCCCAGCCCGGGCCCCTCCCAGTTCCCCCAGCGACGGCCGCTTCCTGGTCCCCGTCGCAACCATGGCCGAAGAACAGCCGCAGGTCGAATTGTTCGTGAAGGTAAGAACACCTTCTCCCTTCTAGGCCAACCTCCAGATTCTTGAAAGGCAGTTCTTACTTTTCCCCAGCTCCAGCCTTACCTCCCCAACCGTTTCCCTCCTTACCCCCTACCCCATCCCCACATGCAGTCTTTGGAATGGGGGAGGGGGAAACTGGTTCGGGAGGGGAAGACTATTGACGTATGGGCAGATGATGAAGAATTCTAGGCGCAACCCTAAAAAGTTTGTAAAAGTGCAAGCTTCCAACAGCCTTGAGGACCACAAGAATAAAGGGAGGGTTCCCGGCCCGGGGCGAAGAACGGGGCGACAAGTGGACAAGGACTGGGAGAGAAGGGGGCAGCGGGAGTCCAGTAGGGTTTGGGAAGAACAGGGGGAAACATTAAGACCTGTGGTCCTACCAGAAGATCAGAGGGTGAGGCATGTAGTGGGGGAGACTTAGAGAAGTGTGTGTGTTTGTGTAAGGCCTGCGGGGGGAGGTTTTAAGAGAGAGGATGTGGTAGGGAGTCTTGGGAGTGGAAGGTCTACAGAGAAGAATTAATGGGGTGGAAGGAGACAGGAGAGTGGGAATGGAAGCAGGGCTGGAGGAGTGATAGGTGGAGAAAGGAGTCCTGGGACCAGGGGAAGTGAGAGAAAGGGAGGTGGTGAGATGAGAGTTTAGTTGTGGCTACCTTTGAGTTAGGTGGGAGAGGTAAGGAGAAGAGCTGGGTTAGCACATTTAGGATTTGGAGGTTGTAAAAGCAGGAGAGAAAGAGTCACCCCAACTCTCTCCTCTCTCTGGGTGTGGAAGAGGAACGGTGGCCTCATGGCATTTGGGTATCAAAACCACAGGCCACACACAGCCTTCACTGTTTCTGCCCTGATCCCTTCCCCACTCCCTTCTCTGGACCTCATCGCTGTGCCCTCCTTCCCCTTGGCAGCCGCCCCTGTTTTCTTGTTTGCCTATTGCCCTTCCCTTATTTTCAGGCTTCCTTTCTCTTCACAGCCCCCCTTTTGTCCTTGTCTTTTTGTGTTCCTGACTGTTTCTCCCTCTATGCTCAACTTCTCTGGCAGCCATTCCCTCTCCCTATGCCCAGTGAAGTGCCTGGATCCACCCTTAGGTGTGGTCCCCACCTCACTCTCACACTTGCCTTAAGGGCTATTTTTACTCATGGGTGAGCCTGTGCTGCAGAGATTCTGGCCCTGGGTCCTATATGAGGAGGATTAATTATCCGGAGCCAGAGGACATGTGGTGAGAGATCCCTGTAGGCAAAGTCAGGGAAGATGGAGGTGGCCTTTACGGCTCAGTCCTCAGCCTCACAGATCCCTGCCCCCACTCCTTGCCAGGAAGGAAGCTGCTGAGGCTGGAGACACCAGCAGATGAATCACCCTTAGCCTAGGGGGAGGTGTCCCTTGAGGGATGAGGTCACCACTTGCCAATTAGAGGGCAGCCCCCCCTGCAGGGCCTTCTACATCTTACTGTTAGGCTATGAGCCCCTTGACTCCCTATCCAGCTGCCCAGGAACAGCTTGGGTAGAGGTATAGAGAACAGAAGTCTGGCTTCCAAACCCCACCCCACCTCTCTTGTCCTCCAGCTCTAATCAATTCCAGAATTCAGGCCTCTAGCCTACAGCTCTGGCCTCACCAAAGTCCCTCTCTAGGGGCTATTTCATGGGTTGATCTGAGAATTAAGTGAGTTTTTGTATGTAAAGTACTTAGAATAGCACATAGAAAACTACATTACTGTTAGTCTTCCCTCTCTAGGATCCAGATCTTTTAACTTCTCCACAACCCATTCCCTTTGCCTTCCCCCCCTCTGCCCCCCTCATTTGTCCTCAGCTCTCTGGGGAACCAGAAGCTGACCTTTGCAGAAAATGTTCCCACTGATTTGCTGTAGGCTTGACCCAGCCCAGGGTGGAGAGCTTAGTTCTGGGGGGAGCTTTTAGTGGAGAGACTGTGTGTATGTCAGGACTAGGCAGAAAACAGCTAGGTCTGGGAGTAGGAAATGCCCAGAATGGCCTGGGAATGGATGGGGTACACCAGGCCTAACCTGAGGTGGGGGTTGCTTTTCAGGCTGGCAGTGATGGGGCCAAGATTGGGAACTGCCCCTTCTCCCAGAGACTATTCATGGTGCTCTGGCTCAAGGGAGTCACTTTCAACGTCACCACCGTTGACACCAAGAGGTGGGCCCAACTTCTGTTTCTCTAAACACCCCTTGTGCTCACATATGGGCATACACATCCAGCCACTCATTCATCCTGAATGTTTTTCCCTTCTACCCAGAGCCCCTTTCTCTTCCTACATTCCTCCATCTCCCCTTTCTGGTTCTCCCTGACCCTCTTTTCCTCTCCTGATGCCTGGCCTCTCTCCTGCAGGCGAACTGAGACGGTACAGAAGCTGTGCCCAGGAGGGCAGCTCCCATTTCTGCTATATGGCACAGAAGTGCACACAGACACCAACAAGATCGAGGAGTTTCTGGAGGCAGAGCTGTGTCCCCCCAGGTACTAGGGCCCTTGGAAAGGGGAGGTGGGAACTGGGAGGCTCTGAGAGAGAGAGAATGAGAGCACACAAACCGTTGAAGTGGAAAACAGATAGTGATGGGGTGTTGGGGCAGGGGAGCCTTGGCTCCTCTCAGGAAGAAATCTTACCTGTTTCTCCCATTGGCTTTCAGGTACCCCAAGCTGGCAGCTCTGAATCCTGAATCAAACACAGCTGGCCTGGACATATTTGCCAAATTTTCTGCCTACATCAAGAATTCAAACCCAGCACTCAATGATAGTGAGTCTTGTGGGTCAGAGGCCTAGGTCCTAGGAGGAATAGAGGAAATTCAGATATCAGGGAGATGGAGCAGATGTTGGCAAACCTTATTTTTGCTTAACTCCCAAATTTCCTTGCATTCTCATTGGCCATAACTCTTATTTTTTTCCCTGGCCTCTTCTGCCCCACCAGGGACATTAGTTGGGTTAGCTGCTGGCCTGTTTTTTGGCAGAATGGGGTTATGCATGAGAACAGTGACTCTAGATCTAGACTTCCTGAGTACAAATCCTACTAGCTGTGTGACTTGGGCAATTCATTTAACCTCTCTATAAATCTATTTCCACATCTATAAAATGAGAATAATAATACCTACTGTGTGGGCTGATGTGAGAATTAAATGAGTTTTTGTATGTTACTTAGAATAACACAGAAAGCTATACTACATTAGTTTTTTGTTTGTTTGTTTTAAGATTTTATTTATTTTTTAGAGGGGAAGGGAAGGAGAAAGAGGGAGAGAAACATTGATCAGCTGCCTCTCTGCACGCCCCCAACTGAGGACCTGGCCCACAGATTGAACTGTTGACCTTTCAGTTCACAGTCTGGCACTCAACCACGGAGTCACACCAGCCAGGGCTACATTAGCTATTACTATTTTGGACTGGCCTCACCATTAGTATTCATCCTCTGACTTCCACCCCGCCAGATGAACTTGAACTTGGACTATGTCAATCATCTGGCATTCTTGCCAATGCTCCTCTCTTACACAGATCTGGAGAAGGGGCTCCTGAAAGCCCTGAAAGTTTTAGACAATTATTTGACATCCCCGCTCCCAGAAGAAGTGGATGAGACCAGTGCTGAGGATGAGGGCATCTCTCAGAGGAAGTTTTTGGATGGAAATGAGCTCACTCTGGCTGACTGCAACCTGTTGCCAAAGCTCCACATAGTTCAGGTGGGTGGTCATTGTGGGAGGAAAGGCCACTTCCCATGACAACCACTTCAAAAGTGATTTCTTTTTTAGGAGGGTTTCTATAATTGCTACCAATAGCGGATGCCACCCTATTCCTTCTCAACAGTCACTGCTGGCAAAACCATTGCTTGGAGAAAATTAACATTCCATGATACAAGCTGTGGGTGCATTCAGCTGGCACCCACAGCTTGTATCCCAGTATTACTTTCAAGAATGCTCTTCCTGTCTTTATCACTGCCAAACTCCAGATCAGACAGAGCAGACTTTTCCTAGAATCAGAGCTTTAATTTTGCATAGCTTCAGTTTCTGCTTCCTCTTGTGGAAGATGAAAACTGTTGGTTCCCATGTTTTTGTCATAATTATGGTTTTAGTTTGTGAAACATGGGCACGATGTCAGTCTGCCAAAAAACTCCGTACTGAACACCGAAAGAAAAGTTGTATAATGCTTAGTCCTTGCCCCAAATGAAAAATAGTCACTCTGGAAATTCAAGAGAAAAAATGTAATGGTTTATGAATTATATCTCAATAAAACCAAGAGGAGAAAAATAGCACCATTGAATGAGGAGGTCTGAAAAGGAGCTGGTTATCAGTGAGTAGAGAGGAAAGGTGAAGACAATATAAGAGAGTGAGGAGTTAAGAAAGGCGATTGAAGATGATTCACATGGGAGATAAGAATTTAGACAAATTCTTATCAAAAGGAAAAGAAGCTAGACAGTGTAGACTCTAGAATGCCTGGACAAGAAAGCTGGGTTTTATCAGGCAAGCCTTGGGATAAAAGAAGGACCACAGCGTGGCTGCCCAGTATGGTTTCCTTGAGACTAATATATTGGACCTTCTCCTCTCCCCACCCCCAGGTGGTGTGTAAGAAGTACCGTGGATTCTCCATCCCTGAGGTGTTCCGGGGCGTGCATCGGTACTTGCGCAATGCGTATGCGAGGGAAGAATTCGCCTCCACCTGTCCAGATGATGAGGAGATCGAGCTGGCCTATGAGCAAGTGGCCAAGGCCCTCAAATAAGCTCCTCCTGGGGCTCCATCACGCCCCCTCCATTTTTCTCCACAAAGATCCCCAGGTGGTTTCCAATTGGCTAACCAATGGACACACTACAAAATGTCCAGTGGGAAGTGAATTCTAGAGCGCTTGTGCAGGACTGCGGGGGGGGGGGGGGGGGGGGGGGGGGGGGGGGGGGGGGGGGGGGGGGGGGGGGGGGGGGGGGGGGGGGGGGGGGGGGGGGGGGGGGGGGGGGGGGGGGGGGGGGGGGGGGGGGGGGGGGGGGGGGGAGGTGCGGCACGGGGAGGGTGAGAGGAAGGAATGGGGGATCTGGGTGAGATTTTTATTGTGGTTAGGGTGGGATGGGTAGGACCAAGTATTTCAGTAATAAAACACAATGAAAATCTAGTGTTGTATTTACACAAAAGGGGCTTGAAATGTGTTTAATACGGAATGAAGGGTGGGTGGGTGACCTTGAGCTCAGAAATGTAGAAGAGGGGTGCTTGCGCTGATTTTACCTTTTGTACTGTCAGTCCGTTGTGGGTCCTGTGGGTCCATGTCACATTTGTAGCCCAGCCTTAAGGGGCGGCCTTATCTGGGTGGGCCCGGGCATCTCTCGCCAGGCGGGGCCAAGTTCGGAGAAGGGGGAGCGCGTCTTGGAGCTGTACGGGTGTGGCCTCGGGGAGCCCCGCCCCGTCCCGTTTAGACAATGCCCAGGAGCCGCCAGACCGTCGCACCCCCGCCCCACAGTTGTACTTACCCTGGCCACCCGGGACTCCTCAAAGCCAAAACTCCAGTCCCCGAGGCCTGAAGACAAGCACCCTTGTCTACCAACTCTGTTCTCAGGGGGGTCGGGACCCCAGCCAAGAACAGAGCAGCGGGAGTAGGGGTGACTGCTGAAGGTGAGTCTGGAGTGGGAGGTGACCCCTGGACTGTGTTGGGGCCGGAGTCTGGGGGTGTCGGGGCTGTGCCTGCACCGGACAGAGTGCAGGGAACTGACATTTGGGTGCGGAGCTGAATGGGTTGGACTTCGAGTAAGACAGACCAGGAGAGGAAGGACCAGGTCGAGGAGCCTGGATTGGCGCCTGTTTCCCGGAACCACACCTCCTGTTTCTCCCGCCCCTCGGATTTTGTTTTAGACTTCTCCCAGTCCTCCGGGACTCGGTCTGGTTTATACTGGGTCACGCTAGGAGCAGAGTGACTCTCTGGGGTGGAGAGGTTGTTTAACTCCTTAGGCTCTAATTCCTCCCTCCTTGCCCCTCTTTTCCTTTCTCGTTTGGATCCAAGACTTCCATTCCCCAGGCCCTCTCTCCCCAGCTATCTCCAGTCCCACATCTCGCTTGTCGCACTTCGGAACGGAACGGTATGGCTACGAGCAGCTGAGGGTTAAGGGGGCGGGGCCGCTACATTTTTGGGGAGTGAGCGCATCCTAGCGGCTGCCAAGAGGGGCACCGGGCAGGAACCTCGCGAAGCACGCCCCCGCCATCCCCGTCCCACTCGGGAGCAGGGGCTACAGGTGTTTTGGAGATTGGGGGATCCTGGTCTTGGTCTTCGGACTTCCCCCAAAGAAGCAGACTCACTAGGGTGCGGGTGGACTGGGGTGAGGAGCAGAGGAAGGTCTGGAAGAGGTAGAGAGGAGTGGGACAGACATCCAGAGATGGCTGAAGGAAGACTTCGGTATTCTTAATCATCTCCCTATGCCCTTCTCTGCATGTCTCTGTCTCTCCCCCATTCTGTCTCTTCTCCCAGACAGGCGAAACAAAAAAGAGGAAACTAAGAAATCATCGCGTCCGGCCGGAAGGGGCGTCTGTGTGGATGGGATGGGGACATCAGGGGAAGGGCTGGGCCGCTACACCCATGCCCTGATCCGCGGGGTCCCGGAGAGCCTGGCGTCTGGGGAGGGTGTGGGGGCTGGCCTCCCGGCGCTGGACCTGGCTAAAGCACAGAGGGAGCACGGGGTGTTGGGGGGTAAACTGAGGCAGCGATTGGGGCTGCAGCTGCTCGAACTGCCTCCTGAAGAGTCGCTGCCGTTGGGAACATTGCTCGGTGACACCGCTGTGATCCAAGGGGACACAGCCCTAATCACGAGGCCCTGGAGTCCTGCCCGCAGGCCAGAGGTGAGCGCCAGGGTGGGGTGGGAGTAGGGGAAAGGGAAGAGCTGGACATCTGAGGCTTTAGGGAAAAATCGAGGGTGGGAATGTCTCGGCTCTGCTCCCTTTTCTCTTGTCCTAAGGTGGACGGAGTTCGCAAAGCCCTTCAGGATCTGGGGCTCCGAATTGTGGAGATGGGGGACGAGAACGCGACGCTGGATGGCACTGATGTTCTCTTCACCGGTGAGGTTGGGGTGCCCATCCCTGGGGCTTGACAAACAGGGAGGCAGAGTTTGGGAGACCAGGCCATCTCTGGCCTTATTTCCAACTCATTCCCTCTTCCTTTAAACCTCTTCGCCACCCTGGGCTCAGGCCGGGAGTTTTTCGTAGGCCTCTCCAAATGGACCAATCACCGAGGAGCTGAGATAGTGGCGGACACATTCCGGGTGAGGAGTGAGACTAGTCTTGGAAGGGGGGAGCTGGACACTCCCAAAGAGTGAAGAGGCTGAGAGCAGCCGGTGTTTAAGGGTATTCCCTCACCTCTCTGCGTTCCTGAATACTTTCCCTTGTTCTCACCTAGGACTTCGCTGTCTCCACAGTGCCGGTCTCAAGCCCCTCCCACCTGCGCAGTTTTTGCGGCATGGGGGGACCCCAAACTGTGGTAGCCGGTAGCAGCGACGCTGCCCAAAAGGCTGTCAGGGTGAGGAGGGGTGGGGTTAGGGTGGGGAAGGCCCTTTGAAAGGCCAGGCTGGGAGGCTCAGAGAATTTGCTCCAGCCCCTCCCCTCGCTGAACTGTTTACCTACTGTGAAAAATGCGGGAAAACAAGAAGTATAACCAGACAGAAACCTGGGAATTCTGGGAAGAGGATCGGTTTACAGTCTTCCAAAAATCTCCAAAGGTGGCGTCTGAGCTGTGACTTGAAGGATGATTGGGGCCGACAGCTGGGGGCTGAAGAAGGGGAGAAAGAAAAAAAAAAATGGGTGGAAAGAACTTCCTGCGATTTTGAGGTGCAAATTATCAAAGGTAGCTAAAGCGCTTAGAACTGCACCTGACACATAGTGCTGTGTCATTATTATTCTGCCAGTGTAACTGTCCCCATCCCTTATTCGTGGTATGGCAGCCAGGGTCAGTTGTGGAGACACTCTTGACACTTGAATACTACCTCTTTCCTCTACACCAGGCAATGGCAGTGTTGACGGACCACCCCTATGCCTCCCTGACCCTCCCAGATGATGCAGCCGCTGACTGTCTCTTTCTGCGTCCTGGGTTGCCTGGTGTGCCCCCTTTCCTCCTGCACCGTGGAGGGGTGGACCTACCCAACAGCCAGGAGGTGAGGGAAGGCAGGAGCTCCACCAACACCAACAACCAGAGAAAGGAATCTCAGGCCTTCTTAGGAGGAGCGAGGGATACCTTCTCTAGAAGCCTGAGTGGGACTACTCTGAGCTGGCTGCAAGGGGGGCCTCAGAGTCTCACTCCCATCTCCCCACTCCATGTCCTCCCTGCAGGCACTGCAGAAGCTCTCTGATGTCACCCTGGTACCTGTGTCCTGCTCAGAACTGGAGAAGGCAGGTGCTGGGCTAAGCTCCCTCTGCCTGGTGCTCAGCACACGCCCCCACAGCTGAGGGCCTGGCCTTGGGATCCTGGCTAGCCAGGGGCAGGGCAACATAGGGAATAGAAGAGGAAGGAGGGTTAGACAGAAGATGGTGAATAGTTAGAAATGGGGAGAGGACCCCAAGATAGGGGGAGGGCATAGTGTGGGGAAAAAGAATAGAGGCTATTGGTTGAGACTTCTCTCCTAGAACTAATAAAATAGAGCTGAACTTTCAGACTGGGCTGTGCTGGTCTCTTATTGGGGCAGAGGAACAGAAGCAGGGCTGAAACCTAAGATGGGGAATAGTGCTGGAAAGGAGGACTTTTCCATTCATCAAACCTTCATTAGGCACTTACTGAGTCATTGCCCAGCCCTGTGTCGTAGGTACTTGGGCACAAGATGGACAGGACAGAATTTCTATTGTGGGGAGCATGTACAGGGCAGAAAAGAGAGTATGGATGGATCTCTTGCTGAATTTATCTAAATGTCAGAAGATTCAGAGACTGGTGGATTACCAGCCCATCCCTAGTTGATAGGAAGAAATGACACTTGCATGCATATTCATTTTTATTCACTCATCTACTGAGACCTAGCAGTGATGTGAAAAGGGTCAAGGAACTCACAATTGTTGAACAGTTTGTGACAGAACAATTCACAATAGACTGTTGATGAGAGATATAAGGGGACTCCCAGGGCATCAAAATATACATGGTGGCAAAGAGGGTCAGAAATGGCTTCCCAGAAGCTACACTCAAGAGTCAAGGCAGGTAGTAGAGAAGAGGGAAAAGGGTAATCCATGAAAAAAGAATTGCACTGGGCAAAGGCATAGAGCATTTGGGGGTAGGAAGAATTTCTCTAAGGCTAGCATGTTGTATACATGTGGTATGTCAGAAATAGGCCTGGAGAACAGGCAGAGAGCTGAAGGTTAAGGAAAGAAATACTACAGATCTGAAATACAGACTGTCAGAAGCAGGTTAGTACTTGGGAAAGATTTGTCTGGCTTTAGGGAGGAGGGTACAGAGGCAGAAGGATGAAGTGGGCTACAGGTAACCCAAGGAAATGAGAGTACATTCAGGTGGCAGTGCTGAGCGTGAAGAGGGTGTGGATTTGACAGTGACCTTAAAACAGAAGGGCAAGACTTGGTTCATTGTGTAATGAGAGAAGGGGGAAGGAGGTCTTACTCCCTGATTCAGTCTCTGGCTTGGGCCAACAGTGTTGATCAAGAGAGAATAGAGGAGGACTAAGTGAGAGATTTGGGAGAATACTGAGTTTTGGAGATGCTGTGTGCAAAATGCATAGGGCCAAGTAGGCAGGGATGTCTGAGGGACAGTTTGGAAATGCCTTATCTGAAATCTGAATTGGAGAGAGTTCTGGATGTCATTTGCCAAGGTGAGGGCTAAGACCACTGTGGAAGACAGCTTCCCAGAAGAGTAAGAAGGCAGGTAAAGAAAGGGACAAACAGCCTGGTGGAGAATACCATGAGGGTAAAGAGAAAGAAGGGTCCAGAAGGAAGACATCAGCATTAAAGAGAAACAGCTTAAAGAATGGAGTAATCAAAGGCCAAGCCAGATGAATGCTAAAAAAATGTCCACTAGATGTGGCCATTAGGACATCACTGGCAACTTCATAGGAGTGGAGTGAAGGAGAAGAAAATGGAGAAGACAGATGTAAGCCCCTGCTTCAAAGAGCTTGACTGGAAGGAAGCGAAGAGGTGTGACAACTACTTAGGACTGGCTGATGTCCAGATGGGGAGACAGAGCTTGATGACAGGGCTTGGTAAAGGAGTCACGGAAGTTACAGGACATGGGGAGAGCTGAAGGAGCAAGATCAGAGACAGCCTGGAAGCCAGGTCTCCTGACTCCCAGGCTAGTGCTGATTTCTGCCCCAGGCTGCCTTCCTTTTCCTGGGAGAGTCAGAGAAGGAGAAGGCAGTTATAGGGAACCCCCAAGCTTGTGATATTTGGGTTTTGCCTCAGACTACAACCGCATAGATGGTGGAGGAATCAGCAGGGACCACTGGCAACAACTGGCGGGGTCTTCTGAAGGCCATATGATCCAGGTCTGCATACAGCAGGTTCTAAAAGATGGGGAGGAAAGCAGAAGTGTCTCAGAAGTGTGACTCCTTGGCGATCCTGGCTTCCATCTCTTGGTCCACCTTTCTCAGGCATTCTACCCAGTCTCCTTCCCTTCCCCAAACCCTTACCTGCTCCTGGTCCATGTCCCCTGCAATCTTGGGCTCCTCCTCCTTTACTGGCCTCCGGGGCTCGGCTTTTACTAGTGGAGCTATGTGGGGGGGATAGAGCTGAAGGATTGAGAGAAGGTGACCAACTTGTCTGCTCCCAGCAAGGGCTCAGACGCAGGAATTGAGGGGTGGGAATTATGGGTAGAAGGAAAATAGGGTGGGGCGAGGCTCACCAAATCTGGGGAGGGGTCGAAGTGGGAGCGGGGGTGAGCGCCTGTAAGGAATATATTATACAGTCTTTCAGAGCCACCAGCCTTGTCACCCTTGTTCTCCGCTCCAGTCTACACCAACGACCCTGCAACTTTCAGGCTCGGACCTGCTTAACAATTTAGGCTTCACCGCTACGGATAGTTCCGCCCACTCTCTGATCCCACTAGTAGCTTGGCATCCAAAGCCAGGGCTCCACCCACCACCCTGTGGCCTCACCCCCAAGTTCTGACCCCCAATCTCCATGCCACACCCCAGAGCTCCTAGTCTAGCGTACCTCCCGAAAATTTCTGGCCCTGCCCTGCCCGCCTATCGTCTCGCCCCTCGGGCTCACCGGCACTGCCACCAGACCACGCCCAAAGCCCCGAGTCCCAGCACCAGCCCAGCGCCCAGCAGTAGGATCAGGAGCTGGGGATACACGGACCCTGGAGCAAAAGCAGAAGAAGGTGGTGAATGCTGAGGTCATTGATGCTAAGACAGACAGCTAGCTCTCCAGCTCAGGAATCCCCAGCCAAGGCCCCCCTCCTCGTCGGGGATGTGTGTCTGAAATTAACTCCCCCTGTGCACGAAGGCTTCGACCTACCCTGGCTAGGCCCCGGAGCCCTGCAATCGACCCCGTCCCCCATCACTTGAAGCACTGTACGGCTCTCGTCCTCGTGACGGCCCCTGCAGATAAATGTGCCCGAGTCCCCCGCGCTCAGGAGCAGTTCTAGCCGCCGGATACCAGGGTCCAGGGCTCTTAGGCGGCCAGCAAAGGGCTGAACTGGAGACACTGTAGGGGTTCCGCTCGAAGAGGCCCACAGGATCGGGCGGCGTCCTTTGGACAGGCCCTTGCACGTTGGGAAGCTAGGCGCCCAGGCCCAGCGGATGGGATGCGAGATCCCTATGCAGGAGAGGTTCACCCGGTCGCCCGGGCGGCCGTCCAAGACAACTAGGAAAGGCCGGGGGCAGTGGTTAGGGCAAGTCCGCAGGGCGAGAGGACTCCCTCTTCCTCCTGTCTCCTCTCCCCTCTCCTCTCCCACCATCCTGGATCTTCCCACACACATCCCACTTCCCAATCACCCCCTCCTCATGCTTCAGTCTTTCCTCTTTATCCCAACTTTCCCAGAGATGCCTTACCCGGGGCGTCCCCTTGGGCCCTCGACAGCAGCAGCGGCAGCGGCAACAGCTGCAGAACTAGGGCCATGGCTGGGATGTGGTGAGGAGAGGAGGTGAGTGAATCAGCGGAGGAGACTGGAGGGAAACTGGGAGGGGCGCGGGGGTGGGGGGATGTCGGCAGGTCTGGGGACTCCGATAAGAGAGGGGGCGGGGCCACCAGCTGCCTGGATCTTTCTGGGAATACCAGCGGGCAAGCTCACAGCCCTCAAACAATGCTCACTTAAAATTCGTGCTCGGGCGGTTTACACAAGCATTTTCGCGCGCTTTAACTCCCGCAACGCAGCAAGTAGCAACATCAGGAATTCTGGATCCCGGCTGGGTTCAAATACTGACTTCGCCGCCTACTAGCTTCGTGATGTGGGCAAGTCACCTAACTTCTCCGCGCCTGTTTGCTCATCTATAAAAGCACCTATGTTGAGGATTGTGAGAATTAAATACATACACTGCGAATACATAGAACAATGGCTGACACATAGG
This sequence comes from Anoura caudifer, assembly GCA_004027475.1. Classification (NCBI taxonomy): domain Eukaryota; kingdom Metazoa; phylum Chordata; class Mammalia; order Chiroptera; family Phyllostomidae; genus Anoura; species Anoura caudifer. The sequence goes on along the minus strand of PVKU01002838.1, from coordinate 118,313 downwards.
AACAGGAAGTGCTTGCTATTACCATTACTGTTTCTAGTTTTATTTTAGCTCTACCTCATGTCTCTGCACCCAGGCTGTCCCTCTCAGCCACAGTGTCTCATCATCAAAATCAGCAGGGATGTTGTGTGTGTGTGTGTGTGTGTGTGTGTGTGTGTGTGTGTGTAGTATTTTTATTTTTATTTTTTTACCGTAATTTTTCCCATTACCACTTATCTTCCTTATCCCCCCTCACAGTCACCACACTGTTGTCCATGTCTATGAGTCCTTTTTCCCGATCCCCCACCCCCTAACTCTACCCCCCACAGCTGTCTTCCCGTTCTTATGTATCTGTTTCTCTTTTGCATTCGAGCTCAGTTTGTCCAAACCAGCAGGTTTTGACTGCGGAGGCCCCGTGGAGCAAGGGTACCTGTCCCACACCCAGGACTTCATCCGCTCCCACTGAGATGGTGCAATGGTGGAGGCAAAGCCAAGCTCAAGTGGAGCTGGAGCAGGGTCCTGAGAACCTTTGGGGGGCCTGAGGCAGCCCCTTCTTAGCAGGCAGCCCCAGCTCGTGCTTCTGCTGCTATGACCTCACAGAAGCTCTTAGTGACATCACAAACCCTACTCCCTAATCCTGTAGCTGAGCAGGGGTCAGGAAAACCAAATGGGAGCTGAATCAGGATTAATTTGGCCCCTTTCATCAAAAATCTTTGCCCACATGCTCTACCAATGCCCCCCTGCACCCCCCCCACCAAGGAACCCAAAATTGACAGTCATCTTGGGCCACACCCATTGTCCATTTCCCAGGAACCAGCAGCCACTATAACATCACAGAGGCCTCTGGTGACACTTCTTCAGAGGTCAGAGCAGGCAGGACTGTTGGCTGAGGACTAGGAGGGGTATCTTGGTCTGAAACCAGGACCCAAAATGGCTCACCTACACTCCCTGCCTCCCCCCCCACTCTCTCCCCCTCCCCCACCTGGTTCTATTTAGCCCCTCCCCACCCTTGGTCTTTTCCTCAGTCAGCTGTGCATAAATGGGGAAGGAGGTGCTACCCGAAGCAAGGAAGGGAGGACTGTTGGGGTTATAAATTCCAAAAAGATCACTCATCTCTCAGAGCTGGATCCCTGGAAATCTACTGTCAGCTGCTGCAGTTGCTACCATTCTTTTTTAAATTATATTTTATTGATTATGCTATTACAGTTGTCCCATTTCTCCCCCATCATTCCCCTCCACCCTGCACACCCCCTCCCACCCACATTCCTCCCTTTAGTTCATGTCCATGTTTCATAAGTTCTTTAGCTTCTACATTTCCCACACTATTCTTGCCCTCCCCCTGTCTATTTTCTACCCACTGTCAATGCTACTTATTCTCTGTACCTTTTCTCCCTGTCTCCTACTCTCACTCCCCTGTTGCAAACCCTCCATGTGATCTCCATTTCTGTGTTCCTGCTCCTGGTCTACTTGTTTGCTTAGTTTGCTTTTGTTTTAGGTGTGGTTGTTAATATCTGTGAGTTTGCTATCTTTTTACTGTCCTATTTTTTATCTTCTTTTTCTTAGATAACCCTTTAACATTTCATATAAGAAGGGCTTGGTGATGATGAACTCCTTTAACTTGACCTTATCTGAGAAGCACTTTATCTTCCCTTCCATTCTAAATGACAGCTTTGCTGGATAGAGCAATCTTGGATGTAGTTCCTTGACTTTCATGACTTGGAATACCTCTTTCCAGCCCCTTGTTGCCTGCAAGGTCTCTTTTGAGAAATCAGCTGACAGTCTGATGGGATCTCCTTTGTAGGTGACTCTGCCTTTATCCCTTGCTGCTTCTAGAATTCTCTCCTTCATTTTAATCTTGGCTAATGTAATTATGATGTGTCATGGTGTGTTCCTCCTTGGGTCCAACTTGTTTGGGACTCTCTGAGCTTCCTGGACTTTCTGGAAGTCTATTTCCTTTGCCAGATTGGGGAAGTTCTCCTTTATTATTTGTTCAAATAAGTTTTCCACTTGTTGCTGTTCCTCTTCCCCTTCTGGTACCCCTATAATTGGGATGTTGGAATGTTTAAAGATGTCCTGGAGGTTCCTAAGCCTCTCCTCATTTTTTCAAATTCTTGTTTCTTTGTTCTTTTCTGTTTGGTTGTTTCTTTCTCCTGTGAGACTGGGACTCCCTCCTGGCACCTCAGCCCCTACAAGTATTTTCAATGGGTGCTTTTAGGCTTCACTTCCCGCTGCTGGGGCCCTGCATCATGCAGTCTGCCTTGCTGCCCGTTTTTGCCTGGTTTATCTGTGCACAAATGTGTGTCCACAGTCTGCCACCCTGTGCACTCCACTTGGCCACCTCGTGTTTGGCAATGCCGCTGCCTGTGTGCCTGGGGTGACTGCGCACCCGGGACCACCACCAGCTTATTCCACTGTGATCCAATTCTGCCAGCCACGGTCACCGCTGGCCACTGACTCTGCCCCTCTTATCGGTTTGAGTGAATCATTGTTGTCAGACTCCCACACAATTCAATTTTCTCTCTGTCCTGGTTGGGTTTTCTTTTCTTTTTTTTTTTGGTTTTACATTTTTGTTGTCCTTAATCTTGGCTGTGAGTGGAGGCACAGTGTGTCCGGCTACACCTCCATCTTGGCCGGAAGTCACTACCATTCTTAGGATCCTCACAATGAAGGGCCTTCTGTGACTCACCTTATCTTCTTTGCTCTGCTGGGTCTCAGGTGAGCACTTAGGTCCCCAAGGACCTGATTCACCCAGTTAGGACTTTTGTACCCTGCCTCACTTATCACCCTACAGTACCCACTACTGAAGATCCCAAGCACCACTGGCCCCAATTGGCTGAGTTCTCCTGTGCTTCCAGAACCAGGCTTCTCTGTAACAGTGTCCTTGCTCTACTTCTCAAGGATCCACATTTTCATCCTTCAGACTCTTCCCCACCTCCAAGACCCACTCTTCTATCCAGCCAGGGTTTCAGGTCCCCTGAGCACCACTCCAAGGTGCCCCTTTCTTGAAAACCCTGAAATCCAGTTCCCCTCCCAGCCCCACTCCAACACAAAAGTCTCCAGGACCCAGCTTACCTGCTTTCTCCTCTCTCCACCTGCACTCAGCAGTGTGTCTGTCCTCCAAGAAACCTAGGCATCCTGAAGAAAACCTGAAATTTCTTTTGCACCCCATCTTGACATCACTTCATCAGGGACTTCATGCTCAGTTCCTTAAGCAGTTGCCTTTTCTAGTGCCCCCCCTGAACCTCCCTGGGGCGCACCCCCCCCACCCCCAGGGACACAGGTTTTCTGGACCTCCTAGAATCTTCTATGGAACCAGGGAGATTTTCCCAGCCTTCTAGGGAGGGAATGCTAGGGCTGCTCACCCTCAAGGGTAAGGTGAGTTTTACTGAGGCAGTCACAGGTTTCTCCATCCTTGGACCAAATTCCTCCTTCACCAAACCTAGCATGCCCTAACCTTGAATTAGCTAAAGCAGGAATTTTGGAGGGTGCCACCTTCTGTACCCAGACAGAATCTGATGATATCTCCCAGATAGTGTTACTTTCCATCAGAGAGCTCCTGAGGTGAGAGAATTTAATTCACATCTGGTTCCTCTTCCCATGTTCTTGGTGGGCTCAGGAGGTGAATGGTAAATTGCTAAAGTTAGTTACATGTGGTTTTCTTTCTTTTTTAAAAAAACTATTTCACATATTTCCTTGTATTTTTTTAAAGGATTTTATTTCTTTTTAGAGAGAGGGGAAGAGAGAGAGAAACAGAGGGAGAGAAACATCAATGTATGAGAGATACATTGATCAGTTACCTTTACCATGCCCCCAAGTTGGGATGCCCTGTCCCTCAGAGTTCTCCCGACTGAAGCAGATGAGAAATAAGTCATCCTGAACTCAATCTGTTGTTCTAGCGGGAAAGGGGGTGGCGATTCCCTCTAGTGGAGATGACCCAGCCCTTCTTCAACAAGGCTTTTACTGAGATTGGTATGGGAAGGGGTATACAGCATGCATGCAAAGCTCACCAATCAATATCTAAAGACTATAGTTACAGAAAAGAGATATCATCTGTAGATAACAATCCAGGAAATACAGAGATCTGCCTCAGGTCAGGGTCTGTTAGATATGCTGATGTCAGAGGGTCCTTAAGGCATGCTTCATGAGATAAGGAGTTCACTCCCTTATGCTTTGAACTTGAACATCTGGTTTATATCAAAGGGCTAAACAAAGCAAAGCAACTTCAAAGGATACAATGTATTCTTCAGGCCTGATTTTCCACAGAAACCCTCTGTGCTAGTATCAAGTCATGCCTGCCTCCAGCATTCCTGGCTTTCTGGTTGAGACTTACAGGCCTCTTTCAAGGCCTTGATTGAATGGGGCTACAGTCTCCGATACCACACAAAGTGGTCCCCAATACCCAAGTGGGGACCTGTCCCACAACCCAGGCGTATGCCCTGCCTGGGAATCCAATGGGCAACTTTGAGTTCGCCAGCCAGCACTCAATCCACTGAGCCACACGAACCAGGGCTACATGTGGTTTTCTTGCAAGTCTCAAGTTCCAAGCCGTTTCTGCATGTGTTGTATTCTCATGATTTTTGTCTTTAATATTCCTTCCTATTTCAAGTCTCTATCTGTGACCTCTTCTGAATTCTTTCACCTTCTTTCCCACCTCCTCCATCCCATGGAACTCACTTTCCATCTATCCCTAGCCTGGTGCTGTTACTGGTGGCCCTGCCCCTCCTGACTCATCCCCAGATGGAGTGGAATAGAGGAAGATATTTAGTGTGTGTGCCATTCATAGAGCAACAACTCCACCCTAATCCACTTCCACTTTCTCTCTATCACTCACCCGCTCTGTCCCTACCAGACTGAAAAGGTTGGAATACCTACTGCATTGGCTCTTCTCCACCATATCCACTGGTTCGGCTCAGCCCCAAGTGAGTCAGACACCCCATCACCTCAGCCTGACTTGTGTCTTCCCAGCTCACATTCATTGTCCCTCCTGCTACAAGGTTCCTGTACTGGGCTGTGTGGACCAGTAGTACTGCCAACTGAAACCAGGACACAAATGCCTAACAACAAATGTGTACCTCCGTAATATCCCCAACTTTCTGGGGCTAAAGCCCAGCAAAGCTGAGATGGAACAGAGAATGACAGCAATGAGAACACTTGGCCAAAAATTATTATGTGCCAGGTAGCATTCTGTGTGTCTGTACATGGATTGTTTCAATTAATGTTAATGACAACCTTAAGATGTGCCTGTTATTATTATACTGAGGAAATAGCCTTAGAAAGAGACAGTAATGGGTCCAAAGCTTCATGGCCAGCAAGTGACAGGATCAGGATTGGATCAGGGGGAGGGCCTGGAAGTGCAGGAAGAAGATTAGACCAAAAAGAGATTAAAAAAAAAAAAAAAAAAAAAGATGAGGGAAGCTGGGGCAGAGTTGGGAAGGAAGAAAGCCTGGGTGGGTACTTGGTGGGGAGAGGTGAACAGGTGAACACATCCCAGCTGCCACCACTGCCCACTCATGCCCCCAGGCAAATTGTGGATTTTCTCCAACCTTCGCTGTGGCACTACTGAAAAGGCCTGTTGAGACACCTTCAACCAAACCAACTGCAAGCTGTGCCTGACCTATAACACAACCTGCTGTGACAAGGACAAGTGCAATAGCCCAGCCCTTCGGCCCAGCCCAGCCCTGGCCCTGGTCCTCCTCACCTCCTTGGCTGGCCTTGGCCTCTGTCTGCTGCACTGACACCTACTCCATGGCTGCCTCTCCTCCCCGCTGCCTTAGCCTGAGCCTCTCTCCCTATGTCTCCGTATCCCTGGCTTTCAGCAATGGTCTCTCCCCAGCTCCCTTTGCTCAGAAGAACATTCCTCCAGACCCTTCACATTTCTTTAGACAGTGGTCTCTCTATCCATCATTCCATTCCACACCCTCCTCTCTGCTTTTCTCAAGTCCTTTCCCATTGCCCTCCAGACCACTCCAGATCCTCTACTGGCCCCTAGAAGGGCTCCCTAGTTTGTCTCCTACACTCTACCATGCCCTGCTTAGGGGAGGATTGGGATCTTGGCCTGAAATGGGGCTTCTATCCAGTCCCCACTGTATGGGGCTGATTCCCCAAACCCTGGCTCCATATGTACCCCATCCCCCTGCTCACCTCTTTCTATTTTGAATAATAAATGTCCATATCTGATAAGTGGTGCATTTATTGCCAGAAGAACTATTGTCAGAAGCCCCCTGTCCCAGAAAAATAACACCTTCAGGCCCTGCCCTTACCCAAGAATCCTTCTGGGAATTCCTGGGAAGGTTAGGCTGGGGCAAATGGAGAAACAGGTTTTTCCAGTCTCCATCTTCTGTTCCAGTATCTGGGGTGGCACACAGGTCTCAGTGTTTGGAGAAACTATCCTTTTCTCAAATTTAGTCCACACCTCTGAGGTACTGCTAAGATGCAGGTGCAGCTTAGTCTGAGGGCTCCCCAGAAAGGGCAGGAGAGTTGCATGGGGATGGGACCCAGGACCCTCTTTCCAGGTACCAGTCCTTCAGGTTACAGTCAGGCCTCACCTGGCCTGGTTCTTAAGTGGACACTGAATGAACTTCCCATCACAAGCTTACATTTATTTCCTTTCTCAATTCAAAAGAGTCCTATTGGGAGCTAAGCTGCAAATGGGGGACAGTAGAACCAACTCAACCAGGCTTATTGATTTCTCATGAGCCCCACCTCAGCCCACAGCCTGCTCCCCTCAGTGATCCTCATTGTTAAGAAAGGGTTAGAGACAAGATCCAGGAGTAACAGGGCAGATTTTCCATTGTCTTTTGGAGTTGGGTTGGTTAAGGAGTGCATCCTAATTAAGTCCACTGATACTTGGTTACCCCCAAATTAGAGCCTAAGTGCCTCATATTACTCTTTCAGCTCTCCCACCAACAAAAGAGAGACGGAATTTTCCAGTCAGCCCTTGAGTGGTTGATAGATTTTAGTAGCTCACAGAGGAGTTGTGTCTTCTCACCTCAGATCTCCTTCATTCCCTTATTCTCTTTCTGTCCTCTACTCCCAATATCCCCTCCACAGTCTGGCAAGACCCAGGCAAGGGCACTGCCTACTTCAGCCAAGATGCAGGTGAGGGCCAGGGTTCTTGCCACGGCACTGTTGCACGGGGCTCAGTGCTACAGTCCCTGTGGGTTGTGTAACTCACATCTCCCACCAACTCTGTTTCCACTTGATTGCAATCATGAGCTGCCACACAAGCTGGATGGTGACGAGGCAAGGTCACCGAGGCTGAGAGAGAGAATGAGACAGAGGTGTTATCCTCCTGGCCAGGGCACTTGCCTTCTGGCAGAGCAGATGTGATTTCAAGGAGCCCAAAAGGATTCTCTGCCCCTTGAAAAACACCTCCTGCCTTGACTGGTGTGGTTCAGGTGGTTGGGCATCCTCCCACAAAGCAGAAGGTTGCCAGTTCGATTATTCTAGTCAGGGAACCTGCCTGGATTGCTCCTTTGGTCCCAGGGTGGGGCCTATGAGAGGCAGCCAGTCGATGTTTCTCTCTCACATCAATGTTTCTCTCCCTCTCTTTCTCTCTCCCTTCCCCTCTGTCTAAAGATGAAATCTTTTTTTTTAACAACTTTATTTATTTGTTTTTTTAGAGAGAGGGGAAGGGAGGGAGAACCTGGAGACCTGGCCCACAACTCAGGCATGTGCCCGGACTGGGAATCAAACCAGCAACCTTTTGGTTTGCAGGCCAGTGCTCAATCCACTGAGCCACACCAGCCAGGGCTAAAGATAAAATCTTAAAAAAAAAAAAAAAAAAACACATTCCTAAAACCAAGTGATCAAAATTAATGCACTGACATTGTAACCCCCTAATGTGATGCACTGCAAAGAACCAACACTATGTCTGTGGTATTCTTGCCAAAAGCTCATGACCTCAATCTAATTGTGAGAAAATATTAAATAAATCCAAATCAAGGGACATTCTATATAATAACTTATCAGGACTCTTCAAAAGCCTGACCTTATCAAGGTCATGGAAGACAAAGAGAGCTGTCACAAGTTGGGGGCAGCGAAGAAGATATGAGAGCTAAATACAACATGGGCTTCTAGTTTGGGTCCTGGAACAACGGGCTACATTGAATAAGGTCTGCAGATCAATTAGTAGTATTGTACTGAGTTGTTTTTTTTTTTTTTTCTTTTAAAGATCCTGTTTATTTATTTTTAGAGAGAGGGGAAGGGAGAAAGAAAGAGGGAGGGAAACTTTGATGTGAGAGAGATTGTCCATTGGTTGCCTATCCATTGTTCATTCCTTTTGCCTGGGTCAGTGGAGCCTCTCCCTCCCACCCCTTCTCTGGCCCTGCTCTGCCAGCCTTATATCCCCCTTACCTTGGGCTTTATAGGGAGGAAATAGCATCCCTCAGTGGGCACTGGGGACCCCAATGGAGACGGGGAGAGGCCCCCACTGAAAGCTCTCAACATCCTCTGGAGTCCCCAAACTCCTCCATCCCCAGCAGTGGTTCTGAGACCCTTTCAGAGGGTCCTCAATGATCTTCCTTTTCCAACCACATATCTGTGTGAAGTCAGATTTTCTTCATATACTTCAAACAAATGAACATATCCCAACAGACTGAATGCAGAAGCAGAAATGAAAACCGAGCCATCTCCATTGGGAAAGTACTTTACCCACACCATCCAGGCATTGCCAGTTATATTCACTGGTCACCTACTGCATGCCAGGTACTGTGTTAGGTGCTGGAGAAGTAAAATAGGTTAGGCACTTGTTCCAGGAGCTGCCAATCAAGAGGAGAGACTAGCAGGTAAAGAGAAAGGTGACACTGAGTTCCAGGGGGCAGGTTGGGAACAAAGTGAATAACACTGTAGGCCTGAAGGAAGTCCAGTGCTAAGGGAGGGAGGGAGGGAGGTGTGGGAAGGGGGCAAAAATATGTTTTGTTCACATGTAGTAGGTTTATTATTTTAATTTTTAAATGAAGTTATTTAAAAAGTTCTGTTTTGATTTCTAATAGAGTACATCTTAATATAACTCTCACGAAGAAAAGCTCTCCGGGGCCTTCAGTAATTTTGAAAGTATAAAGAGGCCCTGAGGTAAGTTCTGGAGCACTGCTGCTCTCCGAATGGACGGGCCTCCTCTGCCCCACCTCACTCCACCCAGCTGTATCCTGGGACAGTCCTGCCCTGATTCTCCACATGTGGCTTTCCAGATGTGGCTTTTCTCCTCCCCAGTCTCTTAAAGCCCTGTCTTCCACACTCTGCCACCGCCCCCTGAATCTTATCCCTGCATTTCTTCTTAGTCTTTAAATTTTAAAAAATTTATTATTTTTTAGAGAGAGAGAGAAACATCCATCTGCTGTTTTACTCATCTACACATTCATTGGTTTCTTCCCGTATGTGCCCTGACCGGGAATCCAACCCGAAACTTTGGCTCATTGAGATGATGCTTCAAACAACTGAGCTACCTGGCCAGGGCTCTTCCTAGTCTTTGTGATCCCCACACCACTGACCTCATCCCAGTGGGACCATATCCAACCCACTGACCCCACGTGTGACTAATTCTTTCCTCCCAGGTGGTAAACTGGAAGAGATAATTATGGGATAAGGATGTTGAGGCTTGCAGGGAATCAAAGGAGCTGAAGTTGCCTGGGGCCCTCTCTTAAGCAGCTGGTCTTTGTGTGGGTGGTGGAGGGGATGTTGTTGATTCTACACTCAAATGGATCTGGGCCCTGGCTGGTGTGGCTCACTGGATTGAGTACAGGCATGTGAACCAAAGGGTTGCCCTGGTTCCATTCCCAGTCAGGGCACATGCCTGGGTTGTAGGCTGGGTCCTCAGTTGGGGGCACAGGAGAGGCAACCACACATTGATAAATAAATTCTTTCAAATGAATCTGGGCCAGGATTGTTTGGAGGGTGACTCTGAGAGACTTAAATGAACAGAAGGGGAAAAGAGAGAACAGCTTGAGACAAGTGTGGGGAAGGGAGAGGAGCAGGGGGGAACGTGACAGACACAACTCTGGAGCTCAGACACAGCTGAGAGAACAGAGAAAACCCTGAAGGCAAGAGCAGACTTCAGCAGAAATTGGGACATGTGAGGTGCACTCCTATGGGGTGTAGGAGCAGAGGACCAAGGCCACTGCTGGTCAGGTTGGTGAATCTGGTCTGGGTTCTGCCCTCCCCAACGCCCACTAAGGTTCACTCCCTAGATGTGTTTGTTTACTGGTCCCTCTCTGTCTCGCTCAGATGCTCCAACTCTCCAACCTGGGGGACTCGGGATGCAGGTCACATTCTACCAGATTCCTGAGCCCTGGGCCCAGCCATGGGCACCTCCAGCACCTTCCTCCAGCACACTGCTGTTAAGTCAGGCATGGTAAGATAAGATGGCCACCAGGGGCTGAAGCCTGTGAAAAGCTAGCTGACGTCAGATGAAAATGACTGGAGCAGCAGGCAAAACCAGGAACAACATCACCATAGCAACTCTAACCTAAAAGGATCGACCAATGATACATCGCCACCTGGCTTAAAGAGCCAATCCTCAGCTGCCACGATGAGTACTACCCCAACTGCATGTATAAAAATCTTTCCCTTCTTAAGTTCGGGCGCAAATTCCTCGGCCCCAACCTGTGGACCGGAGAACCTCACCCGGGTGGGCAACCCCCAGTAAAGCTCTGTATTGCCCCATTTTGTGGCTGATTGGCATTATCTCCTCAGCAGAATACTAATAACCTTACATTTGGTGCGGAAACTCCTAATCCCCACAACTCCCTATGCAATACCCCCATTCTCCCAGTAAAGAAGCCATCTGGGGCGTATCGACCCTGTTGTCCCCAACCCATATATGCTCCTCTCCAATATCCCTCCTAATACCACCCATTTCTCAGTATTAGATCTAAAAGACGCCTTCTTTACCATCCCACTCCACCCTGAGTCTCAGTTTCTCTTAGCTTTCACTTGGACAGATCCTGATAGTGCCCTGTCCCAGCAACTCACCTGGACAGTCTTGCCTCAGGGATTTCCAGACAGTCCCCACTTATTTGGCCAGGCTTTAGCCCAAGATCTCACTTCCTGTGACTTAACTCCCAGCACGGTCCTCCAGTACGTGGATGACCTACTTCTATGCAGCCCATCCCTACAGGACTCCAAGCAATAGGCTGTCCCTCTCCTCAATTTCCTGGCAGACAGGGGATACCAAGATCTCCCAACAAGGCTCAACTCTCAAGCCAACAAGTAGTTTACCTAGGCCTCTCCATAACTCCAACTTCATAGAGTCTCACAGCAGATCATACTCAACTAATCTGCAGTCTACAGCCCCCCACCACAGGCGATCAAATTCTATCCTTCCTAGGTCTGGTCGGTTTTTTCAGGCACTGGGTCCCCAATTTCACCCTATTAGCCAAGCCCTTATATGAGGCTGCCAAAGAAACCCCAGAAGGTCCTCTCACTTCCCCCAAAGAGGTGCAGAGGGCTTTTGTGACTCTCCGGGACACTCTGTTACAGGCTCCCTCCCTCAGTCTCCCTAATCCCACTCGCCCCTTTCATTTATTTACAGATGAGCAACAGGGAATTGCAGTCAGAGTTCTGGCCCAGCCTGTAGGCCCAACCTACCGCCCAGTAGCTTATCTGTCCAAACAGCTAGACCCCACTTTACGGGGATGGCAGCCATGCCTCCGGGCCCTGGGAAGTGCGGCTGAATTAGGCAAAGAGGCCCTTAAACTCACTCTGTGTCAACCTATAACTGTTTTCTCTTTGCACCGCCTTAAGGACCTACTCTCACATAGAGCTCTCTCTCTTTTGAGTCCTTCCCGCTTTCAGGAATTCCATCTCCTATTCATTGAAGGGACTGCCCTCTCCCTCAGCCTCTCTCCTTGTCTCAATCCTGCCACTCTCCTCCAAGTCCCTACCACTGATATAGAACCTATTCACTCTTGCCCGGAAGTATTAGATCTCCTGGGCCAGCCTCTAGACCGAATATCTGACAAACCGCTCCCCGCAGCAGACCTTACCCTATTTGTAGATGGCAGCTCAGTGCTGGGGGCCGATGGCCACCGATGGGCAGCCTATGCTGTTGTGACTCTGACCGAAACTCTTGAGGCTAATAGACTCCCTGAAGGCACCACCTCTCAGAAAGAAGAACTCATTGCTCTCACCCGTGCTCTCACCCTAGTGAAAGACAAGCAAGTCACAATCTTTATAGACTCCAAGTATGCCTTTCTCATTGTCCACAGTCACTCCACATTGTGGAAAGAACAGGGATTCCTCACCACCAAAGGCTCCCCCATTATCAATGCCTCTCTTATCTCAAAGTTACTCCAAGCCACAGATCTGTCCACTGAGATAGCGGTAGCTCATTGTAAGGGCCATCAAACCTCACAAGACCCTATATCTTGGGGCAACACTCGGGCAGATGCAGTAGCCTGAGAACTTACAGCACATAACCCCCCACATCCAGTTCTCTTTTTGACGACCACAACCCGCCCAACCTATACTCCCCGGGAGCAGTCTGCACTCCTGAGACAAGGCGGACGCCTCTGGAGTGAAGGATGGGTTTTCATTCAGGGCAAGATCGCTCTCCCTCGAGGAAAGACTACTGCACTCCTTTCCAAAATTCACCAAACTTGCATATTGGTCCAAAAGCCCTTTTTAAATTTCTAGATCCTTTGTTCACCCACCCTACTCTCTTCCAAGCGATCAAAGAAGTTCACTCCAAGTGCGATGTGTGCTCCAGGACATCGGCCCAGGGAGGGATGAAACCTCAAATTCTGACTCAACAGTTACGAGGCCAGCTCCCTAGACAAGATTGGCAAATTGATTTCACTCATATGCCTCCTCACAAAAAGCTCCGCTACGTTTTAACTTTTGTTGACACATTCTCAGGTTGGATCGAGGCCCATCCTACAGCAAAAGAAACAGCGGATACAGTGGCCAACTTCCTCCTCAGCCACATAATTCCACACTTTGGACTTCCTACCTCCATCCAGCCTGACAACAGCCCAGCCTTCATCTCTCAAATCGTCCAGCAGGTCTCTGCATCTCTAGGCATTAATTGGAAACTCCACATTCCGTACCATCCTCAGTTGTCCGGTAAGGTAGAGCGTGCCAACGGAATCCTAAAAACACATTTGACCAAACTCTCTCTTGAAACCAGGACCTCCTGGCCCTCTTTACTTCCTCTAGTCCTCACTAGAGTTCTGGCAGCCCCGCGTGAACCAACAGGGCTCAGCCCTTTAGAGCTCCTGTATGGCCACCCTTTCTTAATCAACAACAACCTACTGGTTCTTACTCCTCCTCTGGCCTCTTATTTACCTTATCTCTCCCTGCTTTGGCATCTCCTCCGGGAACACGCTGACCGAGTCCTCCCACCAATTGGGGGAAGCCCCAGCACGGGCCCAACTACCCCCCTCCAGCCTGGATACCAAGTCTTACTGAAAGAACTCAGGCCCAAACCACTTCAACCGAAGTGGACAGGACCACATACTGTAATTCTCACCACCCCCACGGCAGCAAAATTACTTGGCCAGCTGTCATGGGTCCACCTCTCTCACCTTAAATTACCCCCTACTTCAGAGAAGTGGTCAGCTCAGCTTATAGGTGATACTCAGGTTCGTTTTACCCAACAGCCTAACCCTCCAGATGAAAACCCTACAGATACTCCTTCTCCTCTTGTCCCCACCATGTCTAGCGGGGGCCTCTCCTAAAATACAGAAGAAATGTGTCTGGAGATTCTTTGCTCGTGAAACCTATACCAAAGACCACGATGTCATTACTCTCACTTTTGCTTCAGCTGACTGCCTTCCCACCGGCTGTTCTAAGCCTGTCTCCATCAGTGCCTCCACAAATAGCCTCAAAGCCTCTCTGATAGCTGGGAGACTTGGCACGCTATGTGTCTCCTTCACAACCAGCCCGAACATTGGTGCTACTGGTGGCCCAACAAATATGGGAGGTGCCCATACTATTCATGTGCCTATACTGAATGGATGAGGGATCGGATATGGAAGTACACTATTCAAGACCCTTGGAATCCCATATGGGAAAAAGGAGTCATGGGTAAAATTTATGGGGCTGTTCACCATGCAGGATCAGTAGGTGACATTCTTATATATAGAACATATACTCCTATGTCTCCTGGACTGTCAGACATCACCGATCTCACTAATGAAATCCTCACCCATGAAGAGGCTTTAGACGATAACATAGCCTCAAAAAAGCAGGAAGACCCCTTCTCTTGGCTAAATCTTATATGGCAAGGCATCCAACTTTTCAATGTCACAGACATAGGGAACATCACCGACTGCTTTCTGTGCGCATTTCTTGATTGCTCTCCTGTCACGGCCGTTCCAATACCTGATTCTCTTAACACCACTACCTCACCTATACTATTTTCCCTTGAAAATGTCCCTCTCTTCCAAAATCAAATGGATACCCCTCAGGTATGCTACTGGCAGCTCCTCCTATAACCAGACGGTGGCCATAACTGGGACCAGCCCTTCAGGTACGTTCTTTTGATGCAGTAGGACCCTGCTAAGGACCAGCAACTCCTCTACAATCTCCCCATGTTTACTGGTGGCGCTGACCCCTCAGCTAATGCACTATGGGAAAGGAGAACTCAGGGATAAGCTAACCCGAAGGTTAGAAAAACGAGCCATCTTCCTGCCCATATTAGTAGGCCTGACCTTCACCACAACTCTAGCAGCGGCAGGAATAGGCAGCACTGGACTCGCTCATAGTCTCCAGGCCACCGACCAGTTGTGGGCTGAACTAGAACAGGCCCTTGATGCCTCAGCCACGTCCCTAGCCTCCCTACAAAGGCAGATAACCTCGGTTGCCCAGGTCGCCCTTCAGAATCGCAGAGCACTAGACCTGCTTATGGCAGAGAAAGGGGGAACATGTCTCTTTTTGCAAGAACAGTGCTGCTTTTATATAAATAAAAGTGGCCTAGTAGAAGAAGATATCAATACTCTTCATAACCTCAGAAATAAATTGCATACAGACACCACAGCTCTTGAGGAAATGACCCCATGGTGGCGCTCCTTTCTCTTCACCACCCTGGCTCCCATCATAGGCCCCATCATAATTCTCTGTATGATACTAATGTTTGGCCCGTTTCCTGAAATTTCTCCAGGAATGAATTCACAAAGCCTTCCGAGTTACTTTTAACCAGATGTTACTCCAGAACTACTCACCCCTTCCTGATGGAACATCCGACCTCTGACCCCCGCTTTTTCCCCCTTCTACATCCCTGTTCAGCAGGAAGTAGCCAGATCAAAAACCAGCACCCCTTATCCTATTAAAGAGGTCAGAATGTTAGGTCGGGCGTGGTAAGATAAGATGGCCGCCAGGGGCTGAAGCCTGTGAAAATCTAGCTGACGTCAGATGAAAATGACTGGAGCAGGGCAAAACCAGGACCATCACCATAGCAACTTGCACCTAAAAGGATCGACCAATGATACATCGCCACCTGGCTTAAAGAGCCAATCCTCAGCTGCCACGATGAGTACTACCCCAACTGCATGTATAAAAATCTTTCCCTTCTTAAGTTCGGGCGCGAATTCCTCGGCCCCATCCTGTGGACAGGAGAACCTCGCCCGGGTGCACAATCCCCAATAAAGCTCTGTATCGCCCCATTTTGTGGCTGATTGGCATTGTTTCCTCGGCAGAATACTAATAACCTTACATCTGCTTTTCTGCATGGCACTGGGTAAGGGTGGGTTGGGGATCCTCTGGAGCTGGGGTGGGACAGCTGGGGAAGGGGTTGATGGAAAGGCCTGAGGTCTGGGGGGGCCAAAGGAGCTGAGAGACACCAAGAAGAGAGTTAGTTGTAGGAGCTTCAGAAAGGAGCTACAGGAAATGGCCTCAGACCAGCCTGATAAAGTTTCTTCCAAAGGCATTGGAGAGTAACTGTCTGTTCCTTGTGGCATCTTTAACAAGCTTCTGTTTCCCTTATCCCTTATCTCATTCACCTCTTGCTTCTTTGCTGGGCCCCTTGGTAAATGTCAATTCAGATTTTCTCATTTGTCTCTTTCACCATCTGCTTAATTTTTTCACTGCCATCTCCCACCCTCGGCTTCTGTTAGTCTCTAAATTCATCGCTGATTCTTTTGGCTTCTGTTCACATCTGCGTCTCACAATCATTGTATCCCTTTTGCCTCTGTGACTTTCTCTTCTCCTGTCTCCCCTCCCTTCTCTGTGTCTCTTTTTCTGCCTCTGCCTGCCCTTCTCACTCCACTTCAGTGCTTCTCTCTCCCCGCTCTGTGGGCCACCTCTCTCTGTGCATCCCTGTCCTGGACCTTGGCTCTGTCTCTTACCTGGCAGGTTTGCTTCTTTTCCCCGCCTCCTGATCTCTATCAACCCCACAGGTCTCACCACTTACCCTGCCCAGGGGCGGCTCTGCTGCTACACCTACAGCTTTGCCAAACCCTGCTATCCTGTTCCCACTGAGTGTCAGTACAATGAACCTTGTGGCATCAGTATTGGCACCTCAGGTACGACTCTGGTTCAATGGCCCTACTCCAGGTTGTTCCCCACCTCCATCCTTTCCTGCTGCTCCTGGCCTTACCTCCTTTTTCCCCCTGCCTTAGCATTTCCCCTCTGTCCCACAGAGCAGGATGAGACCATCCAGCAGAAAGGCTGCCTCCCAAGAGCACCATGCTCTCTGCCTGGCCATACTACCTACTGGTCACACTCCTATGTTCTGCAGCACGACTGCTGCAAACAGGACCTGTGGAATGTGGCCACCATGCCTCAGCACCACCCCAGCCTCCTCCTCACCACCCTGCTCCTCATGGCCATCTTTACCTGGGGAGGCAACCTCCTTCACTAGTCTCACTCAGATCTGCAGCCTTCAACCCAGGACTCCTCCGCCATCACCACAGCCCTGAAAACACCTGCCCAGACACTTTTGAGATATAGCCAAGAACCTGACTTTGTGCAGAGACCTCAGATCCCTGGCCTAACACCTTTGCAGACCCCTTCCAGACCTGATTCCTATGGGTACTGCTCCAGCTCCTACAGCCACCTGCCCAGAGCCCAGCCTTATTAAAAAAACACCTGTTCTGTGTCTTTTGCCTTTTCTAGGTGACCGTTACTGATGCCCTCTCCTAGCCCCAGATCTCTGGTAAGGCCGGTGTTTGATGGAGCTGTGGGTCCTAGGAAGAGGGATGAAAGGGATACCACATATAGTGAGGAGGGGAGTCTTGCTAGGGAAGGTTAGGTTGGTAGATCAGGAACTCAGGAAGGAGGGCTTGGGGAACTATGAGAAATAAATTTAAAGCATTATCCGGGGGTCTGGTAACGCTGCCGTGTGTGTGTTCTCCAAAGGCAAACTGAAGCTGCTCAGCGAGTTGTGCTGGGTGCTGGAACCTGAACCACAGCTGTTACCTCATTCTTCTGTGTCATTCGTGTCCTCCTTCTTGCCAATAGCTTAGCTGAAGCCACTGTAGTGTGAAGGCTTTAGGTGAGACTTCTAAGAAAGCTTTTCTCCAGGGAGACCCAAGCTTGAGCAGATACTCAAAAGGGCACTGGGTGGAGTTGCTTGTGAGAGTATGGCTGGGAGTTGAGTTTGTTTCTGCCTGAGCCTGGGCAATGGACAAGTTGGGAGCATCACTGTGCTCCCCTGATTCACCGGACTTGTCCACGGTTCACAGACAGCCCAGCTTTCAGGGTCCTATTACACACCCTGCCAGGGAATCCACCCTCCTGCCCCTGCAGACACCCCTGCCCAGGGAGATAACATGTGACTCTGGTATCTCAGGACGGCAGCGTGATGATAAGCAGCTTACCACTCTAGATGCCACAGCTGAGCACCTGGAATAAGGAAAGTGTTCGGGGTGGGGGACAAGCATGGGCACCCCATATTGACCCAGTTCCCTTCCCTTCCAACTATGGAAGTCCGGGGTCTAATTAAAGGTGCTTGTTCTCTCTCAACTTATTCTCTTCTTTGTAAGGACTGGGGGGTGAGGGGCTGGCTTAATTTAGAGGCAACTTGAGTTTTCTTTCCATTCTCTCTATCCCTCAATCCTCCCACTTTGTGCTTCCATTTTTCTGTATCTCTGAACATCTCAACTCTTACTCTGATTTGAGTCTCTTCCCTTCTCTTCTTCAGTTTCCACCATTTGTTCTCTGGTTCCTCCATGCCTGGTTCTCCACCAGTGCTCAAGACCCTGGATTCTTCTGTCTCCTCTCTGCCCATCCCTACCCCTATTCACCCCTCTGCCCCCCACCAGCTATACCAGGCTTCCCTCAATCCTGTGACTTCAGGTTCAGGGCCACCCTCCACTGGCTGCTACAGATAGGAGACCACACCTTTTCATAGGTGACATCACAAGATAACACTTCTCCTTTCCTTCAGGCCCCACCCCAATACACATGAAGCTTGTCTGCTGGAGACCAGCTGGACTGTGAAGTAGCACTCTGGCCCCTCCCCCCTTGCCAAGATTTTTCAGGGAATCCTTTAGGTGGCAGATGGCCAGGGAAACAGCAGGTCACTTTCCAGCAGATGTCACTGAGATCATCGGGTCTTGGGAGCAGGCGGGCTGTGGGTTTTGTGAAACAGAAAGGCAGATTAAGGATACTTCCAGCCCTGGTTGGTGTGGCTCAGTGGATCGAGCGCTGGCCTGCAAACCGAAAGGCAACAGGTTTGATTCCTAGTCAGGGGACATGCCTGGTCGTGGGGCAGGGTCCCTTGGTTGGAGGAGTGCCAGAGGAACTGATCAATGTATCTAGCACACATTGCTGTTTCCCTCCTTCTCTTTCTCCCTCCCTTCCCCTCTCTCTAAAAGTAAACAAAATCCTTTTAAAAAAGGTTACTTCCATTTTTCATCCCCTCAAGAATCAGGAACCCATGTCTACCCCAACCCCAGTCCCCTCTGGGATTCAAGCCTCTGTCCCCTACTTGTTCCTCACCTGAGATGGGCCAAGTGGATGTTCTCATAGACCTGGATTTCAGGTTTGAACTGAAGAATTGAGGTATCTGGGGAGAAGGAGTCATACGGGGTGTGGCAGAGAAGTTACCAGATAACTCAGATCTGTATTCCCTACCCCCTCCTCCCCTGGCGAAGATGGGGTACAGAGGCAAAATGTGAGCCAACCCTCTGTCTCACACCCAAGTGCCCTCTTCTTCCCTCTGGGAGGGAAGACTCACCTCTGCACTGAGCACCCTGAACCCTCCGCCTCCAGAGCACAATGCTGAGGATCAGGATAATGAACCCCTGGCCTGCTGTGACCAACAACATCAGGATCCAGGGCACATCCCAGCCCATGGAAGAAGCACAGGGGGCAGGAGAGGCATCCATGGAGGCTGCAGTAAAGGCAAGACAAGAGGATAAGGAGGGAGGCAGTGAGGGGGTCTGTCCCTATGCCCCAAAGACAGGCTTCCACCATCACCTTGTGTTCTCTCCCAAAAGAAGCCTTCATAAATTTCCTTGCCCCTAATATCCACTCCCCACTCTGCCCTTTTCCAGGTCTCTCACCCTGACCCCATGAGCCAACATGGATGGAGATGGTAATACCTTCCCACACCCAGCACACACATGGACAGCTAACTAAGCAGGCCACATGCCATAACTGTCATTTCTCCTCGCGTCCTTCACAATAATCCACCCTTTTGAGGAAAAAATGAAGTGCCTCCCCTGTATTCATTCTTTCTGTCACTCTGTAAGTGTTCACTGAGTGTCCACCACATGCCAAGCATCATAATAGGTGCTGTGGATGTAGAGGGAAATAAAGCCCAGTCACTGCCATATTGACCTTTGCTTACCAAAATAATGGCCATTTGCTCCTCCCTCCTGCCTTGTAAATGGGTTATTCCACATCCAACGGCATTCTTTCTCTGTCTAATGGACTTTTTCTGGTAAAACAATATTTTTTTCTCCTTCTGCCTTCACTATCGATGGGCCATTATAACATCAGTGCATATGTGCTTTCTTCAAAAGACAGCTCTCCCACAAGAATTCTTCTTTCCTTCCTCTCTGCTAGAGGATATTCCTCATAAATCATAGGTTAACCTATCCCTCTCTCCTTTTTAAGACTTTACTTATTTATTTTTAGAGATGAGAAGGGAGGGAGAGAGGGAGAGAAACTTTGACTGGTTGCCTCTGGTAAGCACTCCAACCAGGGACTGGGCCACAATCCAGGCATATGCCCTGACCGGAACTCAAACCCAGAGACCTTTCACTCTGCAGACTGTCTATTCCACCAGCAAGCTGGCTTAACCGACCCTCTTCTTTGTTATGGATTCAGTCAATGAGAAGGAAGCCCTCCTCCCGCAGGTTATAATCAGCTCCACCCAAAATCACCCCTCCCAATCTGGCCACTAACAAATTCGCCTCCTCTCTCATTTCCTCCCAGCAGGTGTATATGTGCCAGAAGGAACATTGGTTCCCATATCCTCCCTCAGTTTACCTGCTAGGCTAAAGCTGATCCCCTTATTCTGAGGGATGATGCAGCGGATGATTCTTGGTCTATGGCCCCTGGGCTCAGGAAGCCCTTCCCCAGGACACACCAAGAGAAGAGCAGCCCCATCGCCCCAGAAGGACTGTGCATGGCCCCTCACAAGACTCTTCCCCTCCAGCCAGATCACAGAGTCCAGACGTCTGGCAGGGACCACAGAGCACAGAAGGATAGAGCAGGGGGATCCATCTGTAGCTCTTGCAGATAACTGGGATCCTGTGGGGTGAGAGGGACCCCTCAGTCCCTTGCTTGGGCTTCCCCATCTCCCAGTGACCCCTGGACTGCATGCCCTCACTCACCTCTGAGCACAGAGACATCATACACCCTCCAGTTCTGGTACTTGTGGCGCTGACCCAGCACAGCACACCAGTACCGCCCAGCATCTCCCTCCTTGGACCCTTCTAGCCACAAAGAGTAATTCCCCAGCAATTTGAGCCTGGGTTCCCTTCCAGATTTCCCAGGGTCTGGTGCTGGGCTGGCCACTTGTACTTGGGTCACCAGGGTAGTAGAGGAGCCTGTTGCAGGGCTGTGGAACCAGGACAGGAGTTCGTCCCCATGCAGGATGGGTGGTGAGGGACATGGTAGCTCCATTGCCTCCCCCAAGGCAACATAGATGGCCTGGAAGTTGTCTGTGGAAAGGGCTTGTGTGAGGCCAGAGACCTCCATCAGATCGTCAACCACCCAGCTCCAGCCTCCAACCCCTGGCTTCCTCTCCTTCTGAGGTCTCCATCACTGGTCTGGCTGTGAATACATTTCTCAAGGGACAGCTACAAAAAATGTGAGGTGAAGAGAAGAAAGTAGGGGCTTTCCTCCCCTCTCCAGTGAATGAGGGAATCTGAGGGCAAGAGAGAAAAGGCTGGAAGAGTTGACAAATGCCCATATCTCTTCCTCTCATTTCTCCTTTTCTGGAAGCATATACTCACCCATTCTTATTTTCTAAAGGAAACTGCACATGACCTGGATCCCCAGGGTCTCCGGGTCTTCCCCAGTATAAAAGACAGGGGGAGGTCAATTGGGGTAAATCTAACTTCTTGAATCAGATGCCTTTCCCGGGCCCCTAAGGAGAAACAGCGGCAGTCTCTCACAACCTCCCAGAATCCCCCACCACCTGCTCCTTACCAGCAGCAGCCTGGGAGGGCCCACAGAGGCACAGAAGGAGGAGGAATAAGACTGCCATGGGAAGAGCCTTTCAAGTTCTCTTGCCTAGGACCTGGTGTCCCCAGGGAGGAAACAGAGCCCAGATAAAGGCCCACACTCTCTGGTCTGCAGTGACATAGGCCTCTGGAGGGGATGGGAATGCTGGGGAGATAAAGCCCAGCTGTAAGTCCATTGGGGAAGAGGTGACCACTATCTGTTTGTCCTGGGGAAAAGACCCAGTCCAGGCTGCTCCAAAGAAAACCTCCTCACTCTTCTGACTCCTGACTCCATATTGGCAGAGGAACTCAGATCAAAGACTCTCCACGCTAAGAAGCCTGAACAGAAGGGGTTACAGCTCTCTGAGACCTCCCATGAGTTTGGAAGCATTTGCTCCTCCACCCTAAGAGATGCCAGCCATGAGGGAAGAAACCGAATCTTTATGTTGGTTTCCACAGAACCCAGCATGAGACTTCACACACAGCCAGTACTTCAGAAATGATTTAGAATGGCTTTCCTTAGGGCTGCCTGGCACACAACACACCTTTTCTGAGCCTCAGATGAGTATATAAAATTATTGCTCAAGGAGAAGAATGGCAAGGGCCTGGAAAATTCATGGATTCATCCCTTTGTCCCAGGCAGGGCTTTCAAGGCAGATCCTCATGTCTTCATATGGCTGTAATAGTTTTTAATGTGCTACTTATTTTTAAAGGTTACTTATTTTCAAAATTATTTTTGTATAAAATAGATGCATAACAAATACTATTTCTAATGCATAACTGTATAATGGCTAAGTAAACTGTGGTTTCACACAGTGGACCATTCGACAGCTATGGGAATGCACAGATCACAGTGACATGCAACAAGGTTGGATCTCACAAACATAATGAGAGTAAAAGAAGCCAGAAATAAAAAGCACATTATATCATTCCATTTATATAAAGTACAAAAACAAGCAAAACTAATCTAAGAATTTTGAAATTAAGGTTGTGATTACTCTTAGTGGGTAGGTAGCAACTGGTAGTGATCTACACAGTGCCTTCTATACCTGGCAAAGATGTGTTCTTAATGTGGGTGCTGAGGCATAGATTCGATTGGTGTACTTTTCAGTGTATGTGTTTACTGCAATAAAATGCTAAAGAGGCCCTGGGTGGCTGGTGTGGCTCAGTGGACTGAGTGCTGGCCTGCAAACCAAAGGGTCTCTGGTTCCATTCCCAGTCAGGGCACGTGCCTGGGCTATGGGCTGTGGGCTGGGTGCCCAGTTGGGGGCGGGTGTAAGACAACCACACATTGATGCTTCTCTCCTTCTTTTTTGCTCCCTTCCATTCTCTCTGAAAGTAAAGAAATAAAATCTTAAAAAAAAAAAAAAAAAAGATTCTCTATGCTGTGTAGCACTTTTCCAAATTTGCTTTATCTTTCACTTGTTCATTACATTTTGTTTTTGAACTTTATACAATGGTGTCATGTTGTATGTAATCTGTGGCTTTTTTTTTCTCTCACTCAACAATATGGCTTTGAGATTTGATGGTGCTTAAGAGTGATGATTCATCATTTTTTACCAGTATTTCATACATCTTAACCATGCTTTCTATCCATGTCCATAGGGTAGCTCTCCATTTATTCAAGCCCTGGTTTACCTCGTTCAATAACTTTATATAATTTTTTTCATAAAACTTTGCATTTCTTTTATTAGATGTATTACTGGGCACCAAACCTTTTCTTACTGTTCTTGTCAAGTGTTCCTAACACTACCCGTCCTCCCCAATTTCTCTCGAGTGTCTACCAGTACCAAGGGCTAGGAAAAAGTGATTGAATTATGCCTGATAATTTTCTAACTCTCCGCGTTCCAAACTCCCCCAGGTAATTTCTGACCACTGCCGTACCCGTAGGCCCAACTGCACGATATCCTGCTCTAGAAGCGCTGAAAACGTCTCGGCTCGAGGCGTAGCCGGTACGTGCTGACGTACCGGGAACGCAGCTCCCAGAGGCCGGAGAGGGCGGGACTCCGCTCGGAGAGTAGGGCCCCGAGCCAGGGCCATGGCGAAACTGCTGAGCTGCGTCCTCGGCCCCCGGCTCTACAAAATCTACCGCGGAAGGGACTCTGAAAGGGCCGGTTCCGACGTCCCTGAAACTCCAACTTCAGTCACTAGCCCCCCTTCCAGCTCCTGGGTGAGTCGAGTTCTCCCCTGGTCAGAAACATGGTACGGCTCAAAACCCTTTGCGGCCTTTGCTCCTCCGAAGCGCCTATTATTGGAAATCGGGGAAGCCTGCTTGACGAGTCAGCGGTGCGCACAGTCTGCGTTATTTGTGCTTCCTGGGTTAAAGTCACGCCTGTGGGCTGGACACTTCCTTTATCTCTGTTTGCCACCGTTTTCATATTCTGACTGCCACTCCTTGCTTTTTCCTCTCGCGGCCCCCCCACCCTGTATGTCGTGGTTCATGCCCGCCCCCATTGACTTTTAAGTCCTGGAAGAGACCCTGCGTGGATTCGGAAGCTGGATGGTTTTGCCGTTAACCTCTCAAATTTCTTAATCAATGCCTCTTGATGCCTCCCCGGTTCTGTTTTATCTTCTCTGTAGTACGTTTTGAATTTCCATATAATTTGTTCAACATTTCACCCATCCGTTGGTCTCCACCTCACCCCTCACCCCTCACTCTACTCTGGAGACCCCAGGGTCATTGCATTTGTGAAAGCTGGGGGGATAGTGGTAGGCTGTGCCTCTAAGTTCTTGTATCTGTAGTCTCGAATTATGTTTCCAGTCTCCGGCAAATTGCCCACCCCCAGACACATTCCCTTTTTGAATCAACCTGTTCTTATTTCTGATGCTCTTCTTTCACTCTTAAAAGTTGTCATGGTGTCTTTCCTTTATTCCCTAAACTCCCTCTCCCCGTAGGCACATGCCCACAACCCATTTGAAACTGGTTCCTGAAAAAGGAGCCAAAGTCGTCCAATCCCACTTTCACTTTTGCTTCTAAGTCCATCAAGGTGTTTGTTCTCATGGTGTGGGGTGGGAAATCAGGTTCAGAGCACTCCGGGAGAAGAGGGGTTTCTTTGGGAGCCAGGGATATCCCAGGAGAGACAGTTTTGAAGGCTAGAACCAGAAAGATGTGTGCATCGGGGATTCCCAAAGGGAAGGAGAGGGATCATTAATGCAGGCATCTGTTTTGGCAGGATACATATTATCAGCCACGGGCCCTGGAGAAACATGCGGACAGCATCCTGGCACTGGTATGTCTGCCCTGGCATCTGGGGCTACTGCATCTTTTTGGCCGCAGCTGCCCTCCTGAACTTTGTCCTCCCCAGCCTGGGAGAAGGCATTGCCCCTAGGGGTAGGGGATGCTCCAGGCTGTGCAGCAGACCTCTCCAACACACACACACACACACACACACACACACACACACACACAAAATCAAGCACGTGCACACTTGGCACTCCTCTTTGGCTTGTGCCTGCTTCTTCTGGAGCAGCCTGAGCCATGAGGAAAATTTGTTTAGTCTTGGGACCGTCCACAGGTGCTGAGTCCTGCAGTCCCCAGTGACCTGTCCTTCTGGCAGTTAACCTCTGACTGCAAGGACAGCTGTTCTCTCTGGCAGGGTTCCTATGGTGACATTTGTGCATCTCTTGTGGGGACCGGGCAAGGTGCTGTCCTGAGCAGGGCCAATCAGAAAAGCTTGGTTGAGTAGAAAGAGAGACTGGCTGTTAAATGTGATGAATTATGTTCAGAGATGATAATAGGAAGAAAATAGAACTTTGTACCTACTTTTACCAGCTTGTTATGTTCTTGACACATTGCCTTTCAACAAATATTGAGCACCTACTGTGTGCATGATGTCATGCTCAGAATAGGTAGCTCACATGCTATCCTTCAGATTATCCCCTTTGCTCACAGCCCAGGCCTGGAAATGAAGGGGGTGTGTGTGTATTGATTGCTTGTCCCTGTCTCTCTGCTGCAGGCTTCAGTCTTCTGGTCCATCTCTTATTACTCCTCTCCCTTCGCCTTCTTCTACTTGTACAGGAAAGGTCAGTGTGGTTTCAAAGGCGGTGGAACAGGAAAGGGGCAGGTTTTTGGCAGATGAGCCAACCGCCTAAAGAGGAAAGGAGATTTGCAAGGATGCCTTGGCTTCCCTCTTCCATCAGGCATCTTCTCTCACTAAGGGTGTGGCTGTCCCAATGGGAGGGTGTGGGGTGGAAGTTTGGGGTGGAACTGGGAGGATCCAAAAGGTGGTGGGGAAAGCTGCTCATACAGTTTCTCTCCCCTCCCAGGTTACTTGAGTCTGTCCAAAGTGGTACCGTTTTCTCACTATGCTGGGACATTGCTACTACTGGTGGCAGGTGTAGCCTGCCTCCGAGGTAGGTGAAGAGGGAGCCTGGTTTGCATTTATCCATCACTGGGTGAATGTTTATAAAGTAGCTTCTGCAATTTTGTGTTGGCCTCTGAGGGAAGATGATTGAGAATGGTCAAGGTATGATCTTGTCCTTAAAGGGCTTGAGTTGTAAATATGAAAAAATAATTAGCAGAAAAGTTTGCTATTACCTAGAAAAGGTGCATACACCCTACAATAATGTATTCCATTTATATCTATATCTATATGTTTGTAATGATGCTACACTGCAAATAGCTCCACAGCCACAAATAGTAGGATGGGTAAACCCACTGAAGGTACAGTCCTCCAACAGCACACTAAAGCAGTGCGAGTGAACACACCTGAGTTGCACTCAGCAACTCATATGAAGCTCATAAATGTAAAGTTGAATGAAAAAAGCTGACTGCCAAATAATTTATGCAGTGCGTTTCTATTTACATAAAGTTCAAAAGGGATGCAGATATAAGTGGCAAACACTAAAGAAATGGGCACATAATCATGGGCATTGTTATCTTGAAAGTCAAGCAGTGATTACCTGGGAGAGGGTGGGGACAGGATGGGGAGGATTTCTGGTGAGAGGTGGCTTTGTTCTCTTTCTTGACCTGAGTGATGGCTACATAAACATTTGCTTTGTGTTTTTTAAACTGCATGTATGTTCTAATGTTTGTATGTCATACCTCACAAATAAAAAAAGAAGAAACAAACCAAATCATGTCCCCGGGTGAGTGCACATGGTAGAAACTGGATGAGGGGATGCGTGAAGAAGGGAGTGGTGGTCCAGAGCTGTGTGGCTGCAGTGGGCTTCAGTCCAGGGCGGGCACCTTCTGCCCGTGGTCTTCTGCCTGCTGGTCCCCATGGGCTTCCCTCTTCAGGGAGGCCTTCCTTGACTGCCCTGTTGAAAAGTAGTTCCTACCCCTCATTTTGTCTTAAGTTTTAATTTTATTTCTTTTGAATTTGGAGGGGGGGATGGGGATTAAGTACCGAACAGCTCAGAGAAGAAAATATCAAAATTAAGTAAAATGCTTATGTTTTGTGATATTGCTTCAAATACCTTTTCGGTAAAACTCTAGAGCATTGCAGTCAGTGATGGTGTCCCATGGGGCCCTTCCCCAGCCTGGGCTCCTCTTTCCCCAGAGCAACCACAGGTGTCTGCTATGGTTTTGTCCTGCATATTTTTATACTTTTTGAAATATACTTCATTTCATCAAATCTAAATTGCTGCCGTGTATTGTAAAATGCATACTGATTTAAAAGTTTTCGAATGTGAAAAAATGTCCTAGAATCTATGAAATATGGTAAGTGTAAACACTATGTAGCATTTTTTTGTGCATTTTACTTTTTCACACAAGTGGCATGGCTCTACACAAATTGTTCTGCAGATTGCTTCATTCTCAGTATTGCTGGGGCTCTACCACTGGTGATACGTAGCACCCTAGTTCATTCTGGTTCTATTTTATTTATAGCACTTATCTCTCTCTGAAATTTTCTCGTTCACCATTTCTTGTCTTTCTCTAGCCCCACCCCACCCCCAGCCAAAATGGCAGCTCTCTGAGGGCCAGGACCTTGCATCATTTCCTGCTGTCTTTCCCATGTCAGAACAGTGCCTGGCATATGACACCTGTAGGGTCATTGGAAGCAGAGCTGTCAGGATTTGAGGCTCTTCGGCAGTGAAGGGAGAGCGGATGCGATCACTGAGGGGCTGGGCGAAGAGCAAGAGATCTCAGCACTGAGAATCTCTCTTGGTTCAGAGAAGGAGGTAGCATGGCGGCAGGGGCAGAGCAGTCCAGGAATTGGAAGGAGGTGAGAATGAACCCAGAGAACAGTGGAGGGAGGAATCTCAAGGGACAGGGAGAGTGCTGAGGGCAGAGTTGAAAAGCTGGAGGACAGAGGAAGGGCACATGGATCCTCTGAGGTAATTATGGGACAAGAGCCGTGAAGCAGATGACAGGGAGTGAGACTGTACAGAAGAGCTAGTGGCAAGCCCTGGACAAGGGAGGCAGTGGGAAGAGGAGAAACTCTACTGCTAACAGGGCAAACAGTGACCATACATGACGGTGTCTTAAGACTGGGGAGAATTAACATTCTGGAGGGTGAGAGGTCAATAGTCCATGAAGAAACAAACTGAAGAGGAGAGGGCAGGAAGAACGCTGTTGCCAGTGATGGCTGTGGAGGAAGGAGGTTGGCTCAACCCTCCCACTTCCCCAGATCCTGGGCCGTTGGTTTCTTTTCCTCTCACTTATCCTTCTGGAGCCTTCTCCTTGCCCATCTCCAGTTCTCTTCCTGAAACCTGCTCATCTTACTTCCCAGCTTTCCTAACAGTTTCCTACCCCTTCCACCAGGCATTGGCCGCTGGACTAACCCCCAGTACCGGCAGTTCATCACCATCTTGGAGGCCACACATAGGAACCAGTCTGCAGAAAACAAGGTAAGAGGTTCCAGGAAAGGCTCTAAACAGGTGCCTCCCCAGGGTACTGGCACCCCTTCTGCCAGGGAGTAGAGGTGTGTTTACTGCTCACTATGCCTGGGTGTTTGCAGCACAGTGCTCTATCCCTTCTCCCATCTCCAAGTGAGCTGTCAGCTGACAAACTTTTCCTTTCTGCCAATTCTAATGGAATGTTCTGCTAGAAGTCTTCTACCCTTCCACCCTCCATCCTCAAGAATTTTCTAGATGTAGAAATGTTCTGCAGTGTTTCTCAGACAGGGGTTTTCCCCTCTGTCACACAGCTCAGGTCTGTAAATGGTCATTGTTGCTGTGTGCATTGAACACTGAGCTAGTTTTGTTCAGGGGTGGGGCAGGATAGACTGGTATGTCCACTCTTGTGCCCGGAGCACAGGGTAGCGCCAGGAGGGAGGAAAAACCAGGGCACAGTGTCCTTGGAGTTGTGCCAGTCCAGCAAGCGCTGGAGTATGATCACCTCTGAGAAGGTGCTTGGGAACCCTATAAAGCTCCTTCCTGCTGCAGAGGGCTTCTGGGATCAAACATCATGACAATGGTGAAGGTGTTACTGGCTACCCCAACCACCATTTAAGGTGCTCTGTGGTCAGGTAAATGCAGAGAATAATTTCCACATGCCTTTTCTAACCCTCATAACAACCTGGTGAGGTGGCCTTGCTACCCTCATTTATACACCTGAAGAAATAAGAAAAGAGGATAAGAGCCCCAGGCAGAGCCCCAGAGGAGGGAGCGGCTGCATCTGAATTCAAGTCCAGATCGAAACATAAGCTGCCTGAAAATGCTTTTCTTCATTTTGTTTTGTTTTGCCTTTTATATTTTTGTACAAATTTTCTATTGCTCTCCCTGAGTCAAGTTACTTTTTTTTTAAAGATTTTATTTATTTACTTTTAGAGGGAGAGGAAGGGAGGGAGAAAGAGAAGGAGAAACTGGTCTGGGTGGCAGCACCTGCCCATGCGGCAGGCATTGAGGCAAGGGAGGCAGCCCTGGTGCAGAGGGGCCACTCTAGGCATGATTTCCCTCCTCCCCTCTCACCCAGGCTTGGAACAGTTTGATGCACTGGGGATTTCTGAGCCCAGGCGACAGCATTATGCAAAGGACCCAGGTGGGGAAGGGAGCTTGACAAGCCGTCAGCCCCCTCCCTCCTCCCTCAGAAACACCAATACCTCCAGCCACCCATCCTGGGGGTAGGGTGGTCTTAGATTTGGTAAAGCAAACAGTGAGATTCCCCTTCTGGAAGAGGTCAGATGGGCCAGTCTGGTACCTGATAGGACATCCTCTCTTGCTGGATTTTCCTGGCCATGTCAGAGCTTTTCATCTGAAAACCAGGAGGGTGTTGACCTCTGCTTGTCTCCCCATGATGTGGGGGGGGGTGCCAGTCCCCAGAATGATGAGGGTATGTAGGTGGACCTCTCTCCACTTCTCAATTCCCCTTTATTTATTAAAAGATTTTCTTTTTTTAAATTTTTTTATTTATTTTTAGACAGAGTGGAAAGGGGGGAGGGGGGAAAGAGAGAGAGAAAAAGAAAGAGAAACACCAGTGTGTGAACCTGGCCCACATCCCAGGCATGTGTCCTGACTGGGGATCGAACCAGTGACCCTTTGGTTCACAGGCCGGCACTCAGTCCACTGAGCCACACCAGCCTGAAAGATTTTCTTTATTGAGCCCTGGCTGGTGTGGCCCAGTGGATTGAGTGCCAGCTTGAGAACCAAAGGGTCTCTGGTTCAATTCCCAGTCTAGGGCACAAGCCTGGATTGTGGGCCAGGTCCCCAGTTGGGGGTGTGTGAGAGGCAACCTCACATCAATGTTTTTCTCCCTTTCTCCTTTCCCTTCTCCTCTCTAAATAAATAAAGTCTTTTATTTTTATTATTATTTTTTTAAGATTTTACTATTTATCTTTAGAGAGGGGTAGGGAGGGAGAAAGAGAGGGAAGGAAACATCAATGTGAGGTTGCCTCTCACACGCCCCCTACTGGGGACCCAGCCTGCAACCCAGGCACATGCTCTGACTGGGAATCGAACTGGTGACACTTTGGTTTGCAGGCTGGCGCTCAGTCCACTGAGCCACACCAGCCAGGGCTCAGTTCTTTAATCCTCAACTCCTTCTCTCTTTGCCCAACCCAGAGGCAGCTTGCCAACTACAACTTTGACTTCAGGAGCTGGCCAGTTGACTTCCACTGGGAAGAGCCCAGCAGCTGGTGAGCCTCAGTTCTTTCACTCCATCCCTGCCCTCCAGTCCCCTACTTCTAACCCCACTGCAGGCCCCAGTGCCTACCTTCCAGCCCCCTCTCTCTAAACCCCACCATCCTTCAGACCTCAGACTCCATCCTCCTGACCGCATCCTCCCCTGCATCTTTCCATTCCTCAGGAAGGAGTCCCGAGGGGGCCCTTCCCACCGGGGTGTGGCCCTGCTCCGCCCAGAGCCCCTGCACCGGGGGACAGCAGACACCCTTCTCAACCGGGTCAAGAAGCTGCCTTGTCAAATCACCAGGTAAGCAGCAGCAGGAAGGAGAGGTCAGCAGGGGTTGCAGGGACATGCCGTGAGAGCTCTGGGACTGGGTGCTCCATTGTAAGATAGCTGTCATCTGTTAGGCCTAGTGCCATGTGCTTTGTATTATTTGTGGCAAAGTCATGTTTGTCCATGCTCATGCGTGAAGAAAAGAGGCTCAGAGAAGTCCAGAGTATCCCTGCCGGTGAAGGAAGAGCTGGGGTAGCAACATAGTTCCTACACAAAAGCCCTTTTGATGAGACCAAGAGGGGAGAATGTGGTTGGTGGTGGGGAGGGGACACAGAGCTGTAGCTGGAGCAGGGTCTAGTGGCTGCTGTGTCCCTGCCCTGGCCCCTCTGTTCCTGGGTTATCCCACTTTGAGCAAGCTACAGTTTGTGCACCCTTGAATGACCCACCTCTCAGGATTGGTGATGTCACATAGGGTGATGTATTCTGAATGGCATTGACTTTGCCTGGAGAACTGAGAGTACAAGGGAAAGCCCAGAGAAATGCTAGTTGTGGACACTTGATGATGTTGGAGGTAATAAGTGCAGCTCTCTGGTGCTGGTGCCTGGGAGGCAGGTTCTAGACCAGGGAAGGGGCTGGACTTGATGGTTACTGACAGTGTGCTGACTGGCCAGAGGGGCAAGCCAAAGTTGGAGTTCTGCGAGGGGTGCTAGAAGGGGTCAAGCAGTGTTGTTCTGGGTACAAGTTCCACTTTGGGATGGACTGGAAGTGGTCACCTGTCTTTGTCAGGAGTGGCACCTACCATATCATATCTGTCTAGATTAGAGTAACCATTCAGTGAATGTGTGAGCACCTGCTCCATGCCAGCTTTGGGTGCTGCCTGTGTGGCGGACAGCAGACGTGTCTGAGCACATGAAGTGGCCGGTCCTGTTCTGAGGGTGTGTGCTGTCCGGTTGGTGTCTTTCAAACTGCCCATCTCAACCCACTAATGAATCTTGAAATCAGTTTAGTGAATTAAAATTGCCATTTTTTTCAAGTATTTATTTGTGGACTTAAGTTGTATTTATACATTAGCAGGTTCTTATTTGATAATAACTTAGCTTTCACGCATTATATATAGAAAGTATTATGTAATATCTCATAAAATTTTCGGAATTATATATACTGGGCCACAATACAAAATGAATCTTACAGCCCTGACCGGTGTGGCTCCTGCAAACCTAAAGTTCACTGGCTCAATTCCCAGTCAAGGCACAGGCCTGGGTTTCAGGCCAGGTCCCTGTTGGGGGCCTGCAAGGGGCAGCTGACTGGTGTTTCTCTCGCACATGGATGTTTCTCTCCCTCTTTCTCCCTCCCTTCCCCTCTTTCTAAAACTAAAAATAAGTAAATAAAATCATTAAAAAGTAAAATAAAACATATCTTACAAAGGTTGCAGTAAAGAAAGTTTGAAAAACACCAGTCTTGTACATGTGATATTTCATTAAGTCCCAAAAGAGGCAAATGAAGCTGTGAAGGTTGGAGTGAGCTGGTTACAAAGCCTGTGAGTGTTATAGGGCAGGGACACTCCCTGGGCCCTTCTGGGGCTGGGGGTTTGTTAATTCCATGCTCCCCACAGCTACCTGGTAGCCCACACCCTGGGGCGCCGGATGCTGTACCCGGGCTCTGTGTACTTGCTCCAGAAGGCCCTCATGCCTGTGCTCTTGCAGGGCCAGGCCCGGCTGGTGGAAGAGGTGAGGCTCCCCTGCCCCTGCCCCTGCCCCCTGACAGCCCTTCGCCCCCTGAAGGATGTGGTCTGTCCTTAACTTGGCCTTGCATCTCCCCATTCAGTGTAATGGGTGCCGGGCAAAGCTGCTGGCCTGTGATGGCAATGAGATAGACACCATGTTTGTGGACCGGCGGGGGACAGCCGAGCCCCAGGGACAGAAGCTGGTGAGAGGAGCAGGGAGCCCAGAGGTAGATTGGGGAGGGCAGTGGGGGTCCTGGGGATTGCAGTTGTACAGCAGCCCTGGAGAAGCACAGCTGTGAATAATCCCCTTTCAACTCCACCCTGAAGACCTCTTAGTGCAGGAAAACCGAATCATAGGGAAATAGATGGAGTAGAAGTGGATATTCCAGGACCAAAAAGTAATCACCATCATAGTCACTACTTAGATAGCACTTACCACGCACAATGCATGTATTTAATTTCACAACAACCCTGTAAGATGGGTGGTTTCTGTTAGCCCTTTGCAGATGATGGAACTGAGACACAGAGTCACTTTCCCAAATCACAGTTAGTGGGAGGGCCAGGATTTGAACCCAGGCTCTAAAGTCTGCTGCCTCCTCCATGAAGCAACTTTGGAAAGAGCCATAAGCCATCAGGCCAGGGAGCTGGGTTCTAATTCTGCTCTGCCCACTGCCAGGAATCCGTGCACATCCCATCATCTCTGGCCTTTGGCTTGGGGCACTATGGAAATAGTTTACCTGGTTATAAGACCTGAGCCCAGAGATGGGGAGGACAAGTGATTGCCTTATCCCATAAAAGAAACAGTCATAGAAAAAAATAGACACAAAAACTAGAAAAGAAAAAATACCCGAAATCTCATTCTTGAGAGACATAACACCTCGCAGTCTTCCAAGGGTAAATTGACACTGCTGGGGGGTTGAGCAACTCAACTCAAAACATTCTCCTTCCTCTGAAGGCCCAGTTCGCTAAGCGTTTGCATTTATTTTGCCTCTCAACTTCTGGACCTTATGAAATGAATTGTTTCCATTCCCTGTGGAGAGGACAGGAATGCACCCTTTTCTCTTCCCTGTGAGGCTCCCATAGGCTTCCCTTCTGCCACTAGAGGGATGTGTAGTCCCACTTGGCTCTCTCCCAGCCCTCCTTCTTGCCTCCTTCCACAGGTGATCTGCTGTGAGGGGAATGCAGGCTTCTATGAGGTGGGCTGCATCTCCACACCTCTGGAAGGTAGGCCCAGGGCTCAGCCCTCTTGTCTCTGCCCCTTGGAACAGAACGTCCCCATCTTTCCGCACTGATGTGACTTCCCCAGGCCTGACCACTTTCTGTGGGTGAAGTTTGAAACCTTCACCTGTGGCTGGTGTAGGTGGGGGAGGAATTCACGCCCCATTTGCTTTGCTAACCCTGCATCCCTCCCCTTGGGCTGTGTTCCCTAATCTTATTGCCTTCCTCCCCACAACCACACATCTCCCTTCTGCTGTCTCTAGTTAGGGGGTGATTAGAGCTCCCTGTGTCCTGCTACCACTCCTGGGGGGCTGGGGTTGGAGGCCATGAGGTCCCAGCCCCTTCAACCCTGTGTTGCAGCTGGATACTCAGTCCTGGGCTGGAATCATCCAGGCTTTGCTGGCAGCACGGTGAGACCCTCTCCAGATCCTTTTCTTTTCCTGAGTCATGGTCTCTCTCCTTCTGGTCAGCCACTGGAGGTAGGGAAGGCAGTGTATATTTCTGTGGGGCTCCCACTCACCTGTGACCTGGGTCCCAAAGCCAGGAATTGCAAGTCACAGGGAGCCCTTCTCAGTAAGAAGTTAGCAGGAGGGAATGCGGTGGTTTCAGGGAGAACCCCCCATCCCACCCCCCACCCTTTTCTTTTATCTGTCCTCTGTTGCAGAGTAGCACAGGAAGGGTCCACTCTAGGGGAGTGTGGGCAGCAGGCCAGTTGATCTGTGGTGCTGACCCCTCCTGCCTTGGCCCTTCCTCCTCCAGGGGGTGCCATTCCCACAGAGTGAGGCCAACGCCATGGATGTGGTGGTCCAGTTTGCCATCCACCGCCTGGGCTTCCAGCCCCAAGACATCATCCTCTATGCCTGGTCCATCGGAGGCTTCACTGGTACCAGCCTCCCTCCTCCCTCATTGTAGGCACATTCGGGATTCCCTCCCCCCAAGGAGGGGTGGGGAGTGCACTGGCAGTCCAGGAACAGGGTGGAGGATTAAGGAAGGAGATGGATCTGAGTGGTCTGGGAGAAGGTATCCTTTACATACACACTTTACATTTCCTTCCACACTTATGCCTGATTATCAAAAGTAGACTCAGGTCCCGGGCTGGGAAGATCAGGGAAACAAAAGTTTCCTCTGTGTTGTCTTCAGTGCACTTCCATATTCTTGCCTCATCCTCTCCAGACAGTGCCTTGGCTGAGTGGCGTGGGGGCTAAGGAGAGCCCTGGGACTAATCTGTTAATAGTAGGGAGGATGGGGTCAGCCTAAAGCATTAGTGGAATGAGGCTAGTGTGGTGAGCAGGAACCCCTCACTCCTTACCCTTCTTCCCTGTCCTGGCACCAGCCACATGGGCAGCCATGTCCTACCCAGACATTAGTGCCGTGATCCTGGATGCCTCCTTTGATGACCTGGTGCCCTTGGCCTTGAAAGTCATGCCAGACAGCTGGAGTGAGTATAGCCCCCAGGTCTGCCCTTACAGGGAAGAGTGGCGAGTGGGTGGCCCTGTCATTGAGAAGCAGGAGGACCCCCTTTCTGGGGGCCTTAGTTTTCTCTCTCCATAAACAGTGGGGACGTTTGTGTTGGACGAGTGCTTTGTCTCTTCTGTCCCTTCACATTTGTCCCACTCTAGGGGGCCTGGTGACCAGGACTGTGAGGCAACACCTCAATCTAAATAACGCGGAGCAGCTGTGCAGGTAATACACTGCCCCACCTTACCCCTGTCCCGTACAGCTCTACTGGGTGT
The DNA here is from genome assembly GCA_004027475.1 of Anoura caudifer. Taxonomy (NCBI): domain Eukaryota; kingdom Metazoa; phylum Chordata; class Mammalia; order Chiroptera; family Phyllostomidae; genus Anoura; species Anoura caudifer. The sequence continues at coordinate 82,832 of PVKU01002838.1, read as the reverse complement.
GTAGATGCTAAAGTGCCAAAGTACAAGTTGACAAATAACCTCTGCCTCAAATCCCTTGAGTGACCCTGCCCCCACCTTAGATGGCCTAATCTCTCCCAGATACCCTGGGACCCTGAACCTTCTTATGATCTGGCAAGTAAAGGCTTAAAGCCTGGCACAGTAGGGATCTGCCAGCAAAACTAGAGTTTCAGCATGCCCTTCTTAAATATTCTGACTTGCACCTCTGGGTGAAGGGCTAGCCCATGGTTCCCTGCTGTAGTGGGGGCTAAGAATGCAGCCATTGCAGGAATGGGGTGACCAGTTGTCACCTGCCTCCCTCTGAGTTCTGCCTCCCCACTGCTCTGTCCCCTGAAGGTACCATGGCCCTGTATTGCTGATCCGAAGAACCAAGGATGAGATCATCACCACCACGTGAGTACCTGGGAACATCTACCCTCCTGCATCCCAGAGAGAGCTAGACAGTTGCCCCACCCACCTCTGCCCACTAGAAACCCAGACTCTTCCTCCTCTTCAGTATATTATTCTCACTCCCAGGGTTCCTGAAGACATCATGTCCAACCGAGGCAATGACCTCCTGCTGAAGCTCCTGCAGCATCGGTGAGAGCAGGGTGTGTGTGCGTACATGTATACACATTCCAGCAGCGGGAGGAAGGGAAGAAGGTTCAGGGTTGGAGGAGTGAAGAGATTGGTTCTGACCCCTGTCCTGGCACTACCTCTGCAGGTATCCCCATGTGATGGCAGAAGAAGGTCTTCAAGTGGTGAGGCAGTGGCTAGAGGCCTCCTCACAGCTGGAGGAAGGTGAGAGAGGATCTGGTGAGGCCTTTGGGTGGGAAAGCCTGGCAAGATGCAAGGCCAGGGGAAGCAATGTCCTCTGCCCTCATCTCTCTCCCTGACCAGCCTCATTTTATAGCCGATGGGAGGTAGAGGAAGACTGGTGTCTGTCTGTCCTCCGCTCCTACGAGGCAGAACACGGGCTGGACTTCCCCTGGAGTGTGGGTAAGGAGGTCCTGAGGCAGAAGAGAGGGTTAGGAAGAGCCCAGGACAGGGATGGGTGCCCAGATGTGTGGGCCATGTTTAAGAGTCCCACCTCCTCTCTACAGGGGAGGACATGAGTGCACATGAAAGGCAACAGCTGGCTTTGTTTCTGGTGAGCTGGGGGGGTGCCTCAGTGGCTAGGGGGCACATGTGGGGCTTGGGGACAGTTGGAAGTGGTAACTTTTATTGAATGGGTGGGAGTTTGGGGGGTAGAGGGAGGGTCTGGTGGCGGCCACTCAGTGCAATGCTGTGCACCCCACTTGTCCCGTCCTCTTTCCTTAGGCTCAGAAACATCTGCACAACTTTGAGGCCACACATTGTACCCCGCTCCCAGTACAGAACTTCCAGATGCCCTGGCACCTCTAGGGACCACAGTGGAATTTATTCTGGAAGAATGGGATGGGAGGAGACATAAGGAAGGACCCACTTATTTGTGATTCTTTGTGTTCATATTGCTGTTTATAGTTTGAAAAGTGAGGACCACCCTCCTTTTCACTGTTCCTCTTGCACGTTTCCCCTCATCCATCTGGTAGTACCTAACCTCCCTGGCATACACTCTGCATTAAATGAATGGATTTTCCTAATAATAAATGAAAAGGTATTTTTTCTACAGGTTGGCTAATTTTGTGACTTCCCAAGTATTTGATGAGCCAGGGACTGAAGCCTTAAAGGGCTGGGCTCTGGGAAACCCCAACTCCATATAGCCAATTTAACCTTCCCCATCTCTGCTTTTCCCCCAGGTCTGAAGCCCCCAACCTCAGTTGTCCTCATGCAGTGGGTCCCCAAGTGTCACCCTTCCATGGCATGCCTAATATCACCACTGTGCGGCCTTGTGACCCCGCCTCAGTCCTTCCTGCATACAACCACCCCAGGAGCCGTGTTGCCTCCTATTGCTCTGACTCACAAGCTTTGTTGTTTACAATAACTTTCTGGTACTCAGCTCTTCTGCTGATTTCCAGGCCCAACTGGAGTGATTTCACCATCAGTATCCCGTTTCCCTTGCTTAGCCCTTGCTGTTTCCATGGGGGGTGAGGATCACCTGCTCCCCATGTCTTATTCGGCAAACCCTGTACACCCTCCCTACCCTGCCCTCAAGTCTTTCCTCACACCCTCTTTGCTATTCAACAAACAGGACCTGCCAGAGACTGGGCACCAAGGACTCATGTCCTGCCAGACCACACTTGGCCTTTTTGGATAGCTATTAGAATATTCTTAGGTTGAACCTGAAGAAATCAGTTCCCTGTAACTGTCCTATTTTCAGTCCTTGGACCTCATGGAATAGAATGAGTCCTTCTCTCACCCACCAGTTTTTGCCTGGCCACTTTCTTCCCTTGGAAGCTTCCTTTCCAGATGAGACACCCTAGGTCTACCACCCTGGGTGATACCGCGTTTTGAACAAGATACTGAATATGGGTGACAATGTTCTGACGTCCTAGGTACAGTTTCTAGCTCATCTCAGTGCCTCCCTCCAGCCCTAGTGCATGAAATCCCAGGCAGAGGTGTCTGTTCCTACCAGCTCAGAAGCTCCTTAAGGGAGGGTGTAATGTGTCTCCACTGGGAAGGGTGATCTGAGACTTGTCAGGTGACAATGCCTGGTATTTGGGATTAAAAGAGGGGAGGTGGCCACAGTTCCAAATGCTGCTGCTCCTTTACCAAGCACAGGAAAGCTAACCATGGCACCTCTTTTCTCGGTCCCAGGGAACAAATAGGATGGGAAGTGTGGAGCATGAAGCCTTGGAACCAGTTGCATGGTTCTGAACCTTGCCTTCCCAGATCTGCATCTTTGTTCAGCAAGGGAAACTCCTTAAATGCAAATTGGGGGCTTCCAGCCCCACCTCCCACCTCCTGGAGAGGAAGGTGATTTGTCTCCCCTTCCTGGTCATGGCCATGGCCTTTAGGAGCTCTTCTGACCTGCCTCTAAGGCTATTGGCTCTTTTCCCCTCCCCTTCTTCCTGCACACACTGTAGAGAACAATGGATGCCATGAGGAGCCCCCCAGGACACCTGAGTAGAGGGGTGGCTCAATATACGAAATCCAGACCACCCTGCCCATGGGCCTCAGTCTACCCCTGCAGATTACTCCCCTCTTGATAAGGCTCACAGCAGCTGTGTTTGTTTTCAGAACCATCCCTCACCCCCACCCGGGGTGGGACCAGCTCCCTGTCCACTCTTTACCCTATATAACAGGGTTCCAGCAGTCTCAGGGGAAGACTAGCTAAGATGCAGGCCCCATATCTGCTGGGGGGCTCTGGACATTGCTATACTGGGCACCAGGTGAGGCCTGGGTACCCAGTTGTCTCCAAGGAGCTGGGCAAACTGGGAGAGGATGGAGGATAGGAGAAAGGAGAGGTAGCAACTGGGAAGAAGAAATGAGTGCCAGGCTGGGCCATCCCTTATCCTATCCTATTGGCCCAGGCTCCTACTATGAGATGCTGGGCTCAACTCTTGTCTGCATGTTTGGGTTGAGAGTTTGCTTCACGCCCAGGGAAGGGGCATGTATTTCCTACACAGCTGTCACAAATGAGTAAGCCTGGGTGTCGAGAGCCCCAGAGGTTGGGGGGCCCAGACATCAGAGATAGCCAAGTCCCTATCTGTCAGTCCATCAGTCCATCCACCCAATCAAGAAGTCATCCTAGCTCCCTCAGGAACCTAGTCATTAATTAATATCCAGGTTAAAGACCCCCCTCTTCAGTTCCTCTCAGCAGTGTTGGACAGATCCCATCAGGGAACTTGGCCCGTTTCAGGCCCAATCACCTAGCCCCACCCCATTCCCCTAAACTTGACTTTCTGTCCTTGGGTTGGACCTCCTCTGTTTTGCCACTTGGCTGCTTACCTTCTAGCATCCCTAGACCCGGGTGAGGGGGCACTCAACGTGAATGTCAGCCACTGCTGTCACCCTGGCAACTACTGCAAAGCCCACCTCTTCACCCCTGGAAGGCCACCGGAACCCATCACCAGGGCAACACACTCCCGCAGCTCTCCCCACACCCTGGTTTAGCCCTGCAGCGTGGACAGGCAGAGTGAAATTCGATTAGAGCCGGATTAAGGACCGTGAGGCCACGTCCCTTCTGGAGAAGGCCTAGCCCAGCCCCCAAATACCATTCGAGTCTTCCCACGTGTTACCTTCTGGGCCCGCAGTCACTGAATCTCTACAGCAAGTCCTCCTGGACCTCTCAGGGCGATGCCACTCATAACTCCCTAGACCTTGGTCTTTCAGTGTGGTTCTATTCAAAGAGGGATTCGGAGGGCGCTGTGAAATTATGTCTCCCTTTGCCCTCTTCGCTTCAAGAGGAGGCCCTCCGCTCTCTGATTCTTTTCTTCTACCATTCAGTCACCCATTCAACAGACATTTACGAAGGTGCCAGGAGCTCCCCTGGCATTTTGGGATGAATGAAGTAATATAATTTTCTTATTTCACCCCAAGGTTTCTGGGGCATGCGCAGCGGCATGCGTCTTTCTAACTTGTTCTTTCCCTTCCGTCTTTCGTGGAGCGTGCATCCATCCGTTTCTTCCTATCCACACTATTCAGCACCCTGAAGCCAGATGATTCTGGGATGATCTGGGGCACAAGCAGGAACCCTCCTGCAGGGCCCCGCCCCCAAATTCCAAACCGTAAACTGGATGCCAAAGACTTCCCATAGCCCACTAACTCTTAACGTACAAACCCTGAATATCTCACAGGGGCTGAGCTGGCAAGGCTGCGGACCCTGCAGGCGTGCGGGGCCAAGCAGGCGCCAGGGCGGGAAGCTAGTGGGGCGCCACCTGCCGGCAAAGCCGCATAGTGCTCTGGTTGTCTGCAGGTTCCGCACACCTGGGTCCTGACGCCAAGGTCCCGACGCCAGGGTCCCGACGCCTGGCATGCCCTCCCCAGGTTTCTTCCCATCTGCGGGACAGAGAGCTGAGCTTGGGGCTGTGGGCCCGGGGTCGCCCCCGCGTCCTCTGAGGTGCAGCCAGGAGCTAGCGCACAGCGTGGGAGCCTGTGGGCGCCGGAGATCAGACCCACTGACCTGCAGCTGAGCTCAGCAGGGCGGGAAGACTGGGGCGTAGGGAAAGGTGTTGGCTTCCTGAAACCCACAGGGGAGCATTGCGCGGGGTAAGGTCACTCGCGACCCAAATGTCGTCGCTTTTCGATACCTGACGTGCCAAGTCTTTCCCATCCTGGAAGCCTATCCCACCTTCCCTCACTTTACATTCAGTCTAACTCCAAATCTGGCTGGACTTCTTCTAAATACATCTCAGATTGTCACTTCTTGCTTCCCCGCTTTTCCTCTCCTTGACCAGGCCCCCGTCTAGTGACTGGACTCAAGAATAGCTTCTTAACTGGTTCCCCTGGTTCAGTAATCTTATAAACAAAAACCTGAGCATATTACTCGGTTGAAGTCCCTTTGTCAGTGCTTTCCACTACCCAGGTGCTCCCAGGAAGCACTTTTGTCCCCACCCCCACCCTCCACCATTGCTTGTTGATTTGTCTCCCCCATTAAGACTCTGTGCTCTGCTAAGGCAATGCAAACAATATCAGAAGAGCCAATTTAGAAATAGATCCGGGTCCCGACTGGTGTGGCTCAGTGGATTGAGCGCTGGCCTAAGAAGTAAAATGTTGCCGGTTTGATTTGGGTCGGGCACAAGCCCGAGTTGTGAGCGATCCCAGTTGGGGGCGTGTGAGACAGTAGACCATGATTTTCCTCTCCCTCTTTCTCCCTTCCCCTCTTTCTAAAAATAAATGGAGCTGAAATTGCCTTGCACGTCTTATGCCTCAAACCTTTGGAATACTAAAACTGGGCAAAATAACTTTTCTCCTGGGCCTAAGTAACCTTGTGTCCCAAAGAAATGTTTGCAAAAATAACAAGAAAGCAGTTATGACTACTAGGCTGAAAATTAAAAACTTCGTTTAGAATTAGCATCACTGTGTTTTCTGCATCAACAGAAATGTCTTCCTGCTGTGGATGTAATCATTCCCCTTCCCTTCTCATAAATACCATTGCCTTTGTCTCCTAATTGGAAAACTATCTGGCTACTCTTACTGATCTCACATAAACATTTGTCATCTTTTACTTCAAAAGCCTTTATTTTTAGGTTGACAGGAGGGACTTGGGACAATGTTGCATCTCCAACACCTGATGCCAAGATTCAGATGTCATTGAATGATTATAAGAGAATGTTCCCTTCTCATTCCCCTGTTACTGGGCTCCTGTTCCCCAGCCAGGATGTTAGGTTCCAGAGTGGCCGTGGGTGAGGACATTCTGTCCCTCTGGCTGTTTTGGAACAAATTTCCACCCAAAAATGGGTGTTGCCCCTTTCCTTCTTCTTGGCCAGCTTCTCTTTCACCAATATAAGCCCATACTGGAGGCTGGTGGGCAGTCATGCATTTTATAGCAGGTCCTGCATGTAGCTGGAGTCTGGGGCCCTTGGGCCTCCACAGCATCCCCCACGCTCTGTACATGGTCCTCTTATTTGTGCTGGTCATGATGAGCTTGGTGTTTGGTAAGTGGTTCTAAGAGATCAGAAGGGTCTCCTGGCCTGCTAGAGGCAGAAACCCATAGATACAAAGAGTCTGGGTACATCTGCCCAAATGTTCAGGTAAACCCAGGCAGGAGGAAAGATGGGGTGAGTGGGCTTGGTGGGATAATGCCTGGGAGCTGATAATGGACTGATTTGATGTTCACTCTGAAGAAGATGTCTAGTGACACCCCAGGGTTGTCTCTCTCAACAGCAATGACCTGAACGGAGATACTGAAGGGAACCTATTCAAGTCTGAAGGCAACACAGATTAGGGAGGGTTTGGGGAATATGCTAGATGAAAGCAGGTTCCACAGGGTACACAACAAGGCTGGATGCAGCCTGACAACCTCCTCACTTGGCTGCAGAGAACCATTTGCATAAAAACAAGATTCAAAATGTTCAGCATCTGCCTCAGACCAAGTGCTCTGCTGAGTTTGGTGACTCATTAACCTGTGGTCTCAGCCTGGGACCAGAGGAAGAGGGAGACGTACAGTTGGCCCTCCATATGCACAGGTTCCACATCCTTGAATTTAACCAACTGAAGATGGGAAATTATTTTTTAAAAATGATGTTGTTGCTGATGTGTACTATGTAGTTAGACCTATGATGGTTGTGTCTGTACCAAACATTGTGCAGACCTTTTTCCTGTGTCATTATGCCCTAAACAATACAACTATTTATATAGTATTTACATTGTATTATTATAAGTAATCTATGGATGATTTTAAGTATATGGGAGGATGTATGTAGGTTATTTGCAAATATCCCATCATTTTATATAAGGGACTTAAGTATTCTCACATTGGTATCAATTTGGATCCATCCCCTGTAGATACCAAGAAACAACTATAACTATACATGCGTGTAGTTGGGAAGGCTTTGGTGGACAAAGTTTAGTGAATCTGTGCTGTGATAGGACCACTAAACAAAGAATGTGGCCCTGGGCTGTTTGAAGTCTCCTGTCTACAGGAAGCAGAGGTTCTTCCTGTCCTGTGATGATGCATTCTCATTTTTACTTCTGAACATTACAGATTAAGAAAGTATATTTAAAAGAGAATCCAGGGAGGGTGAGCACTGTAAAACCAAGTCCCAGAGGAAGAACTGTCCTAACAGGGCTGTCCAAAGCTGAAATGGGCTGCCTTTGCCTCACCTTTGAACTTAGAGGCTTGCATAGTGCTGGCACATACTAGCCCCTCCAAAACATGTTGAATGAATAAGTATATGAATGAATTAATGAATTCCTCATTTAGGAGGTATAAGAGCAGAGAAATGGAGATTTTTAATAAGGACTAAAGCTTCTGGTGAAAGATTAAGCCAGATGGTTTTAACGAACTGATGATTTTATGGTTTTTGGAGATGGGGGGAACAGTGGACTGACCTGAAAAATAGGCAGGCAGAGATGTGGCGTCAGTGTTTCTCTATGTTCTAGGTAAATTTGATCCTGTCAATCAAGAGCCCCCTTATCCAGCTCAGTTCCCCCGATACCTGCGATGCTATCGGTGCCTTTTGGAGACCAAGGAGCTGGGGTGCCTTCTGGGATCTGACATTTGCCTGACCTCTCCTAGTGGCAGTTGCATGACTGTCCTCATCAAGAACAGTAAGGTGCCTTTTGTCTGACCTGGGACCAGAGCTGAGTCTCTACATCTCCTAAGCTAAGACTCTCAGACACTGCCCCATCACTGTCTTTCTTTCCTTCAGAGCTATTCCTGTTTCCATGCCCACTGCCTGGCTCTCCTTAGCCCACAGCTGACTGACTCACTTACTCCCTCTGCACAGCACCAGCCTTGTAGGGTCACTTGAAATCACCAGACCCACCGGCCTTTCCTCAGGCTGTCTTCTCCCCATGTCAGTGGTAGTTTCTGCCAGCGTCTCTCTTCTACCTCTCCCAATGCCTATTCCCAGACTCCTTCACTGAGTTTTGCTTCATTCTCCTTGACCCTTAAGGATTCATTTTCATTGAAATTTGGGCCTTAATTAACTCCCTGCTTCACTCTCCCAGAGGAATTTCTCTGCTTCCTTGGCTTCCACCAGCAACCACATGCTGCTTCCTTCTGAATCAGTATTTGGCCACCCTGTCATGTCAACTTGCCCCCTGGACACCAGTTTGCCCCCAGACACCTCCACCTCACTTTCAACTGGCCAAAATTGATTCCATCCCATTGTTCTTCAAGCTTGCTCTTCTACCTGGCTCCTCACCTTTTTATTTATTTATTAAAAATATTTTACTAATTTCCTTTAAAAATTTTTTATTTACTTTTAAAGAGAGAGGAAGGGAGGGAGAGAGGGAGAGAAACAGCAATATGCAAAGGATACATCAATCAATTGCCTCCCACATGCCCCCAACTGGGGTCCTGGCCTGCAACCCAGGCACATGCCCTGACAGGGAATCCAACCACAGGCTGGCATTCAATCCACTGAGCCACACCAGCCAGGACGCTTTCTGTGATCTTTAGTGGACATTCCATCCTATACATTTACTCTCTATCTTTACCTCTTTTCCCCCATAAACACTGTTCTGCATTTGCTTTTTAAACTTAACAGTTATGGGAACTTAATGTTTCCATATCAGTTTGTGAACAGCTTCCTTGGTCCATTGACCTGCTGCATAGTGCTCCGTGGTGTGAGCATGACAGAGCCCGCTGTCCATCGTGGTGCCGATGAGCCGACTGGGGGTTACTTCCACTCTTTCACTCTCGCAAGCAGGGCAGCAGTGGAATTCCTGGACGTGGGCATGAAGATTTTTCACCTTCTCATATATAGGGGTGGGCAAAAGTAGGTTAATAATAATAATTAATAATAAAAAATCAGTAAATAATACAAGAACTGTTTCATGTACTTACAACTGTAGACCTACTTTTGCGCACCCCTGTATATAATAGAAACATATGTTCTTTTAATCTGTAAAATAAACACCTCCTCTTTGCAATCTGACCCCCAACATATCTCCCAACTTTTTTTTATGTGGTCCCACCCAAAAAGTGCTGGTTCTGCCTACTTCACTCCACAAGTCCCAGCTCAGCACCCTCACAACACTTCAAATGGCTGTTTCCCACCAATCTCCCATGGGAAACTTCTGCAGAGTTCATGGCTGGTGACTCCTTGGCACTCCTTGCCCCTGCCCAGTTTCAGGAATCTTTGCATTTTGGGGATGCAGGGAAGGGTATGGGGCAGTGATGATGTCTGTATGAAGTGAGCAGATGGGAGGTTTTGGTGCTTTGTTGGGACCTTTACATCACTGGTTGTTGCCCTCCCTTCCCAGGCAGTGGTTCTGACATCATGGTGAGTGACTGTCGCCACAAGGAGCAGATGAGTGATTGCTCGTATACCCGTACTTCTCCAGTGTTTGGCTTTTGGATATTCTCTCGATGCTGTTTCCAGAACTTCTGCAATAACCCACAGAACAGAGTGTTCTACACTCCATAGAACTTCTGCAGAGAACTTTGCAGCAAAATGCTGACAGTTTCCAGCTAGCCTCCTGTTCCCACCTGGGCACAGTGGGTACAACTTCCAGTCCCTTCCATTAGCCCTCCTGCCTCAGGTTAACTGACCTCAGCCCTAGCTGCCTGTTGCTTGATGCCCCTCAATACCCCCATTCCCACCTTGCCCCTCCCCAGACCCCTCTGGAGTTTTTCCATCACGTCCTCACAGTCTGACATCTTTCCTCCTGTCCTCCCACCTCGAAGGTGCCTCTGGCCCCCCTTTCTCCTGCTACAGGTCTCTCTCTCCAGGTGCTCCTCTAGAATAAATTGGTGTACAAACTGTATGCTTTTTTCTCTCTTCTGGTGGAGGTGGAGGCTGAGGGAGGGGATCCTGCCTGACTGCCCCTTGTGGGAACAAGGAGCTCCCAGCTCTATTGAGCTCTGCTCTTGTCCTGCCTTGGTGTCTGATTCAGCTCTAGCATGAAAAGGTGAAAAGATATTGGGAAGGGATACCATGAAGGCCAAAAGGGCAGTGGGTACCTGTTAGTGCTATCAGATCCAGAGTTGTGTGGTCACTTCAGGGGAGGTCCATGGCAGGAAGGTGTCGGTGGGAGTGGGGCTGTGTAAGGACTAGGCCCAGGGAGAAGGGATACTGTGGAAGAGATGCTGGGTCTAGTGGAGCCCTGGGCTCTCTGATCCCAGGTTCAGCTTCCCTCTTCAAGGTCCATGGTAAGTTACTCTAATTTTGGGCCTTGGGTTCTTCAGCCTCTGCAGTTGTCTTCCAGTTTGCATGAACCCAGTCATTCTGTCTTCTACTGAAGCCAGGGGTCATGGGGAATAGTGGGCCAGCAAGAAGGCGACACACAGGTTTGCACCTCCAACTGCCTTCTGACCTAAAAATTAATGTTGGTGTCTCCTGCCAGAGCACAGGCCATTAACGGGGCCATGGAGGTGTTTAACACGTGCCAGTGTTATGTAGATGAATACATGCTGTATGATGTCACCTGTACCAAGCATGCAGACAAGATTTGGCTGAGCTGCTCCAACTTAGGACAGTGGCTACCCCTGAGTTGAGGGGTGTGTGGAGGGTGCAGCAACAGCTTTAAGGGACTTGGGAACTGGTAACACAGGTGGGTAGTTTACAAAAGCTCATCCTATATGTTTCGCCAAAGAGGTTTAAAAATAAATAGGCCAAAATCTGTGTTTATCTCCAAGGCATGTCTATTTTTGAGGCCCCAACCTCCACTCTGTACACATGTCCACCTGCATTCTCTCAACCCTGAGGCATCACCCTGCTTGACTGGTGACCAAAACGAAGCAGAAAGACCAACTTACCGAAGTGGTGGAGGAGCTGAGATCAGGTCTCGAAGCCACAACACTATACTACTTTTCAGAAAAGGTTTCATAACCCCAGCACTGGGCTGAGATCTGGAAAGGCACACACCAGCTATACCATCTGCAAGTCTTGGCGCAAAGCAGTGTGGGTCTAGTGTTTATTTAATGTATGAGAAAGGGAGTATGGCTACTAATTATTGCTTTCAGGATGCTTGCAGTTTCCAAAAAATAAAATATAAAATTTAAGGCCCCCATTTAGGGTGTCCTGGACACCAGGAACCTAAAGTGAATGGACAGGAAGGAACTTAGGTCGCTCAGCACCAAGGTGACTCTGAGATGCAAACCTGGGCCCTTTGGTTTGCTCCAGAGTTTTCCTGGTTTGAAAAGATTTTCCTCCTCTCTTAGATGGAAAAACCTGATAACACCTGGGTTTAACTTTCTAGGTTTTGAAGGTTATATTTAAGGCTGGGGGCAGGGGTGAGAGTCATAATCCTCCAGCTTTGATCTCTGGTGGAGCAGAGGGGAGGGGTGGGTGTCAGCCCTTTGGGACAGGCTATAAGAAGGCCACAAAGGCCAAGTGGAGTAGGTAGGACTCTGCAAACGTTTGAACCCCACGCCCAATTAATTTTCTTTAACCTACCACCTGCCCACACCCGAGCCTGACCACACAAACAATGGGACACAGACTTAGCCCTATCCATTTATTGTGGAGGGAAATGAGGAGATATGGAGCAGAGCGGGACAGACCCTCTCCCCTCCCTGGGCACCCATGGAAGGAGGTGTCAGGACTCAGCGTCATGAAGTGGGGCTGATAAGGCCAGAGACTGGAACAAAAAGATTAGAAGGCAGCAGAAGACCAGTGTGGGAATGGGGCGGTGGAGACAAGGAGCCAGGGACATCAGGATGCCAAGTCAGGAGGTCTGCAAGGAAGTCTATCCCTCATCCTTCATGCTGCAAATCCAGTCCAGCCTGGGTCTTACAGATAGGCACAGGATGAGAAATACAGCGAGAATTAAGTGGAGGTGGCAGATGACCAGACTGAGAGGAGACTGGAAAGATGGGGAGGGGTAATGAACACTCAGATGGGAAAGGGAGGAAGGAACCACTGCCTCCCCAAGGTTAGTATGCTCAGAAATCTGCACTTGATATTATTTTCTAGGAGGAAGAAGAGCACTGGGTCCATTGTCAACTGGTTTCTGGGGAGAAACTGAAACCAAAGCCATTTAGACACAAAGTATTCGGTTGGCCAAAAAGTCTGTTTTTTTTAGTTTTTCTCATAAAATAAAAAATACATTTTTCATTTTCACCAATGACTTTATTGATTTGAATATTTTGAGTATGTCAGCTATCTCTTGCTAGTAGCTTCTAGTGGGTAGAAGCCAGGGGTGCTATAAACATCTTCCAATGCATAAGACAGTCCCACAGCAAAGGATTATTTGGCCAAAATGTCAATAGTGCCAAGAAACTTCGTAAGCCACTTCTGATACATCTGATCAGTCACAGCACCTTCTCCATACATTGCACAAATCTTTTTATTTCAGTTGCATTTTTACTTCTCTTGAAATAATAAAGCATAATATGCCAAATTTTCTTCCATTTTCAATATTAAAAAGGCTACAAAAAATTCATCAATTTTGATGTTTTCCTTTTTTAAATGCATGCTAATATGACAGCTATCACAATACAACCTAACAAAATTGTTTTGAATGAAGTTAAAGACAACTAAACACTACTAGAACCATTGTATGGAAAAAAACTAAACCAACTTTTTGGGCCAACCCAATACGAAGGAAAAGAAGGTCTCAGTAAGTACAGACCAGAGAATGTGGGTGTTCTGAGAGGGCAGTGCGGAGTGCTGGTACTGGGAGACATGCTGGAACAGGCTGCAATCTGGGAAGGGTAAGGGCTCAGGGTCTAGCCCAGGGAAGAACCAGAAGTCCTGAATTGTTGAGGAATAAGTATATGCTGCGCAAGTTAGCAACGGACAAGCCCAGGTTCAAGGGCAGGGAAGCCAGGGGGTTCAGGCCTTCAGCCAGGCCTTCAGGCTCCTTCCCAGCATGGAAGCTGGGGAGGGGTAGTGAGAGGTTCAGGGCCTGGTAGAACCATTGGACCTGGGACTTGAGCAGAGGCAGGCCCAGGGTCCTACTGAGGGTCTTAGGCTGCAGGCTCTGGAGCTGAGGGCTGGACCAGGAGTTGCAGTAATCATACTGACAGCACTGGGCCTGGTACCAGTACTCTGACAAGTAGGTGTTGCGTTTTTCTTGGCAGTGGTAAGAATTGTACTGTCCACAGCCTCGGATGAAAAAGCGAACCTTGGTATCTGGAGGAGAGAGAACAACTAATAACCCGTTGCTTCCCATAGTCCCCAAATTTGGCATTCTTACAACAAACTCCCCCTATCCTTCATCAGATCTGACTTCCATCCCAGACCCGTTCAGGAGGGGTCAGAAAATTAGCTTAGCTGGCACCCCCCAGAACCCCAGACTATGCCTTCCAAGATCCTATCTCCTTCTTGTGCCCCAGGCCCCAAGCAGCCGTCATCTAGAAGAGAGGAAAGCAAGCAATGGGCTGTCCCACTAGCAGCCCCTTTCTGGGTCTTGAACTCACCATAATAGATTGTGATCACCATACATGGGGATGAGCTACTGATGGTGCACTTCTCTGATCCTGAAATGCAACCTACAGAAGGGTCTTCTAAGAGACAGAGGTGGCAGGTCCGGACTTCAGGAACAGGAGCTAAGGGAGCAGAAAACAGAAGGGATGGGAGTGCTAGCTCATTCCAACAGCCCTGTCCTATAGGGAGCCTATGTATCTAGGGTCACAGTCCCACCCCCTTCCTGGACTGTCACCCCTTTCTTCCTGCCCCTGGGCCCCACTTACCCTTTCCCACTGTGAAGCCCACCATGACGAGCATGCCTACAAGTACATGGGCTTTCATTATGGAACTCTGAGGAGAGGGGCAGTCCCTGAGGGCTGCCCCGAAATCCCACTTTCCCATGACCATGCTCCTTGATCCTGAGCTGCAGGCTGATTTTGAGTCGTAGCAGGAGCCGCCGTAGGTTCAGAGCTATATTCCTGCCTGGGGCAGGATCCAGGCAGGGTGAGGAAGTTATTAACTTGGCAGGAGGAACAGTGTGTCCTCACCCACGAGGTCTGGTTCCTGAATGTAGGAGAATGTGTCAAGGTAGCTGAGCCAGGTGTAATACCTGGGCCTTTGCTCAGCATGCCTCCCAAAGATCTATTTCTTCCCCTTAAGAGTCTATGAATTAGCTTCTGTCTCTGGCACCATGTGCTGTCCTCCCTACACAAGAGAGACAGTCCCTGTTGTGGTAGAACTCAGCGTCCCCATCCTTCTGAAATGTGTCTCCACTTCCCCAGCAGGGGGCACACAGGCCTCATCCAGCAGCAGTTCTGGGCCTGTCCCTCTTCCCTCCACCCCTTAGTTATTTTTGAACCCCCTTTCCAGTAAAACCAAAACTGATAGTGTTATATCCCATACATATAAACAGAGAGCCACAGGTAGGCTCTCCAAAAACAAGTATTTCTCCAGGCTTTGAAATTTGACTTCTCTCTGGGTCTTTCCGTTAGGACTTTGCACACCCCCATACCTAATCCTAGGAATTCTGCTCTGCCAATAAAAACATCACCTAAATCCACTGGGCACAAATCTATGCTGACTTTCAACTCAGGGAGGGTGGGCCGGCCCACGAGGGCCCCTGGTGTCCAGCACACTGCTACCCTCCCTTTCCCAACCCGAAACACCAGCAGACCAGCTCATGGCCTTTTCTTCCACTTTATTTCATATTCCCACCACAATAATGACTCCTTTAATTTAAACTAAAAACCATACAGGGTTCCTGAAAGGGTGGCAGCAAAAGAATGGAGGTGTCAAAGACTGAGGGGCAGGGGGTGGGTAATCAGCGAATCGTCTTGACTGGGCTCTTGAAGTTGCTCGCGGCTTGGAGCTGCAGCTGGTAGGCCATCGGATGGATCTTGAAACCGTAGAGCCTGGGCCAGGGCAGAGGTCAGAGAGGCAGCAGGGTGAGCCGATGAAGCCCTGCCAGCAGCCCCTATTCTTACCACCCTACCCTGGTTCCTCCATGGGCCTGCTCAGTGCTTAAGGTTGTGGTTCCCAACCTCATCTCCTCAAGAATATTTGGGGATATATCTTAAATATCCACTAACACTCAAATTCAAGGGTTACGTATGTATAGAGATGCCCATTATCACTACTTGTTTAAATATAAAACTGAATTTTTCTTCCCTACACCAGAGTAAAAGTGATTCTCTAGGAAGCTAAACCACACTTGAACCGTGGCTCTGAGGAGCTGCTGGCAAAAGATAAACACCCAAGCTAATATAGCAAGAAGAGCTGTTGTTTAAATGGTGCTTCAAGTGCCAAACATTATTCTAAGCACTTCACATATTTAAAAATACTTCATCAAGCAGGTACTATCATCATCCCTATTGTACGGATAAAGGAACTGAGACGTAGACAAAGAACTTTCCCAAAGTCCCTCAGCACAGACAGCCCTACCTTTGGGAGAAGCAGACCTCAAAAAAGGACCATGCCCTATTTTCCCTTCTCCCCACAGGTCTTTCCTTTGATCCCTGGTGACTCTGTCTTTGCTCCCCACCTGGGCACAAACTGATTGGCGGGCCGCTTGGGTCGGTACTCAGGGTGCACCATGAACAGCATGTGAGGGAAACCAGTGCCGAAGTAGGCGCCGTCCGTGTGGTGGTGCCTTGATGACTTGGGTGTGTACACGTCCATGCACTTGGGGCAGTAGAGCTTCACCATGGCCTCACCTGGGATGTCCGAAAGGCCTGGGAAATAGCCAGACTCAGCATTCCAGGCTCCCCTAAGCCTCCCCAAACACGTTCTCGAACTTGGGCCCCAATTTGCTGAGTCCCAACTCCTTCCCAGAGGACCTACCATATGCTGCCCTGCCTCTCTGTCTCCAACACTCACCGATGGGAAGCATTGGCTGGTTCTCACAGTATAC
Source organism: Anoura caudifer (assembly GCA_004027475.1). Lineage (NCBI taxonomy): Eukaryota > Metazoa > Chordata > Mammalia > Chiroptera > Phyllostomidae > Anoura > Anoura caudifer. The sequence continues at coordinate 66,539 of PVKU01002838.1, read as the reverse complement.
ACGCGGACAGTAGCCAAAGTCTCCCTGCTGGTATTTTTCCAACTGAAGTAAACAAAATGGAAAGTGTTGAGGGGTAGGCATGAAGGGAAGAGGCAATCCCTTCTTCTACCCAACCCATATCAGTGTGCCCATTTCTCTTGTCTCTCTGTGACTCAGCCAGGCTCTCTGACTCCTCCGCTTCCTTTCCTCCAGTGAGGGAGGCTATAGACCATCAGAGCTATTCAGTGTTTACTCCCTGAAGAGAATCTGTAACAACTTCCTCTTCAAGGTTACATCTCCCTCCCTGAAAACACCCCCTTCAGCACAATCCCCATTCAAGACTGGCTTCTTAGGACCTGGTTCTGAGGTTCTCCTCATCTCAGCTATACTCCTTGACAGGGTCAAAACATGTGACTTTTTGCTGTAGAAACCTCCATTTCCCTCACTGCCTCAGAAGGAGTAGTGGGGACAGAGAAACCTCACCATCTGGGCGATGCCACGGTTGGTGAGGATATAGCGGGCGTGGATCAATCCATAAAGCATCTCAGCTGCCTGCTCAATCAGGTCACTCTGGTTCGGGTTGTCTTCCAGTTCTTCATCTGAAACATGGCCCCAGTCAAATGCAACCAATTGTCTTACAGCTTTCTTTGGTGCTCTGCTCATCCCCAGGGGTTGCTGGTTACTTAGTTTGCTTAGCACCCACCTTTGAGCCTCACCCCACCGTTTATGCGGGCCTCTGACCCTTCTACCAACCCAAGGTAGCTCTACCTTCTCTAACACCTCTCCAGACTCCACCCTCTTCTCTCCCTCCCAAATCCCTCTGCAACTCATAAATGCAAAGCGTCAATGCAGAAGACAAAACTCTAGCCCAGAAAAGTGCAAGGCAGGAGAAAAAGTTTGAAAATGAGAACCCCTGGGGAAACTATCACTACAAAATAGAACTGAATTATAGAATCAGAATCACTCTGATGGGCACAAGTGGTGTATGTCACTAAATCAGGCAAGAGATAGGCAGCAGAACAAAATAAAGTAGGGGGTTTGGGGTTAAAGGAGTCAGAAACCAAAAGGAAATTTAGAAAATCAAGAAAGAAGTAAACAGTGAGTGAGTAATTGATTGCAGGGGGTGGGGCAGTGGGGGAACATATATACACAAAACAACCCTGAGGGTGCCTCACCAGGCTCCAGGTCCAAGATCATGTCTAGCGCTTGTCGATAGTGAGGCACCTGCTCATTGAGTCCGGTGAGGTTGAATTTGTCCTGGATGTAATCTTCATCCACCTGTCAGGGTGTGGAATGAAGAGGGAATCCATAGCAGAATTCTTGGCTTCAGACTGAGTAAGTTGCTCCAACTGATGCCTTATCCTCAGCACAACTGCTTCTATTCCTCATTCCCAACTCAATACAAGTACCTGAGTCTCTTTCCCCAGTTCACATGTACTGCCCTTCCATAAAAGCTTTGGCTTTTTTCTCTTTTCCTTTCCAAATAAGCAGGCATAGCAATCCCCTACTTAGACAGATGTTCCTTTCAAGGTCCCTGTCCCTACCCTTGCCCCCATCTCTAGGAACCTTGTCTTCTCCTAAGGGGCAACTGGTTGTCTTAAAAAAGGTGGAGGCTGAACAGCGTGGGTTCTGAAAGCAGTTATATCCCTCATATTGACACGAAGTTTTGCATGTTACAAAACATTTTAACATGCAACATTTTAATTCTCTTAACAGTCACTGTAGATATCAATACTACTCTACTAATTAAAAACAACAACAACACAGGTTTACTTGTCCAACGTTATACTGCTGGAGGGTGGCAGGGAAGTTGGGCCTCAGTCTTGCCACTTCACCACATGTTAATGGTGGGTTACTGAGGGGACTCTTCCTTGACAGGAACAAGTTTCTAGGGAAGCATGTGAGAGAAGTGTGGAAGCTGAATATGTGGGAGAATATCTGGCCAGACTATATACATGGAGATCAGTAGGGAGGCTGAGAACTCACTTCACAAAAGAATTCATTGCCACGGAGCCCACAGAACCAGGAAATCCAGGACACCTCCTCTGAGCTGCTCATCTTCACGTCAGCTGGAGAAAGAGTAACCCAAGCTCTTCCTCCCTGCCTCTGGTATCCTCCCTCCTCCCACACTTTGCCCTCCAACCAGGAAAGAATTTGGGGTCACCTTTTGTTAAAGGATTCTAGACTCTGAAGCACCTCTCTCCAGCTCCTCTTATTTATACCTCAGCTTCCTTTCTCCAAGATTAAGAATTCTTTGGGGACCCGTCACTTACGAGAAATTGACAGGTCTTGCACCACCAGTTCTACCCACATCCCTGACGGTCCCGAAAGGCAGCCCTGGCTGGGCTCCCTGCACCCGCAGGTCTCTGCCCGTCCCAGCGCCTTTCCCAAGGGTTTAGAAGTTTATCTTTTTCAAGCAAGAACTGGGCCCTTCCTTTTCTCATGGCCTGGGGGTGGTCCGAAGGTCCCTTTCGTGGGAGAACCCACACCCCACCTCCACCCTTCAGGCCACCCTTTCCTTCCTCCCTCGGTGGCGAACCAGACCACTTCTTTCCCCACCCGCACATCGAGGCGCAGAGACCCCCATGTGCCGCGCCCAGAGACAGAACACTCAGCGCAGTGACAACTTCACACTCACCGTCTGGACCGGGGCCGGGGCCGGGACCGGGGTGGGGGAGGGGAGTTGCTACTTCCAAGGAACCGCAGCTACAGCTAAAGCGCAGGCCACGGACCGGATCGCGGGAGGCGAAGTTGGCTGGGGAGGGGGTGGGGGGGTGAGAAGAAAAGGGAGGGCGGGAAGACGACAATGCGCAAGCGCCAAGGGTCCGGCTCCGCCGCGGTGGACGCCGGGAGATAGAGTTCCTGATAGGGAGAAACTGGCGAAACCAGGGGAAGGCGAACTACGAATTCCAGGGTGAACCGGATGCGACACTGGTGGTGCGAGGCCGCGGAAGAAGACGCTGGGGGCGGAACACAACGAGGAGCCACCGGAAGCGGAAGCCCAGTACCGGGTTCTGGGCAGGGGAGCATGGGAAACAGTTGTGTGATCTCGGGACCCGGCGCTTCGAGAGGAATTGGGGTAAGGGGCGAAACTGGCTGGGTCGTTTCTTGCCGCTCCCCTGAGACAGCGAGGTTGCGGCCCCGGCGCACCCTTGCCTAGGGAACTGACCTCATCCCCAACCAACCTACCGGGTGCTAACCGGGTTGGTCTCTCCAACCCCTTGCTCGAGCCAGGCCCGCTACTGGCGACTCCCACGGGGCCCCTGTTTCACCCCGGGGTACGGACTCCTGAGACAGGAGGTAAGGTCTGGCTCTGTGCCAAGAGACCTGGGTAGGATGTGCTCGGCAGAGTGGTGTGAGAACCGGGGCAGCCCAGTGGCTAACCTAAGGCAGTGCCAGCCATTCTGATTCTCGTCACCTTGCACTTCTCCATTTCTTCTTATGGCCTGAGTGGGGCCTTCTGCTGCGTGCGCTAAGTGCGACCTTCTAACCTGGTCGGAGTAATGGTGAGGGGCAGCGTGACGTTATTTAATATCACAGCTGTAGGCATGCCATAGGTTTCTCTCCGCCTATCCAGGGCCTTTCTTAACCCCGATGGTGGTTTCCCAGCTCCAGAAAATGAGATCAGAGTGGGGTCCACGTTCAGGGAGGCGAAGGGCATTGTGGGGCATTATGTAAAAGCAGGACCCCCAACTGACATCCTCTTCTGTCCTCGGGCTACCTAGGCATGTGACTCTTTGCATAAATAATATTGGAAAGGTTTAGGATGGGAAACAACCAGGTGCTTTCTGTACGCCTGCACCCTGAAATAATGTTTGTTTGCTTGTTTTTCAGCCATACATGTAGCTTGGATGTTTGATTATGTAGATTCCTTTGCTTACAACAGCGCCGTTTTGCATTACTGAAGCCACAAGGCTATGCGAACTACAGCCTCTCCCTAATACGCTTTCTACTTCTGGAGAAGTATCAAATGTTTTTGTTTGAGAAGACACCTGAAATAGGATCGAGGAAGGTATAATGGGCAAGGCTGACTGCTTTTCATAATTGTTATGTCTTACAGAGTGTTAGTTTCAGAGAAAGTCTATCACTGCCTTTTACTTTTTTTTTAAGGAGAATTTTTATGAATTTATTTGAGCCAAATTGATGGCATATGCCAGGGAGTAAGGTATAAAGTGCTCCAAGGCTACTGCTATTAATTGTTGATGAGGCTGGGAGTAGGGGCACAAAGCAGGATGTCTAGGCAATTGCCTTATAGAAGCTTTGTTAACCTTTACTAAAGGGCATGGTATTTTATTATAGGGTTCCCTGTTTTTCTACGTGATCTATTGTCCTTAGGCCCTGTAAGGTATTAGGTTGTGGGGTCACTTTGGGGGCAGGAGGGCTTTTTTTTTTTTTTTAACTCTAAGGCTACTTCCCTTTATCCCAGCAGGTCTCTGGAGGTGGCTTTGGTCACTGCAGGGCCACCAGGGTTTTGGCTCACTGGCTTCATCTTCCCCTTGCCTAGTCTCATTTTCTCAGCTCTCCCAAAGCCATGTCCAGGCCCTCTGTCATCACCTTCACCCCAGCCACTGACTCCAGTGACCTCTGGAAGGATGGGCAGCAGCAGTCACAGAGTGAAGAGCTGAAGCCTACCCTGGAGGGGGTGGCAGCCCGGGCTTTCTATGAGGCCTTGATTGGAGATGAGGACAGTGCCCTTGAACCTCGGAGATTGCAACCTGAGCTTGCCAGTGAGAGAAAGAGGAAGAAGAGAAGAGTGATGAGAGGGGCTGCAACAGGATCATCAGGAGGACATGGACAAAGGAGATCCCTTGAGGCTGAAGACAAGATGACTCATTGGATACTGAGGGCAGCCCAGGAGGGGGACTTGGCAGAACTAAGAAGGCTGTTGGATCCCCATGAGGCAGGGGGAGCTGGGGGGAATATCAATGCTCGGGATGCCTTCTGGTGGACCCCCCTAATGTGTGCTGCCCGAGCAGGCCAGGGGGCAGCTGTGCGCTATCTCCTGGGCCAGGGTGCTGCCTGGGTCGGGGTCTGCGAGCTGGGTGGCAGGGATGCTGCTCAGCTGGCTGAAGAAGCAGGCTTCCCTGAGGTGGCCCGCATGGTCAGAGAGAGCTGTGGAGAGAAGAGGAGTCCAGAGAACTGGTAAGAGGAAGCCTTCACTTATGCCCACCTTTCAGTATGTTCTGCCCTTCCTAGCTACTGCACATCAGCAAAGAGCTGAAGAGTTCTCTTCCTCATCTCCCAGTGTACGTTGATAAGGCAGTGTACTAGAGTAGTTATGAACCTGAACTCTGTGGATCTCAGTGCTAACTTATTTGGGCAAGCAACCTAACGTTTACATACCTGAGTTTTCTTATCTGAGAGATGGTGATAACATCTTTCTCATAGGGTTGTTAGGATTAAATGGGTTAGTATATATCAAGTGCTAAAACAGTGTTTGCCTCAAAGTAAGCACTATATAAATATTAGCTATAGCCATTGTTATTCCTTCTTTGCTCAAGAGCCTTGTGAGTCCTGATTACCATTTCTTCTCCCAACTATTACCCTTTGGTCCTTCATTGCTAATTTGTTCCTCAGCAGAAATACTGGAAGAACCTTGTCCTACCCACCCTGCCACCTCCACCCACCTCAACCCTTCCTCTGCCTTTAGTCATTTCTCTTCTTCCTCTGCAGGTCCCAAGCACCCTCCCCCCAGTACTGTGAGACCTGTGATGCCCACTTCCAGGACCATAACCACCGCACATCTACTGCTCACCTGCTGTCACTGTCCCGGGACCTCCAGACCCCCAGTCAGCACCTTGGGGTGCCCATCTCCAGCCCAGGCTTCAAGCTGCTGCTGAAGGGGGGGTGGGAGCCTGGAATGGGGCTGGGACCCTGGGGCAAGGGCTGTGTCAACCCCATCCCCACCGTCCTCAAGAGAGACCGGGAAGGATTAGGGTACAGGTCAGTACCCCAATCCCGAATCACACACTTCCTGGCTCAGGATACTCGGGCAGTGGCTGGGAGGGAGAAAGCCCCACAGGTGACCACACTGAGCAGGAGGGAGGAGAGACAACAGGAGAAGGACAAGGCCTGGGAACGGGATCTGAGGACGTACATGAACCTTGAGTTCTGAGCTTGGCCAGGTCTGACTCTGGTCTGCTGAAGTCTGAGCTGGGCGCTTTAGCTTCTACTTCCTGGAGTCTGCCCAGGTCCCAGACACTTGGATTTTGGTCAGTAGGCCCTACCTTTGGGAGTGGGGCTGAGAATTGAGAAATAAATCAAGTTCACTTTTTGTTTTATTCACTTTTCCGGAAGCTTTTGTGGGGAAGCCAAACAAGTCTGGGAAGACACGCAAGTCCCACCTGAGCCAGAAGGGGCAGCCCCTCCAGGTGGCATGATGGGGTCACCTCCCTGCTAGTCTGGTTCACTGCTAGGTCTTACCCACTGCTGAGAGCAGCCCACCTATTCTTTCATCCCCCAGCCAGGAACTGCCCAGCTGTATGCAAGTCTCACCTCCCCAAGGGACTGTCTCCCTGATCAGCTAATTCAATCAAAAGGTGTATACTATGTGCTAAGAATAGGACTAAGAGACATCCCCAACCTTCAAGTTGCTCCCAGTTGCAGGAGGAGACAGCTATGTGGTCAAATAGGGCATGGTTACAGGGGAGGTACAGCAGGCTCACAGGGGTAATGAGAATGGGTAATCTTGTAGCTAGAGGCACGTGTGGTGGGAAAGCGGAAGATTATCCAGCCTGTATGCTGTTAGTTAAACTGGCACCAGAACTCTGGCCTCCCAAATCTAAACTTTAAGCCAGGATTCTTAACATTTCACTACCTGAAAACTGAAGGCGGAAAGCACATCCTGTAAGTCTACACTTGTTTTTCCCACACCCTCCTCTCTTAATCCTCACACCGGGTGCCAGGCAAATGAGCTCACTGTTGACAAACTCCAGAAGTAAAATCTGCAGGGAGAAGCAGGGGACAGTTTCCCAAGTACCAAGTCTCATAGCTACCTTTTCCGGAAGAACCCTTCGTGAATTCATGGGCACGAAGACCAGTGGTGGGCGTTGGGGGAAAGAACCCAAGGCAGGGGGCTAACGGGGCAAGGCCAGTTCGGGACACCGGCAGCTCCTGGGACTCTGATCGACGAAAACGGAAGGCTGGGTTGATAACGTTGGCGCTCTGTGGCCCCGCCCCCCTGAGGTCAGCGGGTTACGCACTAATGACGCGACGGGCCGGCCATTCAGAGAGTCCTTCCTGCGAGCTGCTGGCTCCGCCCCTACCGGTCCTTCAGCCCCAGCGCAGCTGCTTCCGCACTTCGGTGCTGCGGACAGCTCAGTGAGGCCGCGGCCTCACCGATGCTGGGCTTGGAAAGAGGGCAACAACCTGCAGCACCCTAACGCCTGGGTCCCGCGCTTTGCCTCGCCACTGGGATCTCCGAGGACGCCTCCAGCCTGACCTTTCGGAGGTCGCATCTCAGGTGCGTGCTTGGGGCACATCAAGCCGCTTTGTAGGAATCATGACCATCTAATTCAAGAGACGAACCTGCTGGCTTGAGTTCGCTGAACTCTTCCTTCCACCTTCCAATAGGAGGCTTCTTATTACTGAGATCCTTTAAGCAAGCCGTTCAGGAACCCCAACATCGGGAGCACCTAGGACCGGGGCAACCTTCCAACTACCTTCCTTCCTTCATGATGGAGTACCGCGTCCGCAGTTTTGGGGACACCTTGGGGCATAGCCTTGGTGAGTGAAACTTGGTGTACTGCTTGCTGGGAAGAAAACCCAGAAACAGGGAGGACACTGTCGGGGTGACCCGGACCTTATCAGATCCTGAGTCTTGGACTCTTGTGTGTGTGGGGTGGTGGTGGTGAATGAATTTGGAGGTACCTCCTTTCTTAAATATCTCACAACTGAAAAGGAAACAAGCCGCCTGCCCCACTGGAGGCTTCATGATCATTCAGCGAAGTGGGTAGCCACTTCTGAATTCAGAATACGATTCTCCAGATACCTGCTCTTCTGAGCCTGAACAGACTCTGTCTTCTGAGGAGCCCCTCAATCCCCAAACCTGAGCAGTGGGGGCCCCAGAATTTGGGGGCTTATTAAGCACTCCAGTTATGTTCCTCCAACGGCTTGGTGGCTGGCTGCCTCGCCCTTGGGGCCGCCGGAAACCCAGGCCTGACCTGCGCACCACAGAAGCCAGACAGGTGAACAGTTCCTCTGAGAATTCAGGGAGTGACTGGGACAGCGCCCCAGAAACCATGGGAGATGTGGGGCCTCCCAAGACGAAGGACGCAGGAGTCTGGAGTTCTGGAGCTGCTCCAGGACCAAGCAGGGAGCCCCATGTTGAGCAACTGGGGAGCAGAAGAATGGATTCCTTCAAGAGGGTCAAGACTAGCAGCAGGACCCAAGAGTCTGGAAAACCGGAGGCTGCAGAGGCTACTTCCAAACTGGGATGGGATCCTGTGGACTCAGGTGGCACCAGGAAATCTGGAGTGTCCCCTGAAGGGGGACTGAACACCACTGGGCCTGAAGCACCAGTGGAGAAGCCCAGCTGGCGGTGGCGGCAGCAGAAGCTGCTGGGCTGGCTGCGGGGGGAACCAGGTCCGGGGACAGGGGCTTCCTCACAATACCTGGGGGGCCCAGAGGAGTGTCTGCAGATCTCTACCAACCTGACCCTGCACTTGCTGGAGCTGCTGGCCTCAGCCCTGCTGGGGTTGTGTTCACGGCCACTGCGGGCAGCCTTAGACGCGCTGGGCCTGAGTGGGCCGCTGGGCCTCTGGCTTCATGGGCTGCTGTCCTTCCTGGCTGCCCTGCATGGGCTCCACGCTGTACTGAGCCTACTTACTGCTCACCCCCTGCACTTTGCCTGCCTCTTTGGTCTCCTACAGGCCCTGGTGCTGGCTGTTAGCCTCCGGGAGTCCAGTGGGGATGAGGAAGATGCTGACTTGGAGGGTGAGAAGTTGGGGAGGGAGGGTGAGGAGCAGAGGGGAGAGCCAGGAAAGGGGCTGTGACCTCAGAGTAGGGTGTGACGCAGGGCTCCCCCCTCAGTGGGCTGGGAGCAAGAATGAAGACAGTGTGGCCTTTAGGAGGAGAGTGAGGGGCATGACCCAGATTGTAAGCACAGGGACCTCAGGGATAGGGAAGAAACCCTAGAGTATGAGGGCACAGGCCCCCACCTTAACCACAGGAGAGAACAGCTGTTCAGGTTTATGGACAGTAGGGGCATGGCCCTTGTATTCACCAGCTGTTGTTACTTTTTAATTTTACATTTCTCCCACCTTGTTGTTGTTTGTTTTTTTTTTTTTTTCTTTTTTCACCTTCACTTTGTAAAAACAAAAAGAGTGTGGTGGTGGAGAATAAAGACTAAAGGGTCCTTTCTACCTCAAGACTCTCCAGGGACAGACAGAACTCTGGCTGGGGAAAGAGGGTGGTTGGGAGACTAAGGGGTCCCTTGGATCTTGGGACATCTAGGGAAGAGAGGGGCTGTTAGGTGGTTGGATTTGGGGCCTGGATGGGGTGCACAAGTGACAGGGAGCCTGCAGGAATGATGGTGTTCCTGGGAGCCAGAAGGAGTGGGGATGGTGCAGGCAATACTGGCAGGAGGACTGGCTTAGGCACTGGCAGCCCAGAGAGCAGTGTGGGGAAGCACTACAGTTCCCTGGCAGGGGTTAGGGGTTGCTCACTCAGCAGTAAGTCAATGTGTCACACCAAATCCTAAATATACCACTACAAAGCGAGTTAGTGCCACTCAGTATCCACCCTGACACCATTTGGCTGAGGGTTTAGGTGGTAGAAGTTTCAGGGGGAGTTTTGAAATTGGAGTGGGATTGATGTCTGGAGACAAATCCCAACATGAGATGAGGATTGAAAAATAATCTTTATTGCTATTGAGAGGGATTTTTTGTCTTCTCTTCTCCCCCACCACTACCTCAGCTCCCAGTGAATCCATCTGGGGGCACAGATGTAGCCACAGGTCAGTTACTGGATTGGTTACAGACCCCTGGTGGGAGGAGGGAGAAAAGAGGATGGAAAGGAAGGAAATCCAGGAAGAGAAGCAAGATTGCTAGTAAAGGGAGGGAGAGAATGCATTCCCTCATTCCTTCCCTGTCAAAGAGGTCTCTGAGGCCTATTTTCCTTCCCGTGTCTGACTCTCTGCCTCCTTTATCCACTGCAAACCCAGAAACCTCTCTTGAGTAACCCACAGCCCATGCTGGCTCCCCTGGGGCCGTCACAACTTATGACACACATGGAGGTATGAACATAACCAATCTGATAATGTCGGCCTTTGGTCTTGCCCTCTGGTGACATCACTTGAGTCCCTTTCATCCAGCACCCACAGAAGACTTAGTGAGCCCTAGTTCTCTTCTGTGGGACTTTACCCCCCTCACCTCGTTTCCTGGGAGTCAGTAAGAAGGCCTTGAAATCCAGGCAGGAGGTCAGGGACTGGAATTCCTCCACGCACTTCTCAGGAGGGTGTGGTGAGCGATCTGGAAGGACAGAGCAGGGCCAGGCCCATCAAAACCTCTACTTAGCTCCCCACCCTGGTGAGGACCTCCTGGAAGCACCAGCCCTCCCTGGGATGATGTTACAGGGCCTAGAGTTTTCCTGCCCCTCCTGTGTTTTCTTCCAACCCATCCTGCCTTTTGCCTCACTCACTGTAGAGAAGGAAACGCTGGTAACCCTGGCCCATCTCCTTCAGCATGATTCCACCTGGGCATGAACTGGAGAAGAGCTTGGTCTTCATGTCAGGGCGGCCTGTCAGGATGGGTCAGGGGTGGGGGAAAGTAAGGACAGAGATGCAAGATCAAGCAAACCAGGGGATTTGGGGAGAGGGAGGGCTGGAGAGAACCTACCTTCGGTTCTGAGATCTGTGCTCCCCTCGGTCAGGTGGTAGATCCATTCCCGTGGCACACAAGACCCATTTTTCCTGGAGGTGGTGGTGGCAAGGAGGAAGGACAGTGACATCTCAGTCATACAGTACCAACCTTTATTCCCTCTTATTCCTTCTTGACGCCTAGGTTGCCTTGGGTTTCAAGCTGCCAAGGGATGGTTAGGTCCCTCTCTCTCCAAAGGGAAACTAAGAGCCTATGAACTCAGGTGGGCTGAGAACACTGGACATGCAAAAGAACCCAGCTCTTTATAGGTAGGTGCTCACACCTTGGGCAGAGACTGTACCTACTGGTGCCTCTACCCCACCACTTACGTGTGAATGGTAGCATGAAGCTGGAGCTGCATCGGGGCAGAGCCCACAGCCATGTTGAAGACAATGTTGTCCACAGAGTCAAAAGTCACCAATTCCTCTTTGGTGCAAGCTGCCCCTGCAATAAAGTACCACTGGCCCAGGTGGGGCTCTGGGAACTGGAGAGACAACAAGGGGAACATAAGAGCGTTGGTCCCACTGCAAGATCCATCCAATGTCTGTCAGAACAGCAAGACTTAGGGGTGGAGGTATTGGCTGCCTTTTTCCAGCTGGGGCTTGGATCCATGACAGGGAGTCATTAAATGACTTTTCCTTTTTGCCTATGCTCATAATCTGAGTAACCCCTCCACCCCCAATTCTACCATGTCTCCACAATGATTGCCATAGTACTTATATTTTACTTGTCTTGCTTTCATCTTCACAGTACTCACACTCTCTTCCTTTCCCAATGTGGCTTCTGGTCATTCTAGGCCCCCCACTCAAGTCCCTCAGAAGCCCCACTGGAAGCTTCTCCCATTCTCAGTCCATACCTCTTTCCCATCCACTCCCTGAGTTGTCAGTTGACTGTACTCAGGGCACTGGTAGACAGAGTTAAGAATGCCATAGAGATAAAGCAGAGCTGCCCAAATTTTGTGGAACATCTTCATTCAACGGAGCTGGTGCTCTTTGTGGAGTGGCTGGTGCCGTAACTGTTCTCCCCTGCTGGCTGCGGAGTCCACTCTGCTTCCAGCCCCCTTGCCTTGATCCTTGACCCTTTCACCTGCTAATGAGTAACTTCAACCTTGTTTTCCAAACATGGATTACTTACAGTATTTGACCCTCTCTCCCCCCTCTTCTAGATGCAGTCATTCCACAATACACCCTGGCATGTCCAGGGTCTCTTGGGAATTATCAGGAAAGCTGAGCACTCCAGGTAGAGCCTGTGCTGTTGATCTGAGCTGGACATCTACTGTGTTGTGCAGCACTGAAGAGAGGTGGATTGATTAATTCACTCACTCATTTAGCAAATGGTTTTGAGTCCCAGCTGTTTGCCAGGAACTGGCTAAGACTTGGGACGTAAAAATGAATAAGATACAGTTCCTGACCCTGAAGAAGGCAGTCTAAGGAAAACTAGCTGTGTAAACAAATCATTGCAATACAACTTGATTAAGTGCATTAGAACAGTATGAACCAAGTGCTGGGACATGGCTGATAGGTGGCTTTTTCTCTGAAGTTTATAACTGGGGAAACAATATGTACACCAGGAAGAAAAGCTCACTGACACACAGTCCATTCACTCCATGTTTATTACTAGGAGTAAGAGACTATTAAGGAGGAGAGACTTTGGTGTCTGGCAGTGGGTTCAAACCTTAACTCTACTACTTTTTAGATAATCTGTATGTCTATTTTTCTCACCTATGAGTAAATCACAATCTCCTAGGATTAAGAGATAATGCATATAAAGCTTTTTGCAAAGGCCTGCCTACACGACAAGTCTAAATAAATATTTGCTGAAATTAATGTTTGTAAAAAACTTAGTTTCGGTGGCCAATACGTTCTCAAATAGGAGGTAAGGGAAAAAATTGTCAAGAGACAGTCATTGGATAGTGCCAAGTGTGTGGGACAGTTAATGCAGTGAAGGTGGGGGTTTCCTTTTAATTATTTGTAACTCAGACTGCCAAACTTTTTTTTTTTGTCCTGAGAGGTGAGACTTAGGATTTAGGGTATATGAGGTTTCATTATACTGTTCCATTCTGGGGTGATGTTTTGACACTTTTTATAATTAAAAAAAAAAAAAAAACAACTAAAAAATGTACTGGGGCAGTAAGGTGGAAGCGCTTGAGTCAGACTGAGTCTGGTAGGCCTGGATTTGTTAGTTTGCTAGATGTACTCATAAAGTGGATATAATAACTACCTGAGAGGTTGAAAGGCTTTTAAATATGACAGTACGTACAACCTTTAGAAAACTGGCTGGCACAAACTAAGTGCTCACAAAATAGGTTCATATTAGAACTCTTAACTGAGAGTCCTGGGACCTGGGTACAGACAAAGGATCCCAAAAAGCCTGGGCACCAGAGCAGTGACCGGTCTGGGTAGAGGAGTTAACAGCGCTGCGGGGCCGAGGGTGGGGGTGGAAGAGGGCAATGAGGTAGTAACCCCAGGACCTCAGTCTGCAGAAGCCCTTTGGCGGTCCCTTCAATTTCCCACAGTCAAGAGTCTAGTGTTCCAGTCAGGTCGGACTTCATTTGCTTCCAATTTCCAAACTCGGAGGTTAGCTTCTCAAAAACATGAAATGTCGATTCCGCCGAGCAATGCGTTGTGAAGAACATGGCGCCCACACTACGCAAAACGCCCGCCGGACAAAACCGTGTAGGCCCAACCACGCGACCGCACGCAAGACAGCTCGCGAACTAGCCCCAACCGTAGCAAAGGGTGACTTCCGGAGGCGCAGAAGGACTGGAGCACAGAGGGCGAGAGTGAGAGGAAGACGGCATTTTAGGTGGCCAGGGCTGTACCGCCTCAAAGTCTCTGCCGGCCAAGTCTTAATTGCAGATTAACGAGGCGCAACCCCCAGTCCCCAAACTCCAAGATCCACAACAACCGTCCAAAGCCTCCTGAGGCAGTCACAGAGTCTCACCTGGTAATTTTTTTCAGGCATTTATAATGGACACCTCAACCTCTTACTGTACAAGCTCACGCACAGGGGAAATAAATCGAGCCAGGGAGGGCGGGGCGGTGTCTCAGTGTGTACGCATGCGTAATACGACGCACGCAGACGCAGTACGGTCCCCGGGGCGACGGCAGCAGTGGCGGCTCCTCTGGGTGCTCGGCTCCCTCCCATCTAGGCCGGCCCCGGCCCGTCTCGCCCTCCGGAACTCACTGTTTGGGGCCGCCGACTTTTTTGCCGTGCCCCACGAAAGTGAAGCTTGGGAATCTGGGGGGGAGCCGGAAGTTCCGCCTCGCGATCTCCAAATACTGTCGGGGAAACGGAAGTGGCCGTCGGTGGCAAGTTGGAGGTGACCGGAAGCGATGGCACCGTGGGGAAGTCGTGGGTGGAGCCGCAGGGTGGTGGTGTGTGTATTTGGTGTGTGTTGATTGCGACGCTCTGCTGGAGCCCCGCAAGAAGGCAGAAGAGGGGGGCAGTCAGCTAGCCGGTCTGGCCCCCCGTGAGTGTCCGTCAGTTTGGGTCTGTGGTGACTTAGGCGGGCTCATTGGTTGCGGTGTGGCGCGCGTGCGCGAAACCATTTTCTCAGCAGATGTAGTGCGACACCCCCCCCCAGCCCCCCGCTTCTAGCGTCCCAGAGTTTCTGGGGCCTTTCTGTCCCGACCGGTGATGACACTGGAATTGTGCTTCCTTCCTTCCCTGCTTCCTAGCCCGACTGGCTCTCTCTTGTGATTGGCATCTTGGAGCCCCTCCCACCTCCTGTCGCCCAACTTCCTTTGCCCTCGGTCTCCTACCCTTTGCGTTTATTTCCTTGTGCCCCGGAATCAGAAGAGGGATGGGGGTGGGGTTGTGCTTGTGCTTGTGCGGGAGAAACTGTTTAGGTATTGGGGCGGAGACTCGGGCCGGGGAGGCGTCTGGGTATATAAAATCAGCCTTGGGCGACAGTGCGCCTCTCTCTCTGTTCTTTAGAAAGCTGTTGGCCATGGAGCCCAATAATAGTACCAGTACCACAGTGGAGGAGCCTGACAGCCTGGAGGTGCTGGTGAAGACCCTGGACTCTCAGACTCGGACCTTTATTGTGGGGGCCCAGGTGAGACCCCAGTACTTCTGGAAGGCACCCATTAACTCTTTCTTTTTGCGTGCCCCTTAGCCTGGGAGGTTTTCTGGTCCTCAATTTTCTTTCACTGATTTCTTTGTTCATATTCTAGGCAGAACATTTTCCATACTGTTGAGCTATAAGGAATTGCTTCTATTGAATGAAGTAAATTTTGTTCTGCCTTCCTCCACCTCAGCAGAACTCAGTGCAGAAGGAAATACGGAGGAAGGAGGGAATCTGTATGCTATTATGATTGCATAAGTGAGCCCCAGCTCAGAGATAGGCATGGTTCCTGCCTTTGGGAAGGGAAAACAGAACACACAGACCCCAAACACAAGCATGACTTAAATACAAAAATTTGTCAGGTCTACACTGTGTTTTTGTTGTTGTTGTTTGTTTGTTTGCTTTTAAGATTTTATTTGTTTATTTTTAGAGGGGGGAAGGGAAAGGGAGAGAAACATCAGTGTGTGGTTGCCTATTGCGCGCCCCCTACTGGGGACCTGGCGGACAACCCAGGCATGTGCCATGGCTGGGAATCAAACCCATGACCCTTTGGTTCACAGGCCTGCCTGCACTCAATCCACTGACCTACACCAGCCAGGGCTATACTGTGTTTTTAAAGGTGAGAAATCAGAGCTGGTAATGTAGGTAGAGGCTTAATAGGCCATTGAGTTGAGTTACTAATTTTTGTGGCATACTATGAATCTTTTGAGCTTGAAAGTATGGGCACAGTTATGTCATTACTACTGTGATACTGGGAGACAAAATTGTGAGGGGTTGGCCCATGGATTTTAAAATGTGACATTAGATATATTTCAGGAAACCATATAGGCTTTTATGACTAAATGTGTGTAAATAGCCTGAATCTTCCCAAGAATCAGTTGTCTAGTTAGGAGAAATATTTTTCTCTTGTGTGTTTTGTCTTCTTTGTTTAGTCTTCCTTCCTTAACCTGATTGTCCACCCCATCTTTCTTGTCATTGCTTTTATCTTTGGGACTAGAGTTGTATCATTTTGTGTTTGGGGAGCAGTCACTGATATCTTCAGATGCACATTCCCTTGGGAGCTAGGCAGAGGAGTGAAGGGACTATCAGTTGGCTTTTCTGTTTCTCAGCCATGTAATTTCCTCCTAGGCCTAGAACTGAACTTCACTATGTTTATCGTATTTTGACAAGAGTTGTGTTGATTTGGGGCTTTGTACAGTAATTACTTCACAATCAAGACAAGTGATTTTATGATGGGATGGTTTTTACCCCTCATCTCCACGAGTTGGTTGTCCCTCTTTTGTCCTTCCTCTATCCTACATTCACTGATACTTGTTTGTGTCCTTTTTTTGCAGATGAATGTGAAGGAATTTAAGGAGCACATTGCTGCCTCTGTCAGCATCCCCTCTGAGAAACAACGGCTTATCTACCAGGGACGGGTTCTGCAGGATGATAAGAAGCTCCAGGAATACAGTAAGGGGGGGAGGGGGGGCTGTTTTCAGAGTTTGAGGCAGCTGTCCAGAAGGATGAGCTGAAATCATGGGTTCACCTGATTACGAAATGTATTGGTGTGTATCTTTTTTATATTTGCAGATGTTGGGGGAAAGGTTATTCACCTGGTGGAACGTGCTCCTCCTCAGACTCAGCTCCCTTCCGGGGCATCTTCTGGGACAGGGTCTGCCTCAGCCACCCATGGTGGGGGACCCACACTTGGTACTCGGGGGCCTGGGGCCTCTGTTCATGACCGGAATGCCAACAGCTATGTCATGGTTGGAACCTTCAACCTTCCTGTAAGCCGGTGTTTCACATCGGATGGTTTTTGTGGAGAAGTAAAATTTTGGTTGTGGTAGTAGCTGAGAGAGCTCAGTGTTTAGATTTGGTTTGGAAGGCCCTGTGGTTTACTAATGGCCTCAGTCTTGAGAAAAGGAGTGGGTCTCCAGAGAATGAGTTGGAAATGCGGGGGCCTTAGTATTTGGCTTCTCCCAGAGCAACTTCCCTTACCCTTTCCCCAGAGTGACGGCTCTGCTGTGGATGTTCACATCAACATGGAACAGGCCCCAATTCAGGTATCACGGAGCCTGGGAAGGTCAGGGAAGGGGATCTGGGAGAAGGAGAAGGAGTCTGTGAGGTGGGATTTGACTTGGCTGAGGAGATGCTGGGACCTGGTTCGTAGGCTCTGCAGCTTGTGCCTTCATCTCAGACCTGCCCTGCTATTCCCTCTCATTTTAGAGTGAACCCCGAGTACGGCTGGTGATGGCTCAGCACATGATCAGGGATATACAGACCTTACTATCCCGGATGGAGGTAAGTGGTCTTTCTCTGGTTTTCCATCCTCCCTACCCATTGTCTCAGCCTAGGGGGGAAGGCATGACTGGCCACATTCACTGGGTGTTTCTTTCCTAATCTGGTTTCTTCTCTGCAGTCTTTATTCTTTGGGCAGAAAAAGTACCTATAGTATGTGAGGCTGTCCTGTCCCTGCTAATCTTGTTGGTGTCTGGTATCTGGGAAATTTGTTTCAGATTTGTCAGATAACTTGCATGGCTTCTCTTTTCTTTTTTAAGGTTTTATTTACTTATTTTTAGAGAGAGGGTAAGGAAGGGAGAGAAACATCGATGAGAGAGAGAGAGAGACAGACAGACAGACAGACATTGATCTGTTGTCTCTTATACATGCCCTGACTGGGGACTGAACCCCCCAACCCAAGCATGTGCCCTGACCGGAATCAAATCGGTTGACGTTTTGCTTTGTGGGATGATGCCCAGCCAACTGAGTCACACCAGTCAGGACTTGTGGCATCTCATTTCAATTAAAGAAGGCGTTCATGCTTTTTTTTTAAAAAATTGATTTGAGAGAGATAGAACCATCAATTTGTTGTTGCACTTATCTATGCATTCATTGGTTGATTCTTGTGTGTGCCCTGACCCTGGATTGAACCCACAACCTTGGTGTATTGAGACGATCCTCTAGCTACCTGGCCAGGGCTTGATGCTTTTTTAAGTTTCTTAATTATTTCCTGGCTGGTGTGGCTCAATGGATTGAGTGCGGCCTACAAACCAAAGGGTCACTGGTTAGTTTGATTCCCAGTCAGGGCACAGGCTTGGGTTGCAGGCCATGTCCCCAGTAGCGGGTATGTGGGAGGCAACGACGTATTGATGTTTCTCCTCTTCTCTTTCCCCTCACCTCTCTAAAAATAAATAAGTAAAGTCTTTAAAAAGTTTTTTCTTAATTATAATACTTGGTACTGGTATGTCCTGATTTCATTAGTTTCTGCTGTGTCTGTGACCTATGGCCTTTCCTTCTCTTATGGAGGTTAGGAAGCCACAGTCCCCACTTTTTGTTAATAATTCATTTGCAGGAGTTTCAGATATCTGTTATGCACCTAATTTACATAAGTTTCTTATTGGTTGCTAGGGAGTCAAAGACACAGATGGAAAGCATTGCCTTCAGGGAGCCTAGTTAGAGTACTTTGTCCACTCATTCTCCTTTGACCTGATTAGTACTCTGCAGCAGTCTCATCCTGCCTTTGGTACCCTGACTCTCCCTTACCTTCAGTGTCGAGGGGGGTCCCAAGCACAGCACAGTCAGCCGCCTGCACAGACACCGACTGTGGCCCCAGAGCCAGTAGCCTTGAGCTCTCAGACATCAGAACCAGTCGAAAACATAGTGTCTTCTCGGGAGCCCATGGAGGCGGAAGAAGTGGAGGAGCGTGCCCCAGCCCAGAGCCCGGAGCTCACCCCTTCTGGCCCAGCCCCAGCGGGCCCAACACCTGCCCCAGAGACAAATGCTCCCAAGTGAGAGACGGAGGGCACCTTTGGGAGGGGGTTTGGGATCCCAAGTGAAGGATGAAGATGAGGAGAGGTGTGATGGGGAAGGAGGGATTGCTTGGATGCCTTATGTGGAGGGTTAGTGTTGGGAGCATGGAGGGACCCTGGAGTAGGTAAAGGAGTTTAGGACTAGCAGCTGAGCTGCACTGCTCTCTCCGGGGCAAGGAAAACCAAATGGTGCTGCTTTATCAAGATTCTTGTCCCTGAGTTCACAGAGGCCCCATCTCTTTTGTTAGAGTTAGTGTCTTGCCATTGTAGGTGCAGGGTTGTGACAGTGGAGAGGGTAGAAGCAGTTTATCTTTCTTGCCCCATCTTCCCATTGGTGAGGGTTAAAGAACAGGCTCTGCTAGTCCAGGAAGGCATTGGGCTGGGGTTTTGGGAGGCCAGGGAGAGATGGCAGATGTGGTCCCTGGCACCTGTGAGGTTTGGAACCTGAGGAAAGCCTTGGCTCACTGTCTCTTGGGTTTGCCCACAGCCATCCTTCCCCTGCAGAGTATGTTGAGGTACTCCAGGAGCTCCAGCGGCTTGAAAGCCGCCTTCATCCCTTCCTACAGCGCTACTATGAGGTTCTGGGTGCCGCTGCCAGCACAGACTACAACAACAATGTGAGTCTGCCCACCCCCTTACCCCAGATCTCCCAAGTGGAATAGGCTGACATACATGTCACCCTCTCCCCCAAAAAAAGATTGTCTGCAAGGTGGTGATCTCTCCCTAGAGTTGTAAGTGAGTGATCTTTTCCTCCCTTTCAGGACAGGTGATAATCTTTGCAATATTCACTGTCTTTGCACCCCTCAGTCTCCTGAATTATTTAGCAAGTTTGTAAAGTAAGAGAGATTAGTTGGCAATGACTTACTGACTCACCATAGGGTCTGTTTTAATGGGAAATTTTTTATGTGTATACAATAGAATTTTGGAAGGATTTGGTCTGTACAGGAGCTTCCAAGGCTATACCTAAAGGGTTAGAGGATGTGATATTTTCAGAAGGTGGTATTGCTTTGGTTAGTGAGATGAATTCCAGCCTGATATTTTCTGCCTTTTTGTATTTTTCTTTTTTTCCCTTGCCTTTCTTTGTTTGGCCTGGGGCTACAGCAAGAGGGTCGAGAAGAGGACCAGCGCTTGATCAACCTGGTGGGGGAGAGCCTGCGGCTGCTAGGCAACACCTTTGTGGCGCTGTCTGATCTACGCTGCAATCTGGCCTGTGTGCCCCCACGACACCTGCATGTGGTCCGACCTATGTCTCACTACACCACCCCCATGGTGCTTCAACAGGCAGCCATCCCCATCCAGGTGGGTTGGGGCAAGCCTGGCCTGTGGAAGAATGGAGGAGGGCTGTTGTTGGGATGACCCAGGGTGGCTGTTGCGCTTGAAGGAGGTTAAATCAGGAGGAGGCTTTGGAAATGTAGTGATGTAGGATGGGGGAGACTTTAGAGGCTCGTTGTGGGTAGTACTCTGGATTAGGTTCTTATGATTTTCTTATTTCTGCCCCACCCATCTTGTCTTCTCCAGATTAATGTGGGGACCACTGTGACCATGACTGGGAATGGGACTCGACCCCCCCCGACTCATGGTGCAGAGGCATCTCCTGCTGGTCCTGGACAGGCCTCATCCTTGGCTCCCTCTTCTGCTACTGTCGACTCAACTGAGGGGGCACCTCCCCCAGGGCCAGTGCCCCTACCAACCACCAGCCACCCGAGGGTCATCCGGATTTCCCACCAGAGTGTGGAACCTGTGGTCATGATGCACATGAACATTCAAGGTGAGTTAGGGTCAATAGAGAAGAGCAGCACAGTTAGGGGAGGGCTTAATGCTGAGGTGTGAGGGAGTGTGAGGGTTGGAAGGGGGAGGGCTGCTGGTGGTATCAGAGGGACCAGAGCAGGAGCTTTAGTTTGTGTGTGTATGTGTGTGTGTGGCTGGGGACAGCAGGACTGCTTGTTCTCGGAGATTATTTACATAACGAAGGGAGCACCTCCTCCCTGCCTAGACGGAGGGAAAGGAAGGTAGGCATTCTCAGTGGGTAATGGGGGCCAGAAGGACATTGATCTCAGGAGGATACAGTCAGGCCTTGGCCTCACCCATCTCAGAGCCACTCTCTCTGTCTCCCTATCCAGATTCTGGCACACAGCCTGGTGGAGTTCCGAGTGCTCCCACTAGCGCCCTAGGACCCCCTGGTCATGGCCAGACCCTGGGTAAGAGTGAGGGTATCAGATTAGGCTGAACTGTAGGTAGAGAAGGGGTAGGGCCGATTGGGTGGGTTGAAGGGGTCCAGGTTCAAGGTTACATCAGACCCACCCCCCAGGCTCCACCCTCATCCAGCTGCCCTCCCTGTCCCCTGAGTTCATGCACGCCGTCGCCCACCAGATCACTCATCAGGCCATGGTGGCAGCTGTTGCCTCCGCGGCCGCAGGTAATGACCTGGAAAGGGAGGCTTGGGAGTGGGGCCAAGGTCCATGGTGGCGGGTGCTGTCGGCTGAGGGGCATGGACCCAGCCCTCAGCCCTCTTTGGTCTCTCCCCTGTGCCATGCACAGGACAGCAGATGCCAGGTTTCCAGGCAGCTCCGACCCGGGTGGTGATTGCCCGGCCCACCCCTCCACAGGCTCGGCCTTCCCATCCTGGAGGGCCCCCAGTCTTAGGGACTCTGGTGAGTAAGGGTTGGAGAGTTTCAGTGGGGAGGTGTCTGGGGAGGGAGTCCTGTGGTGGAGCATGGAAAGGGCAGGGCTGAAAACCTCCTACTCTCAGCAGGGTGCTGGTCTGGGTACCAATACATCTTTGGCCCAGATGGTGAGCGGCCTTGTGGGGCAGCTTCTTATGCAGCCTGTCCTTGTGGGTGAGTTCTTGTTTTTCCCTGCCTCAAACTTAAAAGATTTCCATGGCTCTGAAGGCTTATTCTCCCTCCCTGACATCCTCATGGGTGTTTCCCAGTTCTTACTCAGTCCCTTTGTTCTGGCCTTCCTGCTCGAAGACCAGAATGGGGATTTCAACTTGCTGCTTTTGGTCCCCATAGCTCAGGGGACCCCAGGAATGGCTCCACCTCCAGCTCCTGCCACTGCATCAGCCAGTGCTGGCACCACCAACACAGCTACCACAGCTGGCCCTGCTCCCGGGGGGCCCACCCAGCCTCCTCCCCCTCAACCCTCCACCTCTGATCTGCAGTTCTCTCAGCTCCTGGGGAACTTGCTGGGGCCTGCAGGGCCAGGCAATGGAGGGCCTGGTGTGGCTTCTCCCACCATCACTGTGGCGATGCCTGGGGTCCCTGCATTTCTTCAGGGCATGACTGACTTTTTGCAGGTGAGTGGGTGGTTTACTCTTTGTCCTTCCTGTCCTTGCCCAGCCAGGTACTGTTGCCTTGTTACCATTATTCTGCCATGGCTGCAGTGCCTGGTGACATGTTAGTAGGAAGGAACCATGGGAATCTGTTGACTCTAAACCTTCCATTTTGGAGATGAGGAAAATGGGGCTTAGGGAGCATTTGTGTCACTGCTTTCTGACCTAACTCATTAAGAGGGAGAAAGGTGGCTGCTTGGCTTAACTCTGCCATTCAGTGACTTCTCATGCACATTCTGCTATAAGAAGTCAGAATAGAGCTTCTCATCTTCTGTACTTCTTTTTTCCTGTTTGCCAGGCAACGCAGACAGCCCCTCCGCCTCCTCCACCCCCCCCACCTCCACCTCTGGCCTCAGAACAGCAGACCACAGCCCCACCAGGGACCCCTTCTGGTGGCACAGGGAGTCCTGGAGGCCTGGGTCCTGAAAGCCTGTCACCGGAGTTTTTTACTTCAGTGGTGCAGGGCGTGCTGAGCTCTCTGCTGGGCTCCCTGGGGGCTCGGGCTGGCAGCAGTGAGAGCATTGCCACTTTCATACAGCGCCTCAGCGGGTCCAGCAACATCTTTGAGCCTGGGACTGATGGTGCTCTTGGTAAGTGGTGGGGGTACCTTGGCCTTCTCCAGGAAAGGGCAGCCAGGGGAAGGTAGATGACCTGTGTTGAGGGGTATTGCCAAGGAGGAATGAGGGTGATGGGCTAGGGGTGGGTGGGCCAGCGAGGTAGTAAAGACCACTGCTAACTTCTGCCCCGGTCCACAGGATTCTTTGGGGCCCTGCTTTCACTCCTGTGCCAGAACTTTTCTATGGTGGATGTGGTGATGCTTCTCCACGGGCATTTCCAGCCACTGCAGCGGCTCCAGCCCCAGCTGCGATCCTTCTTCCACCAGCACTACCTGGGTGGCCAGGAACCCACACCTGGTAACATCCGGGTAAATGAAGAGCTGGGCTCCAGAGCTCTTCTCCTCTTCACTTTTAATTTCTCATTCCTGACTCTGTCACCTAGATCTATGATTGTCCCTGGACTTCTTGGGGATGGAGGGGGAAGTGCCTTGAGGGCTAGGGTTTGAATCTAAACCTGTGCTGTCTCCCTCCCTCTCCCTGTGTAGATGGCAACCCACACATTGATCACTGGGCTAGAGGAATATGTTCGGGAGAGTTTCGTGAGTAACACTTTTCTATTCCATCCTCTCCTGGGTCTGGTAGGGGAGCTTCTGTTCCTACTGCCTGCTCCTTGACTCCCAGTGTCTTGGGGTTCCTGATTTTTGGGTCTCTGTGTGTTTTGTCTCAGTCTTTGGTGCAGGTTCAGCCAGGTGTGGACATCATCCGGACAAATCTGGAATTTCTCCAAGAGCAGTTTAATAGTATTGCTGCTCACGTTCTGCACTGCACAGGTCAGGGCTGGCTGGGTCGGGGTGAGTGGGGCTTGTTGGATGAGCAGGGCTGCAGGATGCCATCACTCCTTCCTTGTCTTGCCCACAGACAGTGGATTTGGGGCCCGTTTGCTGGAGTTGTGTAACCAGGGCCTGTTTGAATGCCTTGCTCTGAACCTGCACTGCTTGGGGGGCCAGCAGATGGAGCTAGCTGCTGTCATCAATGGCCGGATTGTAAGCACCGCCCATCCCCAGATCCCCAGGCTTGTTTTCTCAAGTTTCCATTCTTTGGTATCCTGCAGTTTTTATTTTCTTTTTCCAAACTTCTTTACCCATTGATATGTTTCAAAAGCTAGTTGAGGGTGTTGTGTTTGAGTCTGCTCTCTGCCCCTCAGCGTCGCATGTCTCGTGGGGTAAACCCATCCTTGGTGAGCTGGCTGACCACTATGATGGGACTGAGGCTTCAGGTGGTCCTGGAGCACATGCCTGTAGGCCCTGATGCCATCCTCAGATATGTTCGCAGGATTGGTGACCCCCCACAGGTAAAGGACCTGATAATGGGCTGTGGGATCAGGGGACTTGAGGGAACTGGAGTGATTTGAAAGGGATTTTGTGTTCTCTGTCCAATTTCACAGCCACTTTCTGAGGAGCCGATGGAAGTTCAGGGATCAGAGACAACTTCCCCTGAGCCTCAGGTACCAGGGAGAAGTTGAGGGGCCAGATGAGTTGGAGTGGAAGGGTAGGGGTGGAGAGGTCTAGTGGCAGAGAATTCTGATGAATCTGCCTGCTGTCTGACTTCCAGCGGGAGAATGCTTCCCCAGCACCTGGAACAACAGCAGAAGAGGCTATGTCACGACGTCCACCTCCTGCCCCTGAGGGGGGCTCCCGAGATGAACAGGATGGAGCTTCCGCTGAGACAGAACCTTGGGCAGCTGCAGTCCCCCCAGTAAGTGTCAGGTGGCCACTGGGCTAAGGCAACTGCAAGTTGTGGTAATTACTTTCTAATCATTTTTTCCCCAGGAATGGGTCCCTATCATCCAGCAGGACATTCAGAGCCAGAGGAAGGTGAAACCGCAGCCTCCCCTAAGCGATGCCTACCTCAGTGGTATGCCTGCCAAGAGACGCAAGGTTGGTTTGTTTCACCTCTGAGGATCCCACTTTATTCAAATTCCCATCATGCTAAGAATCAAACAAATTGAGCTGGATGGAATTTTTCCTAGCTTAGTCCCCTCACTTAATTGATGAAGAAACCCGAGACTCAGACTTTCTCACTGTTATCACTGCAGCCCTGTCATGCCTCAGCTGCCTAATCCCCACGTGACTGGGGCTGTCTGCTTACAGTGGGCTTCCTCTTGTGGACTAGCTAGTTTTGAATACCAATGGCTTGACCTGTCCTGTCCCTCTTGTTTTGAAGACCAGGTCCAGCACACTCAAATGCTGTTTTTGGCCAGAGCCAAAATTACAAAGGCATTTTTGCTGTTAAAATCACACGTGGACTATTTCCCTTCTTTCCCCTAGTGTGCAGACTGGCTGACTTATTGAAAGGGTGAGCTGGGTGGTGGCACTGGATCTGATGTTGGTCCTCTTTTTCCTCTCAACCCCGTCTCCCAGACGATGCAGTGTGAGGGCCCCCAGCTGCTTCTTTCAGAGGCCGTGAGCCGGGCAGCTAAGGCAGCCGGAGCTCGGCCCCTGACAAGCCCTGAGAGCCTGAGCCAGGACCTGGAGGCACCAGAGGTTCAGGAGAGCTACAGGCAGCAGGTGTCCCCACCTTAAAGCAGAATAGGGATGGTTTAGTGGGAGGGGTTGGGCTAGGGACCCTCTTCCCCAGATTCCTTTAGAGATGAATTGGTTAGTCTGGGGCTACCACTTACATTTTTAAATGTTTCTCCCTAGTGGCATCGGGGAAAGCTCTTTGATGCCTTATTGGGCTACTGACTGGCTGGTGGGGAAAGTGTTAACTCCTGAGGGATGAACCTTGTGTGCTTGCTGGGATCCTAGGGTCTTGGCCAATGCCACTCCAACCTGCTTGCTCTCTTTCTAGCTCCGGGCTGACATACAGAAGCGACTGCAGGAAGACCCCAACTACAGCCCCCAGCGCTTCCCTAATGCCCACCGGGCCTTTGCTGAAGATCCCTAGCTCCTTGCCTCACTTTCATCAGGGGATCCATTTTCCCCCTCTTCCTTTACAGTATTTAAGAAATAAAAGTCAGATTTTCCTGGCTCTTTGTCTCTAAATTGCCTTCATTAAGTAGTTTAAGCTCTTTAACCTTTTCTGAATTTGACTTAAAATTGGAATAATTCCTAGCTATGCCAGACAATTTTGGACAGCTGTCCATTTGCAATTTTCCATGCAGAAGCATTTTCCATGCACAGGGGACCCACGTTCTAAAATGGAAGGAACCTGTTCCAGGTGCACACCAGGATTGGGTCCTGACTGTCCAGTAAAAATAAAAACGATTTAATTCCCAAGCAGCAACAGCAGCCCTAAGATATACTCTCACCGTGACTGTCATGCAGTGGTACCACATGAAGCTCAAACAAGATTGATCAGTGCTAGAACTGATCTACTCCATTCAAAGAGCCCCACTGCTTATGTTATTCAACAGTCTATGACAGCTAAAGGCACCATTTGGTGGCTGGTGGGACTCAGTAGTTTGACTGATGGCCTGTGAACCAAAAGGTTGCATGTTTGATTCCCAGTCAGGGCAAATGCCTGGGTTGTGGGGCAGATCCCCAGTTGGAGATGTGCAAGAGGCAACCGATCCGTTTCTTGCCCTCTCTTCCAATTGAAAAAAAAAAAAAAAGTGTGTGTATACATATATATGGCACCATTTGTGGATGGGGTCAAAGTGACAGTGCTATAAACATTCTCCCTTTTTGAGATGCAGTCACTGTCCCCTACCCCACTGGGCCAATGGAAAGCAGAGATTCAAAGACCAGGTCAGAAGTTTCAGAACTTTGGCTCATGGGCATAAGCCACCTGAAGACTCTGAGAACATCTTGCTGGAGCAACCATGTAGTTGAACCGGTTGACAAAGTTCAGAGGCTCTACCATGGCCCCAGACACATGAGGGAAGCCTCTATGGGAGCAGCCCAGCTATCAGCTGCAAAATGAGCAGCACATTTGCCTAGCAGAGCCCAGCTCTGACTTCTGGTACACAAAACTTTGAGATACCATAAATCACTTATGTTGTGAGGCAGTTTGTTAGAAAAGATCACTGGGGTTAAGAAATAAATAGTTCCCTTACTGAACCCACTCTACAGATTACTTGGCAGTGTTGTAAGTGATAAAATAGACTGCAGACAACCAACCTATCCCCAAAATCATTTTGAAAATATTTTTTAAATTCTTTTATTACTATTTTTTAAACAAACAGCCCCAGGGATAGGGGACCAGGGAAGCTGGGAGGAGGGCAAGCGAGGCCCCAGCCCCACAACCCCTCCCCACTCACCCGTTTCCCCCTTATATATTTATAATCTATATACAAGGCCCAGGGGGTAGTGGGCAAGGAGAATTCCCTCAGTGGGGTGAGGGCAGCCTAGGCTCCTTGTTCCCTTGGGACCCAGGCTCTTCTGCACGTTGGGAAGACCCTTCTCGGGAAGGTGGGCCTGTCCGTTCCCAAGGCTTCGGTATCCAGCGTAGGGCATCAGGTGGGGCCTGGGGGACAGGTACATGTAGAAAAGCAAGCAGGCTACATTCATACTGGGAGGTCAGGAATGAGAGGACAGAACTCGGGTGGTAACTCTAGAATTCAGATTTGGATACAAGGGAGTTTCTCCCTTACCTGATGGTAAAGGTCAATGTGTTGGGTGCGGAAGACTCCGCTATAGGTGGAGGGTGGAGCTTTCAGACGGGAACTGAGGCCAGAAAAAGACCTAACAGAGGAAGAATGTTTAAGGAGAGCTGAAGATGGGCCCCCCTCATCCCCAAAGTAAGAAAGGCCTTGGGGCTGGGCAGTCTACATCCCCAGTCCCTTCTCTTGCCTTCCAGCTGGAGAAGTGTGTGATGACCCGGGTCCTCCAAGGCTGCTGCTCAATTTTCGATAATCCTGGAACGGCTTTAGTTCTACTGGGTGCAACTGAAGGAAAAAAACTCATGAGCCTCCTGCCTCTCAGCTCACTCATTTTGAGATAATGAATCCCTACCCCTAACTCTTGGAGTTGACTAGCACAGTTCCTGTATCTTACCTCTGCTCGCCCCAAGCTAGGGGGGAAGGGCCTGGCAGGTGAAGGCAGCACCCGAGGAGCAGGTGGGGGCCGCACAGCCAAGCTGGGGGGCTGCAGAGCAGGGCCCACAGGTAATAGAGAAAGAGGGGGTGGGGCAGGAGGCGGTGCTGGTGGCAGGGAGCCAAAGTTCACCACAGGCAGCTGAGAGTCCACCACAGGCAGAAGCATCTGTAACAAGAAATGTGAGTCTGTGTTGAGGATAGGAAGAAACGTCAGAAAACCAGAGACAGAGTCAAATCTAAAAAGCCAGAGATTGGACAGAGAAAGAGACTGAAGTGGAAGTGGAAAGATAAAAAGCACCTGCTGGGGAGGGGCCCCAGAGGGGAGGAAGCCACTTTGGCCACCAGGTTGCAGAGGTGAATAAAAATCCGAAGGGGATGGCAGATCCTGGCGCATCTGTTGGGAAATGGGGAGAATTTATGTCAACTCCCCCAAAAGCATTCTCCTCCAACCCTAGCTCCCTAAGCCTCTTACCTGAAGCAAGGCTTGGTCAGGCAGAGGACTGGGGCAGAAGGTTGGAGAGTAAAGGAAGGAAGGTGGAGGGTAGAGAACTCCAGTTGGCAACTTCCCTAGCTCTGTTGCCTGCAGTGCTGACAAATCCAGGAACTGGCCCTTGACAGCTACCCCAGAGAGCAGTGCTGAGGCAGGTGATGGGCCTGGAGGGAGGTACAGGGGCTGTGACCTGGAAAGAAATTGGGGCAAGGTGGAGGAAAGGCATGAGGGAGTCAGTGTCATTTATTCCTTTAGCCTGAGCACTGCCTTAAGTCCACTATTAGCCTTTGGTACCTAGAAATGTCTTCCCCTTTCCACTCCCCTGAAACATGGCTCCATTTCTTTCTGACATCCACAGGCATCTTAGTCTTACCTGTAAGGGTGCACTGAGGGTGTCCCAGGGCGGAAGCCTCCACTGTTGGCATGTAACTGAGAGCCTGTGGCTCCCCCTGAGACCTACAGAAGAGCAAAGCTGGACTAGCTCCAGTTTTTCTGGCCAATAAAAGCTTACCCACCCCATCACCTACAATAATAGCAAGGAGAAAAATGAAATGACAAAGAAAAAAGAAAGAAAAGGTTTTAGAACTATACAAACTGGAAAAATTTTATTGTATTTTAAAGGACAGCAGGCAGAAAGGGGTCACAAGACAGAAAGTGGGACCTACCTGAGAACTGGGAGACCCAGGGCTGCCATAGAAGATCTCAGGGTACAAGTGCTGGCTTGAGGAACTGAGCTCTGAGCCACAGTGCCCAGAACCTAGGTTCTTGGATTGTGGTTGTGGCTCAGTGGAGGCAGAAGCACTAGGGAGCAGCTCCCAGTCTCGGGATATGGGAATGGCCTTGGAAAGAGAACACCTGTCAAGAGAGCTCTCTGGATGCCCAAGCCACTCCCAGCCATCTTCTCCAGAAATGAGACCTTTCTACCAAACCCTCACTCTCTCACGTACCTCAGTGACTGATGCCGTTAGCTCCTTCTCTGCTTTTAAACTGTCTCCTACCACTAGGTTCACGTCTGAGTCCTGTGATCATGAGGTAGGGGAACATTGTCCCATGATTCAGATACATCCTCCATGTACCATCTCCAGTCCTTTCCTTCCCTCCACCCAACCCAATATCCCCAGACAAAGCCCACGCAAACCTTATCACCGGTGCCAAACTGGACTGGGGGGCCAGGTCGATGGGATGGCCGGAGGGAGCCAGGCTCTGGACCTCGGTCTGTACGCTGCAATCGTTCTGTACCAATGGGACCAGGGGACAGAGGCTGCTCCTGGGGCAGCTCCTGGGTTGGGGAACACAGTAAAGTAGACTTAGGGGAAGGAAACGAAGCCCAAATAAAGGAATACCCAGGACGTACAGAAGGGGAAAACAAAGGAAGGGCTAGAGCCAGAGTCCCAGAAACATTACTTTTACCTTTCTGTCTCCATTAGGGGGAGCAAGTGGCTGTCTCCTAGGAGGTTCAGAGGATTCAGAGCTAGGTGGACCCTCACCAGGAACAGCATTCAGGGGTGAGGGGCCTCCAGGCCGCTTGGGGGGCCCCTCTGCTGCCCCCTTGAGTCCTCCATCAGGGGAACTTCTCTGGCTGCAGGGACCTGATGATACCTGAGAATCCCCGCTGAGGTCCACCCCACTGTCAGACTGACTCATCTGAGAGGAGCAGAAAAATAGTTAAGTGGGGTAGAAAGCACTAATACCTGAATGATGTACACAAGTGGGCAAATTAAAGAAAAGAGACAACTATGTAAGGGAACAACCCCAAACCCAATCCAAAACAGGTGGGAAGTATGGCCAGTGCTTGATATAATCTCAGTTCAGACACTCCCTCCTATCCTCATTCACCTCTGTGCCAGCCACATCCTCAAAAGGACTCAGGGGTTCCATCCAGGGCTCCATGGGGCCAGGCCGGAAACTCTTTCGACTAGTTGCTAGGAAGAGCACCAACAGAGCAGAGGATGTGAGGACAGTTATGAGGCCCTTCCAGCTCTCAATGGTCCTTCCTTCTGCTAAGCTTTACTCACCAGTAGGTAAACGATTCCACACGTGAGGAGTCAGAGCCTCCGTTCCTGCATCTCCGGACTCTCCCTGAGGGCCTGGGCCCTTGGATTTTGGGCCCAAGAACCCAGAGCTATGAGAAGGTGGCAAAGATTCCTAAAGGTGAGAAAGGCCAGAGGCTAAACATGAATGAGTTGGGCACTGGGGAATGTTAAGAAATGGGACAGAGCAAGGTGTTTGGTAAAGAGGAACTTGTAAGCATGCAGTTACCAACACTGAGAATTTGGGGCAAGAGTACTAATATGAATATAAAAGTAAAAAAAAAAAAAAAAAAAAAAAAGAGAAAAGCTCCAAAAGAGCAGTGAAGCACAATCTGAAGCCCCATCCCTCACCTCCTGCAGCAGCTCCGGTTTTCTGGGAGGCCGTTCCCGCCGTTTGGGGGGGAAGGGATTAACCCCGGCAGAATCCTGGGGAGTCCCACCCACCCCCCTCACCATCGGCCCTGGCTCCTCGAAGTGGAGGTCTGGGGAAAAGGGGAAATCCGTCAGCATCAGCCTTGCTCTATCATCGACTCTAGCATTTCCTCCTTAATCAACATCCCAATCCCTCCAAACCCAGGCACCTTGTACCAGGGTCTCCAAGCCACACACTCTTCCCCCTTTAACACCTGACTTCTAGAGACATACATTCTCACACTCAGCCCCTCCAGCTTACCCAAATTGATACCAACACTGGTGTTAGCTCTCTGAGAGTCATAGCAAGATGGGGGCCGAGAGGAAGGGCCTTGGGGAGCCCCAGGCTTGGGCCTTGGGTGCCCCCCTGGTGCAGCTGCACTCCCCTGGCGGCTGCTGAGCTGGGCCAGAGCCTGTTGGATGCCAGCAGGGTTGCTGTGGATCACTTGGTCCAGGCGGAAGACAGCAGAACTGCTGGGGGGAGGAGGCGGCAGAGGAAGCCCTGGGGCTCGCTCCTCTGGAGGGCGGCTAGAGAGAACAGATCATCAGCTCCAGTATTCCCAAAACTGTTACTTTCCCTACGAAAATCTTTCAATTCCTGCTCTTCCTTGTATAAATCCAGGTGTTTCCAAGTGTCTGTTAAGAAATTCTGTGTATGGGCAAATCAAGTGGAGAGCAGGGACTCTTTGGGTGTCCCTATCAACTGCTTGTTGGCTCCTTCACCCAAACATGGATACCCTAGTGCTTTCATGAACCTCAGCCACACTTGGTTTAACTCGTGTTTCCTCCCCTCCCCCAAATTCCTGAGAACAAACTTAGCTTGTCTCTACCCACCTTCGATTTTTGGGAGAGGGCCAGCTCCTCTTGTCCCCTCGCCCTGGGCCGGTCCTCCCTCCAGGACCCCCACCACCTCCTCCACCGCTGCCAGCTTTGCTGCTGGGGCCTGGGCGACGGTTCTGCCTTTCCATGCCTGGCCGCTGACTTGAGAAGCTCCGCTTGCTTAGATCCTTTGCTCTCTGACTGAGATCTCCACAAGACATGGTTGAAATGCCTGGTCCACCTCCACTGCCCCCACCCCCAGAAGTTCCCACAACTTTGGGGGTCAGCAGTACTGGTGGGGGAGCCTCTTTGTCCCCTCTTCGTTCACTAGCAAAGTCACTACTTTCAGATGCAGTCTCCCACTCCTCATTGGCCTGGTCTGAGTTCTGGTTTGACAGATCAGGAGACTTGGCAGCTGCCTGGCGAGGCAGTGGGGGCACTGCTACTGTCATGAGGATCCCCTCTGGTCCAGGGGTAGAGGCTGGAAGGGCTGGGGAAGAGAGCTTGTTCTCGGCCCCTCGGGCAGCACTCTCCCGTTCCTGTTTCAGCCTCCGAAAACGAGGTGGTTTGTCCTGCTGCTGAGCCCTCCCATGTCGCCTCCTTCGGGGCCGCTCCCCATCTTCCACACCCATGCCCAGGTTACTGCCTGCACTGCTGCCTCTGTGGGCCACGGGGGACAGAGGCCCTGGGATTAGCTTCTCTTTCAGAGGTTCCTTACTTGGCAAAGGACCTGCTGGAGGCTTCTTTGGGCCCAGAGACTTGGCTGGAGGGCTCCAGCCTGGGCAAACAGATGGAGGGGGCCGTCCTCCCCCACGGCCACGGCGTGAGGGTACTCCTCTGGGAGTAAAGACTCGCCCACCTCGGGCAGTAGAAAAACGAGCTGGGGCTGGTGAAGGAGAAGCTCCTGATGGAGGAGGAGCAAGAGGGACCTGGGTGAGCATTCCTTCCTTAAGTGAGGGGACCTCCTTATCTGAAGGGGCCAGGTCACTCTCATGGGTCTCACTGCCTGTTTCTGAGCCCCTCTGCCGGCGTCGCTTGGGGATTTCTTCATACTCAGAACCCTCACTTCGAGTCTCACTGGCAGTGCGCCCTCGGGGAGCAGGGGCATGGTTTGGTCCCTCTGCCCCACCTGCACGCCCATCGTCTCCACGAAACTCACGGTAACTGCGAAACTCTCGGCTTCGGGTTCCCCGCCCTCGTCCCCCATAGGTTCCCCGAAAACCTCTCCCTCTGGCAAAATACTCGCCTCGGCCCCGACCCCGGCAAGAGGTAGGACCCACTCTTTCATAGGAATAGTCCCCCCGAAGCCTTGGGGCAGGGGAAAGACTCCCACTTGGTTGAGTCTCCTTGGGGCCCCCAATCTTCCCTTTTGCTGTCTTGAGTGGATCTGACTTTGGGACCTTAAGGGTTTCATCCCCCTGTTCAAGGGGCTTGGGAGGCAGCTCTTCAACTTTTGTAGGTGGTGGGGGTTTCTTTATAGGCCCAGCCCGGCGGGGAGGGGCCCCTGGCTCCTCTGGAGGGATGCCACGACGACTGCTGCCTGGGCGAGGGCCCCAGCGGGTCTCAGTGCGGCTCTCTCTGCGGGGAGGTGGGGGACCTTGGACTCCAACTCCACGGGTAGGCTTTCGGGCAAGTTCTGGCCCTGTTAGCTGTGGAGTGTCCTCGTTGGGCATTTCCTTCTTGGGTGGTGAAGCTTGTATCTTGGCTGCCTCGTCACTGCCTGGGGGCCAGGGGAGTGGACGGGGCCCTGGGGGAGTTGGCTCCTCCAGAGCGAAGCGAGAGAGTGGGGGCCCAGGGGCTCCATTCTCAGGGAAGCTGGGGTAACTGGCCAGATAGGGTGGTGGGGGAGGTACTGGAGGAGTCTCGCTCCTGAAGAGGAAGACAAAAAAAAAGAACAGAAATAAGTATCTCAGGATAAAGAAAACTAGAACTAGGTGGGGAAAGAGAACACTTTATTATGACCCAGGCACTCCTTCTGTGGTCATCCCCATGACCTCACCAATAATCCAGTCCCTTTTCTCCTAGCCTAGATCCTTTCACTAGGAACTCACTCATTTTTCTCCCACCGCTCACTCACCTTATCCCCTTGTCATCCTCATCAGCAGCCTGTCGCAGTGGTGAAGTAAGTGGCCGAGGGTCAGTTGATGGGGTAGTAAAGACATCTACCCAGGCCAACTTTGGATCCACTGGTGGGGTGCCCCGATCCCTTAAGTGGGGGGCTGCATGGCACTCGAATGGCTCGGAGCTTGAGCCTCCACTGTCTGAGCGCTCCCGGGGAACTAGGCCTGAGGAAACAACAGTCCTTTCTCATTTGACAAGCTCTCCAATCCAAAAAGTATCTCCCCAGTCTAATCCTCCCAGTCAGTTAAGTCCGTAACATCAGCCCCTCTACTTCTTGTTCTCACTAAGTCTAGGCCTGGCCCACTCTCCTGAAATAGGGTCATTCACTCAGCTTCCCTATAAATTAATCAAACAATCCCCCCAAGTAAATTCTGGCCAAAAAATGATTAGTTCCTTTCTTCCCCAAGTCCATCCTTGTTACAAGGAGCTACCGCAGTAGTGCTAATAAGCACATGTCCCGCCCCCTTTATCCCATAGCAAGATGTGGGTATCCACATCTGAGGACTGGAGGACCCTTACCAGAGGGATGGACACCAGGAGGGTAGAAGTCCAGAGGGGGACGGCCCTGGAGGAGCCGGGGGTCCACATAAGGAGGAATCATCATCCAGCGGGGATCAAAGTTCATTGGGGGCATGGGTGGGGGCCGGCCCAGAGCACCTGGGTATAGGGCTTTGGGGGGTGGTGCCTGTGGAGCTGGCACAGCCCCCATGGTTACAGGCTGTGGTGGTGATGGGGGCACTGGTGCAGGTGGGGTGGAGCCCTGTTGATGCTGCTGCCACTGCTGTTGCTGCTTTAGGAGCTGCTCCTGTGGAAAGACAAGAGAGGCATCAAGGCTCCCCACCCCGCAACAAAAAAAGGAAATGGCATAAAAACAAGTCAACAAACAAATGTGACATGTACCTGCACCAGATGGAGACAGAACTGGTAGAAAAACACAGAAGGGAGCAAATGGGCAGTGTAAACGATGGAGCTAGGGAGAGAAGCCGCCCGTAAAAGAAGTAATTTGATCTTACCTGCTGCCGCTGGAAACGAGGGGGCAACAACTTTTGATATTTTGGGTAGCCCAAGCCCTGGCTGGAGGCCTGCCGGGTAGGACCAGCACCATCAGCCTTGGGTTCCACCTTTGGGGTTAGGGGTATGGCAGGAGAAGGAACCTCTTCTGGTGGTTCAGGACCTTCTTTTGAGGGCAGTTGGGGTTCCACTGCATGGATGAAAAGACAACAGTCAGAGCAGCCTACCCACCACACACACTCCATGAACACCTTCACAATTTCAGCTCTCATCTCTAGTTTCCTCTGTAAGCTAAGTCCTTCCCACTCAGAACACATGAAACACTTCATGGCCTCGGTGGAATTAACGTCCCATGAAACCAACAAAGTAACACTTTTTAGTCTTGGTCCACACAAAACTACAGCAAATGCTCTTAGGTCACTACTTAAGAAATTCAGATGGCAAAACCTCTTTCTTCTCCTCACGTTGATAGCCCAGCAAGTCCAAACAACTGCCTTCTATTTCATTTTCTCCTATCCTGCCTACACACAGCCTTCACCCAAACAGAGAAGAAATTTGCTACTTGGTAGCACCTATTCCCATCTCCATACCTGGGCTGGTTTCGAAGCTGCCACTGCTGGTGTTACTGATACTGCCACCACTCACCAGGATGGGGGATGGAACCACACCTGGAGTGGGGGTGGACTGGGCAGGAGGAGCCTGTGCTGACTCTTCCGGTTCTTTTTCTGGTATTGGGACTGGTGCTGGCGAAGGAGCTAGAGGTATGGGGAGTTCTTTGGGTACAGCAGGTGGTGGCACTGGTGCAGGAAGAGGAGCAGGTGGGGCAGAAGGCTCTGCTTTGAGTCGCTTGTCAGGTGCCCCAAATTTCTCATCAAGACGCTTAAGCTTCTCTGCACAGGCTGCCCGACGCTCCTCCTGCATGCGGCGCTCCTCCTCTTCTCGTCGTCGCCGGGCCCGCTCCACAGCCAGGGAGATCTCAGATGAAGACTGCTTTCGCCGCTGCCGCCATGCCTCATCTTCATCTTCAGGTGCTGGGGGCTTGCAGGGCGGGCCCGCACGATCCTGTCAATGGGTAGACCCAGCAGGGCCAGAGATGTGAGTCATTATGTTTCTTATCTTTTTCATAGAATGATCAACTGTCTCTACCTGTGGGTGCAAGGACCAGGCCTTGGATTGATGGCATCTCTGAATAGGGACAAACTCATTATCCTAGTCTTTTCATTTCTTTTCTCCTCTCAGAGATCCAAACACCTAGGCCACCTTGTTCTTACTCTCTAGCATATTAATTTCATCCAGACTCCCCTAACAAGGATGTTCCTAACCTTGTCAGATTCTCTAAAACTAACTTCCTGCAGCCCATTTTTGACCCTCCCTCTAGCCTCCTCTATTACTGCTCCTTCAATCATGCAGCTGACCCTATTAGCCACTGACACCCCCCCAAATCCCTCATTGTAGATACTCACTGGGTGGTCCCCAGGAGGCCCCCAGTTCCCAGTGGGGCCACGGTGAGGTGGGAGTGGGGGAGGCTTTGGGGCAGGAGGCCCCGACTCTGTCTCTGGAGGCCGAGAGGTCTCTGCCCAGGCTGTCTTGGGAGGGGGAGGTTCACTGCTGGCATGGGTGCCCTTTTTGCCATCTGCTTCAGGGGGCCGTTCCTCACCAGCAGTTGACTGGGACTCCTTGCTGTGAGCAGACCAACAGTGGAATTGAAATCAGCTGTAACCCAGCTCCGTAAGAGTGTACCGCTGTGACAGAAACTGAGACCCGCCTCTCTCCAGAGGGCCCTAACTCACTGGCCCTGAGGTCCCTCCTCTTCGGAGTCTCGCCCGTCTTCCTCATCACTGAACTTGAGCTTTTCAGTGTAGTCGACCTCCTCATGGGCCCCTGAGGGGAAATGTGAAGGGTAGTAACCAATCATTCTGCTTTCAAATCTCAGGTACCTTTTAGAATATAAGAAGTAATTTGGAACTATGCAATGAAATGCACTACCAACGCTAACCCCATCCTCTGAAGTCTGGATCCAGTGGAGTCTTGCCATTCTCAGTCCTCTCATTCATTACCAGGAACTGTTGACTTTCCTCCATGTATCTGCATTTCTCCATACAACACCCCATTTTTTTCCTTACCAGACTTTACCTTTTAAGACCAAGATGCTTCATCCTTAATATTCACGTACCTGCCCAACCATCATCATTCTCCTGATCCAACTGGTCAAACTCTTTCAGATTATCCTCTTTAAGAATGGAAGGCCGACCCACAGACTCTATAAGGCGCATTGGCGGCCCTGAGCCCCGGGGGCCTACCACACGGGGAAAACGGCTGTGTGTAAAAAAGCAAATGTGACAGAAGGTAAAAGATGGTGTGGTGTATAACCACATACAATACTAAGCCTCCTGGCTGGAATACTATCCCTCCACTAGTAGGCTTTCCCATCCCCAAGCATAAACCCAGACTTGGCATTACTCACCTGGGCCCATCAGGAGTGGGGTATCGGTAAGGTCCCTGGGGTCCATAGGGTGGAGGGAATGGTAGATATGGGGGGTACATCTGCAAAAGGGCCCAATAGCAGCTGCTCAGAAGGATGGTCAAAGAGACTGCCAGCTCCCTAAACCTATTATTCCCCTTGTTCTTTATGTCCTAGGTCCCAGCTTTCCAGCTGTCCCTTCCAAAGACTAAGTCCTAATTTCTAACTCTCTAGCTTCCGATGCAACCACTCCAAAATAAGATATCCAGACTCACGAAGGGCGGCATCATTCCTCGGTAGGGAGGGAACTGGGGTGGGCCAGAAGGCTGCAGTCCCCCCCGGGGATCGTGGCCATGATGATGTTTGGAGTCTGGGCCCTCCAGTTCATCAGGGCCATGCCCACCTCCGTCCCTCCAAGTTGTAGAATCTGTGTTTTGGAAAAGGCACAGAGTAAACAGCTGACAATGACAGGGAGCACTTAGCTCTGAGATAGAATAAGGTAACGTCCCAGCCAGTAGGTAACCCCTCACCCACCAACAGCCTCCCTCCCAAATGGTAGCCACTCACTTTGAGGGCGGAGGCTTGGTCCGGGCCCAGACGACTGTTCGGCAGACTCCCTTTCCTTGGCAGCCTTGTCCTGGTCTCCAGCCGCCTGCAGGGTCGGAAATTCCTCTCGAGAGAATCGTGACAGTAGGTTTGATGCCTTTCCACCTGTTGGGGTTGGGGAACAGGAGACAGAAGTACATGTTACTAAGGATGCACCATGAAAGGGGAAGGTTCTGACAGGTACAAGATCATCAGGTTCCTGCCTTCAAACCCACCCCCTTCTCATTAGGTGCTCGTTCTCCATGAAACGCAGTTCTGGGACACCGTCTTCACCCTCATATAAAACTGAGACAAACTTGCTCAAGTGCCCCATGAAACTAAATAAGGACCCCTTACTAAAATTTAGCCAAAGAGGACTGATCCTTCATGAAAGATACAGTGCAGGGCTCCTGTCTACCACGGTGCCCAGAGTGACCTCCCCAAATAGCCATGCTCTCACCATCTCCATGTGCTCCATGGGTGGTGCTGGTTTGTGCCCAGGACTTTACCCCGCTTGGAACTGAAGGAGTGTTCTGGGGAAGCAGATATAATAAATGATGATATGGGTGGGGAGCTACAAGCCATCTTTGTCCCCATCTTTTCAATAATATCCAGTTCTTCAGATACCTCGGGGGCTGCTGGAGGTCGTTTCGGCTGGTTCAAGGCAGGCGTCTGTGAAGCCGGCAGTGGCTGCAATTCCGGCAGCTGAGCAGTTGAGGCATCGGAACTGAGGGGATAGAAAAATGGGAAGGTTATCCAGAGCCTGAAATGCCTCCTGTACTTCTCCACTGGAGGAAGACAGAACTGAACTCAGGACTATTTGCTACTAGTTACAAAAGTTAGGACAAGATACCATAGCCCTGGCTAATATAGCTCAGTGGATTGAGCATGGGCTGCAAACCAAAGGGTTGCTGGTTCGATTCCCAGCCAGGGTACATGCCTGGGTTGTGGGCCAGGTTCCCAGTAGGGGGAGCACAAGAGGCAAGCACACATTCATGTCTCTCTCCCTCTTTTTCCTTCCCTTCCTCTCTAAAAATAAATAATTAAAAAAAAAAAAAAAGAAGAAGAAGAACAAGATACCATAACCATGTCACCCTGCATAGGCTGTCATGTTTCTTCATGCTGCTCCTGTCTGACAAAAAACCTAAAGGTGCCACTCCTTAGTCATCTAACAGGAATGTGGAATAGGCAGGAGAGGGGCTTCTCTCTTTGACTTTGGCTATGTGGCTGGGCTAGACCAAGCCCAATTTATCCTGAAGTTCAAAGTAAAAACACTCATCACCCTAGGTCCCCCAAGCCTCTCTCTACCTCTTGGGGTCGGACTGCTCCTGTTTGCTTGCCCATCCTGTTCCGTCTTTTGGCACTAGTGAGACGTTGGGGTCATTGCCTTTGTTCTCAGCTTTCAGGCTTGGAAGGTTGGCTGGAGGTGGCATACGTCGGGCAATAGCAACTTTCCCAAGACTCTGCAGGCCATGGCGAGGGGCAACTGGAGAAAAGGTAGAGAGAGTAAAAAAAAAATGCCTCACACGGAAGATCCTCAGTGTCTTACCACCCAACTTCCCTTAGAAACATCCCTTCCTCTGCCATTATCAATCTCTGAAATCCTATTGGGAAGACTGAGAGGCATCACATCCAATGCTTCTATGGCTGATCTTGAGCCTGCAGGGAGCAAACTGCCCCTGGACTTCTCCAAGTCCACATTTCTTTACCTCCAATTCTTGTGTCCAAAGACAGGGAACCAACCAACCATCGCTTCTCGGCCTTTTGGCTGAGATCAAGCGCAAAGACAGGGAACCACAGACACTCCTTCGTAGGAGAGTAACTGGTGTTTACCCAAAGCCCAATGTCCCCTACAGGACCCAAGATAAAGTTGGGGAGTCTCTAGTGTTACTTTTTTGGTAACTGTAGTATAGCCATTTCCCTTCAAAGAGCTCTAAAACATAGGCCCCATTCATGCTCAGCGTCCAATAATTAGGAGCATCTTTGCAGGACCCTCACCAGCGGGTTTCTGGATCTCTAAGGATTTGCCCTTATACGTATCAAACAGGTTGAGCGAGGAATACTTCTTTCCATCCTTCGCCTTGGCAGTCGGCCCCGAGCGATCGGACATTGCGCTGGAAGCTCATTGAGTATGTTGGGTCCTGCAGGCACCTCCCCCAAAACGTGCCGGAGCCTGTGGGCCAAACACCAAGTGTTTCAGTTTCTGCTCCCTTTACAGACTCCAACAGAAGCTTGACGATCCCTTTCATTCTTATTAGGAGCCCAGATAATATGGCCCTCTGGTATCTTTTCCTCAAGCCTATTCAAAACTCCCCAGTCCCTTTAAGCAAGCATAATCTACTCAGCTCCCACAGAACCCAAACATCCCTTGGCAAGAAAATCCATAAAAAAATCTAGCATCCTCCTAATGTAAATACTATAAATACTCTCCCCTCTGTACCAATCGATAAAGGGTAGTAACCTCTTCATTATTCCCACAACTAATCCACCTCTTCAAAATCACTTCAGAGACCCACAATAAAGCAAAGTAAGTCCAAGCCCTGGAGAAACTGGAAAGAGGCATACAGCTCTATCACACAAGGAACAGAGTTTTAGATCCCCAACTTATTAGACACTAACTGTGCCCCAGGTTCCATTCTCAGCACCTCACTCCCATCTGGAGGAGGTATGCAGAAGGTATGCCGGGAGTTTAAGGATTTCTATGAGTTTGCTCAGCCAGACTAGGGGGGTTAGTGTCAGAGAATTCCTCATGGGACTGGGGTTCTGCACACTCCCAAAGGTACAGAACCCCAAGTATTTTAGAACACCCCATCTTTTCCTACACTTGCCCCCATCCCAGCTCTTGGGAAAAAAATCTTGTCTGCAGGTGCCATGCTGGCAAGTTCTGGATTACGCTATGCAGATATGAGGAAAACAAAGCATTACTGGAGCCACTTCAAGAGTACCCTGTAACCATGAAGCCAAGGTCAAAGCCAACTTCATTTTCTTACCCTCAGCAAGAAATTCCAACAGTAGTCATTTCTTTTCCTAATATCCCCTGCTCCCCAAGTAGGCCAAACTCTGCATGGTCAGTCGTTTTGGGAGTGACCAGGCATTCATTTATAGAGGGATACAGTGTAAAGGAAAAAAGATGGAAGATGGTGGTGGGAAATTCAGACAGCATCAGGATGAAAACTAAAATTGGAGAGTACTTTAAGACAGGTTACATGAGAGGATGGGGTTTACTTTGTAGTTGTTTAAGGAGAACGATCTTTGAAAATAAATATATGAAAGAAAAAGGGATAGAAGAATCAGGAAAAGACTAATAAAAGACTGAAGACAAAAATAGGTGAGATATAGCACACGTAAGCACAAATTAGGAAAAGGATGCAGCGCGAAGTTAAGGGGATAGTGTCAAGAGAACCAGAAAAGGGGCGTTGGGATTGTAAAGAGATGAGAACTAGGAAAAATGGAACAAGACAGGGAAGATGGAGGAACATAGACAGCAAATATGCGGTATAAAAGCAGGGTTCCAGAGTGGGAGTGACTCGACGAAAAAAGGGGAGTTAAGAAAGGGGCCCTTGAGCGGGGTGATGCGAGTGGGAAGGAGACTTTCTAAGAGAACCGTCGGGCGCGGCCCACCCCCGAGCAGTGGCGGCGGCGAAGGTGGCCCACAGACAGGGGTGAGATGTCAGCAGCACAGCGGAGGGTGGCAAGTAACCGGTCCAGGAGACAGGGTCGCCCCATTAGGTCATGAAGGTGGGTGGGTAGGGGCAGGCTACGGACCCAGAGAGGAGCTGAAGGTGCTGGTCCAAAGTAGGTGGTATCGGAGGGGGAGGGGCAAGGCAGGCCCCAGCGGTAGGAGGACAAAATGGCGGCGGCTAATGGCAGCTTGTCCTCCTCTCCCGCCTCCCCCCTTCCCGGCGCGCCACCGCCGCCGCCGCCGCTGCCGCCACCACCGCTCCTGAGCTGGAAAAGGGCGTAAGCACTCAGCTCATCCAGACTCACCTGGCCGGGTGTGTGGGGGCCCGGGACCGGGTCCAGGGGCTCCCCGGGGTGGGATGGCGGTGGGGCGGGGGCGGATGGCGGCAGATGGCGCCGGGTTCAGCTGCGCCGGTGTCCCTCGTTCCTTCGCGGCAGGGCTCCGACTAACGGCCCATCCGGGCAACCACCACCCCCGGGAGTACTCGCCACCTCCCGCCTCCCTCCGCGTCTAGTCACGCCTCATTATTTGCATACAGGGCGGAGCGCTCTCTATCCTATCCCACTTTACTTCCAGGGCTGATCTTACTTTAAAAAAAAAAAGCAAATATGCATAAAAAGGAGGGACTTACAGGCTCTACGACGCTGATTGGCTGAAGGGGCGGGCTCCTGCGTCGGCTGTTGAGACGTGTAGATGGGGCGGGAATGTGGCGCCAGTCGGCCGGGCATTTGAGGCGCACTATTTACATTGCGGGGAGAAAGAGGCGGGGCGTGCGTCGTGCGTCCGTGGAAAGATGGGAGCGGAGAGACGTACGGACGCCGAGAATGAAAAGAAACGGTGCGGCGTTGGTGGTGCTTTCAGCGGCGGAGATGGAGCCAGAGGACGGGCGGAAGGGATTAGCTGCCGGGGGCGGAGCATATGTAACCGTGGAAGAGTCAACTCAAGCGTCCTTTCGCGATAGGTGAAAGCACCAGAAGGGCGGAGCCTTTCATTTATTAAATCATGTAATGCAAATAAGGTGGGTAGACAGGCCAATGGAAGGGTCCAGGGGAGTATATTATTGGCGTCGCGCCGCTTGGGCAATCTTAAGGCAGTTCTATTTATTTGCATAGTATATACAAATCATTTGAACAAAGATGGGCTAGGGATGATCTACTCATCAAAATATTGGCAACCAATGACAAGACGGACACTTTGTAACCTGTAATTTTCAAGAAGATACTTGTATATCTGATATTGGTAATTTGCATTCTTTACAGTCTCATGGTTTGAAATAATATTTCAAATGAAATACATCAGAGACCTCACTTTCCAATTCCAGGCTTGTATACACAGCTATGTACTTGTACTTGATATTTCCTCTTAAATGTTTAATACATAATTTCAAATTCAGTATGTCCAAAATTTAGCACTTAATCTTCAGCCCCTCAAAACCTGCTCTATTCACATCCTTCACCATCTCAGCAAAAGGCAACTTAAACATTCCAGTAAAGTAAAAAACCTTGGAAGCCTCATCACTCCTTTTATCTCACTTCCCACTGTCAGACA
Source organism: Anoura caudifer (assembly GCA_004027475.1). Taxonomy (NCBI): domain Eukaryota; kingdom Metazoa; phylum Chordata; class Mammalia; order Chiroptera; family Phyllostomidae; genus Anoura; species Anoura caudifer. Next base: position 23,757 of record PVKU01002838.1, on the reverse strand, counting down.
GGATCTCCTAACTTGAGAAAATATTCAGAATCCAGCCTCTTTACTTCCTCTTCTTTCACCTTGATCTGAACCGTCAACTCTCACGGGGCTTGAGCAACAACCTCCTAACTAGTCTTCCTGAGTTTACACCTGTTTTTACAGTCTATGTATTTTCTACATTGCAGCCCCCCCCGCCCCCCCGCCCAGGAGACCTCAAAGAACTTCTTTGCTTCTTTACTCTCTTTACCTACATCGGGCATATTTCCCCTTGGGGCCCTTCTGCTCCTTTTCCCTCTGCCCAACTGGCCTCTTCTGAGCCTTCCCCAAAGCTAACTACTATCCTGACTTCTAACAACATATATTTTACCTGTTTTTGTACTTTATAAAAATGGAATTGTACAGTAAGGGCTCTTCTATGTCTGTATTCTGTTCAACATATTAATAAGTTTCATCTGCATTGTTGCATGTGTTCATTCTCTTTGTTGTATAATAATAGTCCATTATGTGAATATAACCCGATTTATCTTGCCCTTGCTGGTGTGGCTCAGTGGATTGAGCATCAGCCTTCAAACTGAAGGGTTGATGGTTCTATTCCTGGTTAGGGCTCATGCCTATGTTGCAGGCCAGGTCCCTTGTTTCTCCTTCCCTTTCCCTCTCTCTAAAAATAAATAAATAAAATCTTTAAAAAACAAACAAACAAAAAACCCAGGTTTAAAAAAGATACCCAGAACTTCTCTTTCCTTCTTGGTGTTACCAGAGTTGTTGTGAAGATTAAATGAATTAATACAGAAAGCATTTGGAATGGTATCCAATATATAGTAGGTGCTCAATAGAGGTTAGCTATTAATTTTGTTATATTCAGATATTTTATTCAATTCAATGCTCTTATCTTTATCTGAAGTGCTATACAGCCACTGCAGTATTCTTTGGAATGCCAGTCTGGCTTCACCACTGGGAGGGGCCAAACATGGGTGATCTCAGTGGCCCATTCTGTCCTCAGTACATGAAACAAGCTGGGCCAATTGGATTCTCTCTTTCCAGGGTGGCAGGAAATCTGAAATAGTGGCCAGTGACTGGGGGTTGCCACTTTCCTTTGAGGAAAGGTCCAGGAATAGTCTCACTGAGTTCTTTGGCTTCTGCCTTCCCTGTGGTTGGCAATTTAACCCTTTTTGCCATCCAGGGATCCTGTATCCCTAACATGTGCCCTCAGTATCCTCCTAGTCCAAGCCCCTTCCCCCTTCATTAGATAGACTGTTTTGCAGCTTGTCCCCAAAAAGACCTCGAAGACTCACTTAACTCTTAAATTGTCAGGCTCTATAGTGTTGTGAATCCTTCACTCCATCCAATTACACCAGTTTTATCCATCAATCCATCCATTGAATTTTAAACATTATTGAGGGCTTATGATATGTCAGGCATTACAGGATGGATCATATTATCCTTATTTTCAGGTGAAAGACTCAGCTTGAGTAATTTGTTAAGGTCACAAAGTTTATAGTGATGGAGAATGTTGGTTCAAAGTAATCCTTGCTCTTCACCATGGGCCTGGGTGATTTTTCTTTCTTTCTTTCTTTCTTTCTTTCTTTTTTTTTTTGTACATGTCTTGTCATCCCCTCTAACTTCCTTGAGGTCAAGGTTACCTTATACAAGGGTGAGGGGCGGGGAATAACGTGGGAAAGAAGGGAAAGGGTCATAAAAGAACATGTATAAAGGACCCATGGATAAAGCCAAAGTGGGGTAGGATTGAGGGTGGGAAGTGGGGGTGGGTAGGGTGGGGGAAAGTTGTGGTGGAAAAATGGAGACAACTGTATTTGAACATCAGTTAAAAAAAAAAAAAGGTTACCTTATACATCTGGAATCCCCCTTGGCGTACAAAATTCTCTCCTGTAGTAGACATTGCTTATCTTGGCAAATCCTTGCTTCCCTTCCCTCAAAGATGCTTCACTCCTTTCCAAACCCAGGGGAAAAAAATCCCCCTAAACACTGACCAAGCTGATTTGATCTGCAGAAGGAGGAGAATTTATTTTGGTTTGACTTTGGCTCACAATTTTGTCTTTTTTGTGTGTGTTGGGGTTATTAGAAGCACCTTCAATCCCACCACAATCAGGGCAACTCAGAGATAGCTTTCTTGGCTGGAGGACCCGTTGGTTTCTCCTGCTCCCTTGCTTTCTCCTCATACATCAGGATCCTGGTCGAGATGGGAAGAGACACAAAGATCAGGGAATAGTCCTCTCAAGAGAATAAATCTTATGCTGCTATGAAAGTCCAGAAGAAGGTGAGGGTTTCAAGGGTGGGAGGAGGAGGGGGGTGTGAAGAGCAAGCATAGGAGTTCAGGGGGCTGTAGGGACCAAACTGTGGATGGGGATAGGAACTTGGAAGGGTTTGTCAAAGGATGGAAGAAATAGATGCTGAGTAATATGTAGAAGGTGCGCCTGGGAATGGGGGTGGTGGTGGGGACAAAACAGGTAAGTATAGGAGAGGTTGGAACTGGACACAGAGGGCCTACCCTTGCTCTGGCTTTCCCCCCTCCTCAATTCCCTCACATTTTTAGGATGGCAGATCTCTTGCCCAACATCATCCTGAGAAAGTCAGAGTAGTTGAAAGTCTCCCCAGAGCCACTGGAAACCTCCTTGATTAATTTCTTTAGTTCCAGATGGGTCTTGGGTACCCCAAGTTTCTCAAGCATTCGCTTCAGAGACATGATATCTGGAGAGAAAGGATGGGGATGACAAGATAGGAAGTCTCCCCTGTACCTCCACATTCCCATTCCCTTTCTCTTATCCTGGAGGCTGGGCCCTTTCCCAAACCATCAGTAATGGAACACTATAGCAGAGACCTCTCTCTTCCTAGGTCTGCACACTTCCCCAAATCACCCTTTTCTCACCGATATCTCCGTTTCCGTTCAGGTCAAACTCCATGTATTTCTCTGGGTGAGGGGAAAAAGCAGAGGGTAAGCTCTGGCTGGAAGGGCAGGGGCAAGACAGACTGAGAAAGAGGTTGCTATCTGATGTTAGGTGGGGGAGAAAGTGTGGAAGGAGGAGGTGGGGCAGACAGAGGAAGTAGAGGTTGGAGAATTGAAGAGTCCAGTTAAGGTATCCTGAACTTAGAGGGGCTGCTGAGAGGGGCTAGCTAGCGAAGAGAACTACAACCAGAGGAACAATAGAGGCAGCCTTCCTTCATCCCACCACAAAAGTAGACTGTGTCTCTGCTCCCCACCCTCTGTTCTTGGGGAAATCCTACCCCTCACCTCCCATCCACCCCTATAGTTCTCCCCTCACTCTTGAAGGCTTCCAGTTTGGAGGGCAGATCCTCATCACTGCTGTACTTAGGATCATCCAGGAATTGCTGTGGAAAAAGCCAGAGACACAGTGGGCATTCCAGCCCAGGGCCTCTTCCCCTAGGCCCTGCCCACTTAGTTCTTCCTTTTACCTTGTTGATTTCATTCAGGCTCTCTTCCTGCCTGGCCTTCAGCAGCCCAAAGTTTTTTCCTCCTGAGGGGGCACAAAAGTTAATGTATCCTCACCCCTGGACTAGCCCAGGGCTATCACAGTTGTGCCTCCCTAAGCCAGCTAACTGCCCTCCTAGCCCCTGGCCCACGCTGTTGGCTCTTTGCTCATGTTTTGAGGCTTCTGCCTATCCCACCTTTCCTACCCTGAAAATCCCTGGTTTGGCTCATGGCTAAGCAGATGCTGGTGGAGACAGACAAGCTTGCTGTTTCTCTGCCTGCTGGCTCTGCTCTCCCACAGCCTCCTGGGAGGCCTCCCTCACAAACTTCCCCTTTCCCCTCATTCCCTCCTCCTCTACCTCCAGGCATCACTTCCCCATCAGCTTCTGCTGACACTGGCAGAAGAGGGAGCTAAGTGTAGATGGAGATGAGAAAATAACATTCTCTCAAGTTCCTTTTAAGGAGAGCCCTATGTGTGCATGAAAGAAATTTCTTGATAAGCTACTGGAGGTATGGGGGAAGGACAAACCCCAGGGGCATTTATTCTCGGGAACATGTGGTCTTTGAACAGGTCCAGAGATTCAGGTAACACTAAGGCCTTGCATTTCCTCAGGTTTCATGAGTCTGGACACACAGTTTGGGATAGGGAGCTGAGGAAGGGCTGACTGGATTTTTCTGTGCTTGGGAGAAGAATCCAAAGTCCAGGAGGGTGGCAAATGTGTGTAGGGTCTGGAAAGGAGAGAAACTTCATTCCTGGTTCGGCAGCTCCAGAAAGGCACTTGGAAATAGGAAAATATGTAATAAAGGCATTTTAGTTTATTTGCTTTAGGATGTACAATGTAACCCCCTCATCTTATCCCCTTTGAATTCTTTAGCAAAATCTGCAGAACTCAGGAATTTGAGAGTTGAAGTAGATTCTTTGGAGGAACTGAAAGTGGTGCTGAGAGAGACTGCATTTATGGACACAAGAGCCAGGGTGGCCCTGGCCAGTGTCGCTCTGTTGGTTGGAATGTTGTCTTGTAAACCGAAAGGTCGTAGGTTTGATTCCTGGTCAGGGCACATGCCTGGGTTGCGGGTTTGGTCCCCAGTTGGTGCTCAGGCAGGAGGCAACCAATCGATGCATCTCTCTTATATCAGTGTTTCTCTCCCTCTCTTTCTCCCTCCCTTTCCATCTCTCTAAAATCAATAAGCAGCCCTGGCTGGTGTGGCTCAGTGGATTGAGCACAGGCCTGTGAACCAAAAGGTCACCAGTTCAATTCCCTGTCAGGGCACACGCCTGGGTTGCGGGCCAGTGGGTTAGGGGTGTTTGAGGGTGAGATTGATATATCTCAAGCATTGATGTTTCTCCACTTCTCTTTCTCCCTCCCTTTCCCTCTCTCTAAAAGTAAATAAATAAAATCTTAAAAAATGTCATTGGGTAAGGATTAAAAAAAAAAAGATCCGGGGGCGAGGTCAACATTAGGTTAGTGTGTGTTTATGTGGGTGGTAAGGGTGCTGGTCATTGTGGGTTCAACAGAGCCCTGATGGCAAACCTTTATCTCCCTTGCTGCTCTGTTTGACTAGTCACTGCTAGGGGAGGTAAGGACAGTGTGTCTCCATCACTGAGACCCTTTCGTGCAAACACCCTGCCCAGAGTTCATCCCCTTTGCCCCAGCATTGATCAAGACACCTTTTCTTCTCTCCCCTCGACCTACTTCCCTTCTCCAGCCAGGAATTTTCACTTCTCACTGTGCCCATGCAGGTGGGGGGAGATGCTGGAGGGAACTTTGACTTAATTTTTAATTAATTAATTAATTAATTAATTAATTAATTATTTTTTTAGCCCCACCCGAGGACATGCTTATTGATTTTAGAGAGAGGGGAAAGGAGAGAGATAGGGAGAGAAAGATTGATGTCAAAGAGAAAGACATCAATTCGTTTGCCTCTGGCATGTACCCCAAATGGGACTGAACCTGCAACCTAGGCATGTATCCTGACAGGGCATCAATCGTTCCCCTTCAGTTTACTGGACCATGCTCCAACCAGCTGAGTCACACTGGCCAGGGCAAACTTTGGCTTCTTGACTACCCTTTATTGCAGCTGCTTCTCTCCTTGAAAAGAAAGTTGGAACCCTGCAGTCTCAATAGTCTCACTGCCTGCTGGGGGAGAATTAATTTTTTTGTTCATACATTCATTCAATAAATGTTTATTGAAAACTAACTATATGCCAGGTGTGCTTTTAAGCCCAGTGAACCAAACAAGTGTAAACTCTTGTCCTCAGGGACAGTCTAACTGGGGAAGACAAACAATAAAAATAAACAAATATATTGAAGGCAGTAGGTGCCCATGGAGAAGAAGTGAAGAAGGGGAACAAGAAGTGCTGTGGTGGACTGCAGTTCATTGGTTAATAACATTATACAAGTTTCAGGTATACGACTTTGTAATGCAATATTGTGTGCTCCCCATTTGAAGTGTAGTCTCCTCTGTCACCAAGTATTTGATTCCCTTTACCCACTTCGTTTTCCCCTTCACCCCTTCCCCTAGACTGCATTCTTAAATAACTACAATCTTAAATAGGGTAGTCAGGGAGACTTCACTGAAAAAGTAATATTTGAACAAAGATTTCAAGGAGGTGAAGGAATAAGCTGTGTGGATATATGGGAGAAGATCATTTTAGGCAGAGGGAACAGGAAGTACAAATGTCTTGAGGTGACATGTTTGGATACCTGGAGTTATTTGTGAAGCAGCAGGGAGGACAGTGTAGCTGGAGCCAGCTATGTGAGGAGAAACAGAGGCAGAAGATGAGGCCAGACTGAGTAGGACTATTGGGAAAACTCTGGCTTTTATTCAGAATGAGGTTGCCTCTCAAAGTGGTCTTTTTTTTTTTTTTTAAGTTTGTTTATTTATTTATATTTTAGAGAGAGGGGAAGGGAAGAAGAAAGAGAGGGACAGAAATACCAATGCATGAGAGATACATTGATCCGTTGCCGCTTGTACACCCACAGCTGGAGACTTGGCCCACAACCCAGACATGTGCCCTGATTGAGAATCAAATTGACACCTTTTGGTTTGCAGGCCGATGCTCAATCCACTGAGCCACACCAGCCAGAGCTGAGTGTCTTTCCATCCAGGATGGCTTGGCAGACTATCATGATGACATAGAGCTTAGATGCTCAGAAAAATGTCCTGTGCTAATGTGACAGCTGCTCTGACCATGGGACAAACATTAAAAGTACAGAGTATCTAACAGGGCAAGTGGGTAGAAAATTGCGCTTAGCCTAAACACAGATGTGAGGAAAGCCTGTGAAGATGAGACATTAGAGAAGACACCTCCTACCCAAACTTGGGGTTGGCCTCTTGACCACAGAGAGGGCTGGTACACAGCAGTAAGGGCTGAAAGAGACATGGGGCCTCTGGGCAGAGAGCAGCCAGGGTGCATTGTGGGGGCTACTGCAAAGAATTCACTGAGAACTTGGAAATAGGGGAAGATAACCCTCTTCTTAAAGCAGGGGTTCCCAGCGAGTGGTCCTTCCACCAGCATCACACAGAAGCATTGTAGAAATGCATATTGTTGGACTCCAGCCCAGACCCACTGATTCAGAAACCCTGGGGTGGGAGCCTAACAGTAGCTTTTGTAACAGGTGCCTCAGATGATTCTGATACACACTCAAGTTTAAGAGTCACTGCCCTAAAGCAATAAAGTGGTTTCCAAGCCTACAAGGCTGCTGAACCCAGGCTGCCGGTATCAACACAGCTTAATCACAAGTCAGTGGGTGGTGGGACTGATCAGCCTTGGACGCAAAAAAAAAAAAAGAGTCATCGAGGCCAGGGTTGTTAGTGTCCAGCCATGTGGTCAGGGAGAGAACGATGAGCTTCCCTGACTCAGCAGGTAAAAAGCTACCTGCTGGGCTCTGCCTGGTGTGGCTTCCTGGACTGAGCACTGGCCTGTGGACTAAAAAGTTTACAATTAGATTCTCAGTCAGGGCACATGCCTGGGTTGCCAGCCATGTCCCCAGTTGGGGGCATTGAGAGAGGCAACTAATAGTTGTTTCTCTGGCACGTTATATTTCTCTCCCTTTCTTCTCCCTCCTTTCCTCTCTCTCTAAAAATAAATAAATAAATAATTACCTGCTGGAAGTTGGTGACATCAGAGTCCCTTATGGAACTGGCACCGTGTTGCCAATGGCCTGTGTCATAATGCCATGCTGTCTAGGGGCACTGCTGGTTAGAATCAGGCCCTGTAGAGTGAGCCTACAGGAAGTGCGTACACTGGCCAGAAAGCTTGTCTGTGTGTGTGCCCTGGATGTTTTCTGTTTCCCCTCTATTTCCCCTCTCCCTTCACTCTGCTCAGGAGACTAGCCTGTACAGACTACATTAAGAGCACCTCTGGCTTCTAGTTGTTTTTGGCTGATGGAGAGCCTGGCAGAAAAACAGTGGGAGGAAGGACATTAGGCTGAGAGTATTCATTCCTCTGGCTACCTTCCACAAGGTCACCTCAGGCTGGCCAAAACCTCCACCTCAGGACAGTGCTCATCTTCAGGTAACCTGCTGTGCAGGACTATGTTCTTCCAGGTGTTGGTAGGCCTTGGAATTCATTTTAGGTGATCTTTGAACTTGGAAAGGAAAAATTGTTCCTCATCTTCTCATGTCCAGCATTACATGTGTTGCCTTGTCAAAGACAGCTTCACAGTTTCGAGTTCTGATTTAAGCCAAGCAAAGACACTGTTTGCACTGATGTCTTTATTTATTAAAATCTAACTTCGATCTCTTGTATTTTAAATGTCTTGCCTTTTATTTAATGTGGTAATAAGGAAAATATGGTTTATGCTTTCTCAACTTTTTAGTAATATTTTGATAACTGAAATTCAATATAATTGGTTTACTTTGTATCATATATTACAAATGAAAAAGAATCCCTGCTGGAACCAATATTCATGAGATGTGAAGTACAGCACAGGGAATATGGTCAATAATATTGTAATAACTGTGTATGGTGCCAGGTGGGTACTAGAATTCGTGGGGGGATTATTCATAAATTACATAAATGTCTAATCATTATGCTGTATACTTGAAACTAATATAATATTGAATGTGAACTGTCATTAAAAATAAAATAAAAAATAATAAGAACAACAAAAAAGAATCTCTGGTGGAACCTGTCCTTCCCCTCATCCCTGGGGCCTGGGCTGGCGATATCCCTGTACACCCACCCCACTCCCACCTTTGTAAAGAAACCATCACCAGCCCTGGCTGGTGTGGCTCTGGATTGAGTGCCAGCCTGAGAACCAAGGGTCGCCAGTTGATTCCCAGTCAGGGCACATGCCTTGGTGCTGGGGCCAGGTTCCCAGTAGGGGGCATGAGAGAGGCAACCACACCTTGATATTTCTCTCCCTCTCTTCCTCCTTTCCCCTTTTTCTAAAAATAAATAAATAAAATCTTAAGAAAGCAAGCAAGCAAGAAAGCAAGCAAGCATTTCCTCAAGTAGCGTGATTGGAGGGCTGTGTTCTGTTGGGACCCTGACTAATACAATGTGTATGTGAGTATATGCCTGTGAGCACATGTGTACACATGCATGTGTGTGCACACATCTGTAAGTGTGTGTTTGTGTAGTGCAGGGCTGGAAAGAAATGGACCTCTGCAGCTCTATTTCCCACTGGAAATGAATGCAAAGGGTGTCCATCCTGGTGTGTGAACCAGACTGTGCAGCCTGGTAAACCAGAGGCCCTCCCTGAGGAAAGGCAGGTAAGCAAGCCAGAATTCCTCCACTCCTACAAGGTTCAGCTCTGTAGAATCTTAACCCACTCACTTATGCTGCCTTTGTCGAAAGCCTTTTCTTTCTAAAATGCCTCCTTGCAGGGCTTTGATGGGAACATGACAGCAGTTTATTTCTAAATTTCCCCTCTTCTCCTGGAAGCCTTACAGATCAATAAAGAGATTGGAAACACAGAAACACACACACAGTACATTTTCAGTGAAGCTAGGAGATACAGAATACCTACGTACTCCAACCTCCTTGTGGGATCAAATCAAAGCTGAGCAGGCAATTCCCAGCAGCGCCTCAGGGAAGAGCGGGGAGGGAGGAACCCGGTGATGTTATGCAAACAGCAAATAGTCCTTCCTGCGAGGAAAGGCCTCACCCCAAGGGGGAAAAGCTAAGGGCAGGGCTAACTGAACAGACTAAGCACTGGTAAAGGTGAAGTGAGAACATCTTAAAGCACCCAAGCAACCCAGGTGTCTCAGAAATTGCCAGGAAAATTCTTTCTAGCATTAAGTGTCACTTAGGTACACTTGGGAGATGGCCATCTCTGAGGTCTCCTGTGAAACAAAGAAGCCTAAGGTGGTGGTGGACTCTTGCTTAACAAGGAGAGGTTCTCAGAGGAAAGGAGGTAGTGGCTACACAGAGGTGCCAAATTTAAAGGAAATAATTCATGGTTATGGCAAAAGGAGAAACCCTTGTACTTGTAAGTTTGGAAAACTATGTATTCTGGGCTCTCTCTCCACCCCCAACGAGGTCCTCTGCTAATAGTTCAGAAAAATCTGCCTTATTTCAACAGGAAAAAAGAAATGACCAGTCCTGGCTGCTATGGCTCAGTGGATTGAGCACTGGCCTGAGAAGTAAACGGTCACTGGTTCAATTCCCAGTCAGGGCATATGCCTGGGTTGCAGGCCAGGTCCCCAGTTGGGGATACATGAGAGGCAACCACACATTGTTTCTCTCCCTCTCTTTCTCTCTCCCTTACCCTCTGTCTACAAATAAATAAATAAATAATCCTTAAAAAAAAAAACAACAACAACAAAACAAGAATGACCAAAGCTTCTGTTCAATTAACTATGAGAAAAAAATGTTAAAAAGAAAAAAAGAGCAATCCAACTAACTTGCTGACAGATGACAATACACCAGAAGCAATTTTCCACTTGGTGGAAATTGTAGCCAAAATTCCATCATGAACTGAAAAAATTTTGTGTAGCATGTTAGTAGTAATGGAAGGCCACACATCACAAGTGCAAGTACTCAGAGAAGACGCAACAGGAAGGGATGAATGGGAATGGGAGGAAAGATGTAGAAGAAAAATACAAAGCCATTTCAAAAATGAACACTACATTTAATGGGAGAATAGAGACATATGATATACATTTCTAATTTTTAAGATCATAAATGACTGTTGGGAAGTGGTTTTCTTCTATTTTTTAAAACAGAGTAGTTGCTATCATGAACAGCTTTTGTGAATGCTTTATTGTATTGATTGAGATGGATATACAGATTGTCCTCCTTAATCTCTCTCTCTTTTTAAAAGATTTTATTTATTTTTAGAGAGAGGGGGAAGGAAGGGAGAAAGAGAGGGAGAGAAACATCAATGTGGTTTGCCTCTCACATGGCCCCCTCTGGGGACCTGGCCCACAACCCAGGCATGTGCCCTGACTAGGAATTGAACCGGCAACCCCTTGGTTGGCAGCCCATGCTCAATCCACTGAGCTACACCAGCCAGGGCTGTCCTCCTTAATCGCTTAATGCAGTGAACCATATGAAGAGGAACTAGGAATTACAAGAATAGTGACTTGCTTTCCCAGATAAAGACTGCTTGGTTGTTTGATATTATTTAGTCAGCTCTGGCTTAGGGTTCCTAATATTTTTATTGTTCTTTTTTCTTGTATCTATATTCATGAGTGAAATTGCTTTTCCTTTTTCAAATTGTCTTTGCCTGGCTTTTGTATCAAGGTTACATTATCTAATGAAGTAAGTTGGGAAACTTTCCCATCTTATTAATATTTTTATTAATTATTAATAAAATAATGATTTTATTAATTATTGATAAAATAACAATTTCTTTATTACTAGAATAATTTTGAAATGAGTGGAATGATCTCTGTTTTAAAGATTTCATAATGATCTGGGTTTGGTGGTTTTTCTGGTGGTTAAATTTTTAACAACTGATTCATTTCTTTAATGATTACAGATACATCAGTCTTCTGATTTTTTCTTGAGTCGGTTTTGGTCATATGTCTTTTAGAACATTATTCCTCTTATCAAAATTTGCAATCTAAATGCTGTATCTGATATTACATTCCCTCTAAATTACTTATTTTTGGTCTGTGCATGTTTTTTCTCTTCTTTTTCTGCTTAGTCAATTTGGTCAGAGATTTTTAGGATTAGTGGTCTCTGTAAATAAATATTTGTATTTTGCTTCATTGTTTTCTGTTTCATTAATTCCTAAAAGTGTTTTTATGGGGGTTACTTTGTGCTTTTTTTCTAATTTTTTAAAAAGAAGTTTATTTAGAAAGCTACAGATGTAGAAGTAAGCCAGCTGGGCTGCATAGGCTCAGGAAACAAGTCACAGAAGGAAGAGAAGGGCCCTTGGAACTTAGGAGAGAGAAAGGCGAAGGTAATGCACCAGCCGCCAGTGGGGAAGAAGATGGGTACAGGAAAGGCACAGCGTGCTCCGGAGAGGAAGAGCCCTAATTTCTTGAAATACCTGTTTGGCTCACTGATTTTCAAACTTTCTTCCCACCCTGGCTGGTGTATCTCAGTGGATTGAGCCCTGGCCTGTGAACCAAAGGATTAAGGGTTCCATTCCCAGTCAGGGCACATGCTTGGGTGCCAGGCCAGGTCCTCAGTAGGGGGCGTGTGAGAGGCAACCACACATTGATGTTTCTCTCCCTCTTTCTCCCTTCCCCTCTCTCTAAAAATAAAATAAAATCCTAAAAGAAGACTTTCTTTCCTAAAATGCACATTCTATGAAATATTTTAGCTACATCCCACAGTTTAGATAGGCAGTGTTTTCAGTCATTCTATTCAAAATATTTTAAATTCTATTACAATATTTTCTTTTAAGATGTGAACTTTTTAGAAGTAGGCTTTTAAAGTTTAAAAATATATTAGCGATGCATTTTTAAATTTTCCAAATGCATACCAAATATTCTTTGTTATTGATCTTGAATTGTCATAGATTTGGGCAGCAATCATGTTCTATGTAAGCTTGATTCTTTTTCCAAATATCTGCCTATGTGCACCTGAAAAGAATGTGTATTTTCTACTTTTTCTAAGATTCTACATATTTCCATTAGAGCAAGCTTGTTGATTATCTGGTTTTATTCTTCAGTCTTTAGTAATACTTGTCTGTTTGATTTATCAGTTTCTGAGAGATACAGATTAAAAATCTTCTATTATTATAAATTAATTTTTTAAAGCATCCTTGCACAGGGAGTCTGAGGGCACGTGGGTATGGTCCTAGCCAGCCTGGCAGAGTGAGGGAAGGCTTCTCAGTGGAGTAGTGATTGGCCCCCAAAGGGAAGAAGTGAGTACCTCACCAGTTGTGGCTCCTTCTCACACCCCGAGAGAAATGGGGGAGAAAGAGGGCAAGAGATGGGGTGGGGGAAAGAGGTGTGCTGATAGGGAGAGATGGGGAGGAAAAACTTGGAGAGAGACAGGGAGGCAGAAAAAGATGAGGAGAGAGATCAGGGAAGAGAGATGGATGGAGAGAGAGGGTGTCTTTCACCTGGAAGGTGCTAACTAAACATTTGTTGAATGCTCACAGCACGTACATGAATTAGTGAATAAACAGGCATGTGTGTGTGTGTGTGTGTGTGTAGATGAGGGGTGTAGAGATGTAGGGTATGGGGAGAGAGGTAGGGAAGAAACAAGTGATATGACTAAAGATGGTCATATCACTTGACAAAAAGAGTGGAGGACAGAGATATGAGATAAGGAGAGAGGTGAGGGGAAGAGACATAAGGGGAGATAAAGCTAGGATGACTGGCACACAGAAGGTACTCAGTGAAATCATTGTTGAATGGATGGATGAGCCTTGATGCTCAGAGAGGGAGATATGGAATGATACTGAAAGAAATCATACTATCTATCAAAGAAGCCACTGTACTAGTTTCATCTTGAGATGAAGGCCTTAACTAGCAGTGCAAATTAAGAGGCAGAGAGATACCTAAGACATTTCAGAGGCAGAATGGACCAGACTTAGAGATTGTGTGGATGGGGAGATTAAGGGAGAAGGCAGAATAGGATAAATCCTGAGGATTTGCCTTAAGTGAGTGGATGGTTATGTTTTCATTCACTGAGACAGAATACAGGAGGCTGACCCAGTATGGCAGACACTGATGATTTTGGAGTGCCCCAGTAACATTCTGGAGGCGTATCTAGAGGGCAGTTAGCTATTCTGGACTTAGACCTCAAGAAAGAGGTCTGAGATAAAGGCGTAGACTGAGATGGAGATATAGCTTGGGGAGACAGCGGTTAAAACTGTGGCCAGGACAGGGTTTCCTAGGTAAGTCCATTGCAGATGCTCAAAATGTGTTGATTCAAATTGAGAGAAACTCCAACAGGAGAATGGTGTGAATGTACATGTGTAGGGTACAGGATTCTGGAGGACCTCAGGCTTGACTGCTCTTATGTTCCTGTGAAAGAGCAGGTAAGATTACAAAGTTGGAACAGCTTCCGTAGTGACAAGATCTAAGATGTGGGTCATGAGAGTCAAGGTGTTGGTTGGAGTGGACAAGCTGAAGCAACTGTGAAATCCAGGATTGAAAAGTCATTTGCAAGACATATACAAAAATGTCTGTAGGAGCCCTGACCAGCTCACTCAGCTGGTTGGAATGTCATCCCAATGTGCCAAGGTTGAGGGTCCAATCCCTGCTCACAACACATACAAGAATCAACCAATGAATGTGTAGACAAGTAAAACAACAAATTCATGTCTCTCCCCCCTAAAATCAATCAATCAATAACAAAATTTTAAAACATTTTATTTATTTATTTTTAGAGGGGGGGAAGGGAGGGACAAAGAGAAGGAGAGAAACATCGATGTGTGAGAGAAACATCACTCAGGTGTGTCTTGCACGCCCCCAGTTGGGGACCTGGCCTGCAATCTAGGCATGTGCCCTGACTGGGAGTCAAACCAGTGACCTTTGGTTTTGCAGGACGATGCCCAGACCACTGAACCATACCAGTCAGGGCAATAAACAAAAATTTTGAAAAGAATATTCATAGGAGATTTATTCACAATAGCAAAAAATAGGAAACAACCCAATTGTACATCATGAGGTGAATGGATAAACAAAGTAGTATAGCCCTGGCTGGCTCAGTGGATTGAGCACCAGCCTGCGAACCAAAGGGTCGCCGGTTCCATTCCCAGTCAGGGCACATGCCTGGGTTGTGGGCCAGGTCCCCAGTTGGGGGCATGTGAGAGGCAACCACACATTGATGTTTCTCTCCCTCTCTTTCTCCCTCCCTTCCTCTCTCTCTAAAAACAAACAAATAAATGTCTTAAAAAAAAACTAGTATAATTGACATTACTCAGCAATAAAGGCACAAGCTACTGAGATGTGTGACAACATAGGTGAATGTCACAGACATTATGCAGATTAAAAGAAGCCAGATACAACAGTGCATACCACATGATTCCATTTATATGAAGTTCAAAAACAGTTTAAACTAATCTACAGGGGTATAAAACCATGGATTTATAACCCCCATAGATTACAGGGAGGGGAGAGGGATTGACCAAAAATGGACATGTTGAAAATTCTGGGGTGATGCAAATGATCTGTATCTCAATTGCAGTGCTGTTTGATGACTCACCAGAGGTGGGTCATCAAACTATATGCTTAAGATCTGCACGTTTTACTGTATATACTATATCTCAGTGTTTAAAATGTCATCTGCCTGGACATTAAGTCTTCCAGAGAGATAACAGAGGTTGAAATAGAGAGGAAGCCAGAGAGTCAGATGCCATCTGTTGGTGAATGTGGGGGAGGTTGGACAAATGCCAAGGGAAGAATGAAGGTGACAGGATTCAATGCTCTGACCCTCAGAGAAGAAACTGTGGTCAGAAATTGAAAGTATAAACAGGAACCGTTCATTAGTTTGAAAACACTTATAAGGACTTGGCCAGAGATGTCACTCATATCTCACCCCTTCCCGCACTTAGAGGAGGAAACACCCGGTGAGGTGGAATCACCTGTGTTGGGGTTCCAGCGTCCCTTCTGGGTTGTCACTTCTTCACCTGCTCTGAGCTCTGAGGTGGGAGTTTACTTGTTCTGATCACACTGAAGTCTGCCCACAGCTGGATGTTAAACAAGTTAGACCAGTCCTGCCTGGGCAGTTCAGTTGATTAGATGATCATCCCTATACACAAGTTTGCAGGTTCAATTCTGGCTCAAGAATTAACCAATGAATGCATAACGAAGAGGAATAACAAAATGATGCCTTTCTCTCTTTCTAAAGATCAATTAAAAAAATAGTTAAGCCAGAGATGTGTGTACATCCACTTCACACCTTTTCTTTTTATTTTATTTTTAATCTTTTTAAATTTTTAAATTAATTTATTTTTATTGTTTATGCTATTACAGTTGTTCACACTTTCTCTCCCTTTCTCCACCTCCACCCAACAACTTTTCTATTCATTGCCTCTCCTCTTGAGTCCTTGGTAAAATTTTCTTTTGAAAAATTCCATCCCTGTGTGCACTGTGCTGATTTGAGTGGCAGTTCCCATCCTTCAGGTGAAAGTTCCCCAGAGCATCTCAGAATTATTGAAAAAGTTCTACACAGGATTTATTCTAAATGGACTTAAAAAATCTAAATGTTGTCTTTGGAATCCACAGCATTTTTGTATATGTAAAATCATAAGTAAATAAAAGAGGTAAAGAGAACAAAACACCTTGAGTTCAGGCCCAGCTATCACATGAGTCATCCTAGCCCATGACTGGGAAGGAGCTAGGGGCTACCAGACACTGAGCACCCAGCACAGCAGGATCTGGAAGTGACAGATGCTACTACTCCCATTTTCCGGATGTGCTAGTAGTGGAACCAGGATTCCAATTTAGGCTGACTTGACTTGTAAGCTGTGTTGCCTTGGGCGGTGAAGTGTGTGGGTAAGTGAGTATGCACTATGAAAGTAAGGTTTTACCTTCAGGCCAGTTACCCATTCCAGCCCCCACCCCCACTCCACTAAATGGTCACCTTCTCTCCCTCTCCATACTATGGGTTTCTCACAGTTGAGTAGAGCACACAATTTTCTCTACATTGACTCTTTGCGGGGTGGTAGGTGTTGACAAGAGGCAAGGTAAGAGAGGGCAGAAGCTGGAATTTAAGGTTCTGGGGAGGCTTCTCATGCAATGTAACCACCAGGGGGCAGCCCTTGCCTTGCCTTGGCTCCTCAGTTCCACACCCTCTTGTTAGGGCCCCCTGGCGTGCGTGCTGGCCTAGATCAGAGTAAGTTAAATAATTTGTTCAAATTTACATAACTAGTTTGTTGGGGAGTTGGCATTTGAACCCAACCTGACTCTAAGCCAGAATTCTTAAGCACAAGATTACTGCTTCCCCAGAAAAACAAAACAAAACACTTCCAGTTCACTGCAGTGAACGGGGGACTGTGGGGGCGGGGCTGGGGGTGGGGGAGAGCTAGAAACACAGACACAAAGAAAAATAATGTGTTAATCTAAAAGGAGCCAGAGAGAAGTGTGTGGTGAGAGCTGGGCCCATGTTTCACTAGACACATTACAGGTAATCTTTCTTTTCTACTTGCTGTGTTGTCTCACAAAGGTCTTAAAATGCATGTGGCATACTCTAATATTAATCCCTGTATAACTTTGGAGTCATATGTAACACAATGTGTCTTTCATTTGTGTCTGTACTAACACATTTCATGTAATGGACAGTTTGTAATTTCTCAGTAAATGTTAGTTAAACGATAAATAAAATAATAAATGAGTGAATTTACCAGAGGGTGATAAGTCCACACACAGTGTTCTCCATAAAGCAGACCTCTGTGAGAGGTGAATTCCTTTAGTGGAGGTCTGGATGAATCCAAGCATCTCCATCAGCTGCACTCGCTTTGCCAAACCTTGATAGTCAACAACCTAAGTTAAACAGGGACCTAGCAACCCCTGTCACCACTACTAATCAATTTGCTTCTCCTAAACCCTACAATTATAGAATTTCTAGAGCTGCTCTGGGGGAGATCCAGATTCAAGTGAAAAAATGGATGGGGTGGGCTTGGGCCCTGTTGAGCCAAGGGGTAGGAATGTAGGTTAGCTCTGGGCCAGGAGGGCTCTTGGAGGTGCTTCTGAGTTAAGGGTTGGTCTTCTTGAACATCGGAAGTTGAGGGAACCACATCCTGGTCTCACCTGCCCACCCACCCACCCTGGTGTTACCAGACATCTAAACCCTACCCTCTTTCTCAAATACTTAGGCAACCTGCTCCCACCTCCTTGTGACCCAGATATCACCATCAGCAGAAGCCTCTCTCCTCAGAGAGGCATGCATTTCATACCCATTGTCCCAGGTGGTTGAGCTCCTTGGCAAGTGATATGTGAGTTGTGTGGGTCATAGAAAGCTTCCCACCCTCATCGTGACCAAAGGCCTTCACAGCCAAAGACCATTCCTCCTCTGCTCAGACCTCACTGCCCAGGTTCCCTTCAACTGGAATGTCCTCCGGCGTGGCCCAGATGCTGTTGCTCATCTTTATCGTGGTCCATCCAGGTGACAGGGCTTTCTCTCAGGACTCTGAGGGCTATGGAGCTGGGAGGAGGAAGAATGAGGGAGGCCGGACATGGATGTCCTCGTGTGCAGGCTGGTGGGGACTGAATATTGAGCCCTGAGGGGAGTGACAAGGAAAGGAGAGTGGGAGCAGGTGGCCCACCACAAAGCTGAAATCCAGGGACTCCCCAGTTCAGTTCCTTCCACCTTGCCTGCTGGCAGGGTCACTCCCCAGCTTCCACCCAGAGCTCTTTTCTTCTCAGCAGCCTTCCAAAAAGATAAAGTTGAAAGGACCAATAAAATTGGCTTGAAGGGATCTATTTTTTTAAGGGGTCAGTTTTAATTTGAGCTTAATAAGCCTATTAAACAAGGCTTATTATCTGGGTCTAGATATAATTAGGAGTTTGGAAGATCTAACTAAATCTGAGATAAGTTTCTTAGTGAAACTGATTTTAATTAACTGAGAGACCTTACCTATCAGACATATTCCTTAACTAAATGCAGTGTGGACTCCAGACTTGTAGCTTCAGATCAGCTGGAACCTGGGACAAATCTAGGCCCCACTCCAGACCCACAGAATAAAAATATCTGAGGGTGGGGCCCAGGGATCTGTTTTAACAAAGACTCCAGGTGATTTCAATGGGCTCTTAAGTTTGAGAACCACTGAAATAGAAGAATGACTGGTAAATTTCACTAATCAGAGAATTTGATCAGGGGTTTTAATAACTGGCTTAATTCATTAATTTAGATCATTTAAATAGGGGTTGCAATCAGGTCCTCACCTGATGTTTTAAGTAGTTAATGCTCTTTGACAAAAACCAAAGTGGCAAGGGTGGTGTACTATAGAATGTCATTAGCACAAAAATAATACCTGGAATAATATAATTAAGCTATCAGTGAACTAGGTAGCCACATTCATTAATAAGCTTCAATTTCATTGTGACAGGTTAAATTTCAGATGTTACTGGTGAGTGAGTATAGCTGGAAAATGATGAAAGTTGAGTGTGAGAGTTGGTATAGGAAAGAATTTGAAAATGATTTAATAAACAATGTTAAGACATTGGATTGGTAAAAAGGAATGGGTTTAATGAGGCACCCAATGTGTTAGTCCTTTGACTCTCTGTGGGTTAGTGATAGCTAGGATATTCTACTGCAAGCTCTCTTGTTGTTTCAGAGTAACTGGGGAGGCATTTATCTGGGTCTTCTCTCTGCCCCTAGAATCCTGTGCTCTCTGGGTGTTCCAGCCCCCTGAGATTCATACTCAAGAGGGTGCCGCTACCCTCCTGCCCTGCTCCTTCAATGCCAGCCAAGGGAGACTGGCCATTGGCTCGGTCACGTGGTACCGGGATAAGGTGGCCCCAGAGAAGGAGGTGAGGAACAGGACTCCAGAGTTCAGGGGCCGCCTGGCCCCCCTTGCCTCTTCCCGCTTCCTCTGTGACCACCAGGCTGAGCTGCAGATTTGGGACACCCGAGGAAGTGACGCTGGAATCTATGTGTGCAGTGTGGAGGTGCTGGGCCTGGGTGTCGGGACAGGGAATGGGACTCTGCTGGTGGTGAAGAAAGGTGAGGCCCCAGGAGGCTGCATGTCCTTGGCTAGAGTCTCCACTCTCCCTGGAAGTTGAGAGTCCTTCCCTGAGGCTCCCCGCCCTCTATCCCTCCTAAGCCTGTGCACGTTTATTCCCTGGGTCCCCTTTACCAAACTCTTCTTCTTTACCACCCATATGCAGGACCTCCTGGGCTAGGGGCCCTCACAGTCCTCCTCCTTCGGGCTGGATTCTATGCCTTCAGCTTTCTCTCCGTGGCCATGGGCAGCACCATCTATTACCAAGGCAAATGTGAGTTAAGGAGCCATGGCAATGGAAGAGATGGAGGGGCAGTGAGAGAGCTGGAGGAGAGGGAGACAGAGATCAAGAAGAGAATTGACTCTGGCCATGTCACCACCAGGCCACTGTCACATGGGAACACACTGACGCAGCTTGGATGGCCTCTGCTAAGTGATTCCAGACCCCAGTGATCCCAGTGCTCATCAGAAGACCCCAGTAAATCTCTCTCTCTGTCCCACCACTAACCTCTAATGGGTTTCATGTTTTTCCTTCTGTATCTTCTGGATATCCCGGTGAGCCCGTCTCCAGGTTCCTCTGATTCTTGACTCTCCCTTCTGCTAAGCCTGACCTGGAAAGGTCCAAGAAGGGAGCTTCCCAGCAATTGTGCCTAGAGCCCCTCCCACCACTATTCTGGGGCTCAACAGGATAGGACCCAACTCTCCTGGGCCCAGGAGGCTGAGGCTGATTCTCCTGAGAAATGAGATGTATCAAACCTGATTGGTCCTACTTGTCAGTTGCCCATAGACAAATATAAAAGTCTGCCCCAATCCACAGGAGATATGTCCCAAAACCCCTGTTTTTTTTTTCTGTATGTACATATCTATGATAAACTTTAATTTAGGAGTTAGGCACAGTAAGAGATTAAAAACAACTGTAATAAAATAGAACAATTATAACAACACACTGTAATAAAAATTATATGAATGTGGTTTCTCCCTCTCTCAAAATATCATATTGTCTTGTACTCGTCCTTCTTCTTATGACATGTGAGATGATACAATGCTTGCCTATGTGATGAGACGAAGTGAGATGAATGACATGAACGATGTAGGTACAGGCGCTGTGACAGAGCGTTAGGCTCGATAAGGGTGACTTGAACATAAGCACTGCAATACCTCGACAGCTGGGCTTGTAACCCAGTCGGATGCACTGTAGCTGGGTAGTATATCCAGGGTGGATTTACTGCACAAACGGACAACTCATGTACCAGGCAGGATAAAGCGGGGCAGCAAGAAATTTCAGCAAGCTACTCAGAATGGTGTGCAATTTGAAACTTAGGAATTATTTCTAGAATTTTCCATTTAAAATTTTCTGCCTGCAGGTAACTGAAACAGTAGAAAGTGAAACCTCATATAAGGAGTGGGGCAGGGGCTATTATACTCTACTTTGGCCTCAGGGGAACTTGGGTCTCTAAACACCCTTCTTCATCCAATAAGTCACTACTTGATCCCAGAGTGGGTGGGAAGGTAAGTCAATTAAGTTCTGATGGTGGCCATATTGAATGGGATGCTTGAGATAGACTGAAAAGTCTGAGACATGGGAGGCCTCAAGGCCATGGTCTTTGCTGGGTGAGCCACAGGATGTTTGCCTGGGTTGAGGGCAGTGTCTGGGGTGCTCAGGTGGGTGTGTTTTCAGCAATGCAAGTGTAGTTGGTGCTGGGGTCCTCCGTGGAGCCTTCCCTTTCTGGATCGCCAAGGTCAGGTCGCTTGCAGTAGGGCAGACTTGGCAGAGACGCATAGTGGAGTTCCTGCTCCAAGAGGCCAGTGCTGAAGCTGACAGGAGGGAGGTGACAGGAGAGGCCTTCCTCAGGGAGCCTGTGAGTTCTTGCCCCATCCCCACTTTCTTAGGTCATTGCCTCCTCAGTCTCTCCTCCCCACTCCCCTCCCTTCTCTCCCTCAGCTCAGGCTCTTTTCCCCTGTTTCCCTTTCGCTGTGTGTCTCTCACTGCCCACCTCCCTCTGCCCTGGCCCCTTACTCTAATTCTCTCTCACTTTTTCTCTTGGTGTCTCTCTCTCTTTTCCCAGAGTCTCTTTTATTCTCTCTCTTTTGCTCTCACTCTTTCTGTTTCGTTTCACTTCTTTTCCTATCTCTACACCATTTCTTTCCTCTATTCTACCCATTTTCTTATTTCTCTTTTTGCCTCGCTCTTATTTTTCTCTCAGTGACTCTCTGATACTCCTGCTTTCTCTCTCTTCCCTGATCCCCACCATCTGAAGCCTCAGCCTTCTCTAGCGGCCCCCTCACCCGCTTCCCTGCCCCCGCACTCACCTAGCTCCTTTCCAGCTTCCTCACTGGGAGAAAAGAAAAGGTCAGCATGGCCCAACCTTGGTGCCTCCCAGCCCTCCTGAGTGTCCCCCACCATCCTGCCCCCTCACCCCCGCCCCGTCTGCTCCTGGCTTGCTGACTTGCCTGTTGTTCCCATGGCCAAAGCCCTGGACTCTCTTTTTGGACACTCTGCCCTTCCCCGTCCCACCAGCTTCTCCCACCTTCCTCACCAGGGTGTGTCAGGGTTGATGGGAGCTTCTGGGAAAGTGGTAAGAAAGGGTGGGGGTGGGGGTCCCTTGGGCATCGCTGTGCAGTGATAACGGAGGTCAGGGTGGGCTCGCCTCTCTGATGCAGCCAACACATACAGGAGGACAGAACCACAACCAGGAGCCCTCCCAGCCCCCAGCTGCCATAGAGGTAAAGGCATTTGTCTGTAGGGAAAAGGAATGAGTATGAGAGGGTCCCTTTTCCTCTTCAGCTTACCTCATCCTCCTGTTTGGTGGGGATATCTCAGTGCCCCCACCAACAGTATTAGAGGCAGTCTAATAAACTCTCCGAGATTCTTCCCTCACCTCCTACCAGAGGGACCCACTCATCATTGGTTATGTCACTCACTCCTGAGACCTCTTATCCCTCAGAGGCTCCCGTTGCCATCCCTACTGTGTCTGGGCCTCCCTATGAAGTCCCTTGCCCACCTCACTGCTGGTCCTGAGAGGTTACCTACTCATGAACTGCATACACCACTTTTCACACACTGTGTCCTGTGCGAGGGTTACCTTGCCTGCTATCGAATCAGTCAAATCGGCCATTAGGTTGGGGACCGAAGACTGGCCTGGAGGTCAGAAAACCTAGCCCCTGCCCTGCCAGCCTAAATGGCCTGGGGTGAGTCACGTGTCTCAAGTTCCTCATCTGTAAAATACAGGCCCTCTGTTATAATCTTCCCAGGCAGAGTACCCTCACTCCTGTCCAGCCCTGAACTGGGCACTTTCCACTCATCACTGCACATAGGAGGGTGCAGTGGTACCCATCTCCCTGGTGAGGAACCAGTCCAGAAGTGCCAGAGCTGGGGTTCAAGTTCAGCTCTGTCCAGCGCCAGAGGCCATCCCCTTTCCCCTGCCCCAGGCTGACCATAAGGGCCTCTCCAGCACTGGGTACTTCTAAGTTCTGTTCAGAAAAGGAGTTGATGGAAAAGGAGAAGCCAGAGTTTGGAATGCTTGCGGGGACTGGAGGAAAGGTAAGGAGGGCAGTGTCTGTTAGTATGTACTGGGACTTTGAGAACAAAGCCACTTCCTATGCTATAACAAAGAAGGTATGCATCACCAGCTAAACACCTGACTACTAACCACAAGATTCCCTATTATCAGAAGCACTGAGGCATAGCTGCTGGCATCCTTCTGGAAACCTGTTGAATCCTCACTGACCTCCCCTCTCCCTCGAGCTTTTCCCAGAGGGAAGGCCCATAAATCTCCCTGACTTTCTGTCACCAAATCAGCCATCCCTGATCAGAGGACATCGTTTTGCAAACACCTATACCCTGGACACCTGGGGCAGATCAGCAGGGTGACCCACCCTCCTCGGAGGTCTGCTACATGCCCTTCTGCCCTTGCTGCTGCAGTCTGCTCGGACTCAGCCTGCCTGATCTCAGTGTCTAGTCTTGAATAAAAGCCCTTAATTGGACCTTTTTGTCTCCCAGTCCTTTCTTAGCCACCTTGGTGACCTAAAAGTATCCAGCACCACCTGGTCCCTGGGGCTGCTCCTTCAGCCCCAGAGTGACTCAGCAGAGCAGCAGAGCCTGCTTCTCATGGGAAGATTCTGCAGGGCTGAAGTGGGCCATGGAGTGTCTAGGGCCCCATAACTTCCCTTCAGGCACTTCCTGCCCTACAACCACTGGTTCCTGTTTGAAGGCAAAGAGGGGGCCTCTGACTTCACCCCAGAGCCAGATGCACTGACCAGGGTCTGAAAACTGAGACCCTCCTGGGTACAAGAGGAATTCTGGGCTGT
>PVKU01002837.1:141490-207024 GCA_004027475.1 Anoura caudifer | reverse complement strand
CCATAGTGGCTGTACCAGTCTGCAGTCCCACCAACAGTGTACTAGGGTCCCCTTTTCTCCACAACCTCTCCAACACTTGTTGTTTGTTGTTTTGTTTATGATGGCCATTCTGACTGGTGTGAGGTGGTATCTCATTGTGGTTTTAATTTGCATCTCTCTGATAGCTAGCAATATGGAGCATCTTTTCATGTGTTTCTGGGTCTTCTGTATGTCCTCCTTGGATAAGTGTCTGTTCAAGTCCTTTGCCCATTTTTAATTGAGAGAGATATATATATATCTATATATATATCTATATATATATATATAGAGAGAGAGAGAGAGATTATATATATATATATATATATATATATATATAATCAGTTAAGTCTATTTCATCTAGAGTGTTGTTCACCACAACATCTTTGTTGATATTTTGTTTAGAAGATCTGTCCATTTTTGACAGTGGGTGTTAAAATCCCCTATTATACTTGTGTTGCTGTCAATATCTTTCTTGAAGTCCTCTTAGATTTTTTTGATATATTTAGGTGCTCCTATGTTGGGTGCATATATATTTACAATGTTTATGTCTTCCTGGTGGATTCTTAACTTGAGTATTATGAAGTGACCTTCTGGATCTCTTTATGGCTCTTCTTTTGAAGTCTATTTTGTCTGATATGAGTATTGCTACCCCAGCTTTTTTTCCTGTCCATTTGCTTGGAAAATTTGTTCCAGCCCTTCACTTTGAGTCTGTGTAGGTCTTTTGTCCTGAGGTGGGTCTCTTGTAGGCAGCCTATGTGTGGGTCATGCTTTCATATCCATTAAGCTATTGTAAGCCTTTTGATTGGATCATTTAATCCATTTACATTTAAGGTTATTATTGATAGGTGCTTATTCATTGTCATTTTTGTACCTGTGTTCCTCTCCCTGTCTTTCTGCTTTCCTTTCTTTCCTTAAAGCAGGCCCTTTAGTATCTCTTGCAAGGCTGGTTTGGTAGAGGTGTATTCTTTTAGACTTCTTTTGTCTGGGAAGCTCCTTATTTAGCCTTCTCTCTTGATTGAAAGCCTTGCTGGGTAAAGTAGTCTTGGTTGCAGGCCTTTGGTTGTCATTACTTGGAACATTTCTTGCCATTCTCTTCTGGCTTGGAGTGTTTCCATTGAGAAGTCGGATGCTAACCTAATCGGGGTTCCCTTGTATGTTACTTCCCTTTTCTCCCTTTCTGCCTTTAGGTTTCTCTCTTTGTCTTAGCATTTTGCCATTTTAATGATGATGGGTCTTGAAGTGGGCCACTTTGGTTGCTCTTGATTGGGACTCTCTGTGATTTCTGGATTTGTGTGACTTTTTCTCTCATCAAATTAGGGAAGTTTTCCATCGTTACTTTTTCAAATAGGTTTTCTATCCCTTGATCTCCTTCTTCTCCCTCTGGTATCCCTATTATACGGATATTATTACGCTTCAAACTGTCTTGCATTTCTCTTAATCCCTCTTCATTCTTTCTGAGCCTGTTCCCTTTTCTTGCTCTTTCTGGATGCTTTTTTCTACTTTGTCCTCCAATTCGCTGATTTGATCTTCTGCTTCATCAGTTCTGCTTTTTCATTCCTTCCACTGTGTTCTTCAGTTCAGAAATTGTTTTTTTCATTTCCTCTTGGCCCTTGTTGATAGTTTCTATTCCCATTTTCATGTTGATATAGTTTGCAGTGAGTTCCTCATAGCTCCCTTGTACTTTCTGGTAGCTCATTGAGAGCTCTTGGAGCTTCCTGACAACCATTTCTTTGAACTCAAAATCTGATAGTTGAGTTGCCTCCATTTCATTTAGCATTCTTTCTGGGGCCTCTTCCTTTTATTTCATTTGGGGATTGTTTCTTTGTCTTCCCACTGTTTGTGAGACTCTTCTTGTTAGCCTCAGCTTCTTGAATTGATTTGTTCTGGCTCCTGGGTTTATGGTGTGAACTTCTGTGGTAGAATGCCTGTGAGATTCAGTCATGCTGTCTCCCTTGGGTATCCTGGTGTTCAAAGCTTCCAGTGTCTCAGCTGTTGAAATGCCCCCTCTTTGGGACCAACTCTGGTCTTTCCACAGTTCCAGGGTTTTTTTGTTTTGTTTTGTTTTGTTTTTGTCTCACTTGTATATGTTTAAAAAAGAGAAAAGTGAAGGAAAGGAAAGAAAGAAAAGAAGGAAAAGGAAATAAAAAAATGAAAAGAGAATTAAAAAAAGTAGAATGAAAAAGAGAAAAAAGACAGGAAGGAGTGGTAAGCTTGGGGAGAAAGGAAGAAGAATTAAAACAAGAAAGAAGTAATGAGAAGCAAAAAGGAATTGAGGGGTAAAAAAGATCAAATAATGAAAAATTAATAATAAAAAGAGAAAAAGAAAAAAAAACACAAAGAAAATAAAAAAACATGAAAAACACCGAAACCGCCAACTCTTGCTGTTGTCAATCTTGCCAAGCTGGTTTTTCTGACCTTGATGACTGCAGTGGCCGAGGGGTGACTGTATTGTTTTTCTCCTTGTTCGGCACTCAGTTTTCTTTGGTCTACTGCCCTCAGAGCTAGCGCAGGCTTCTGCACATAGAGCCTCAGGTGTGTCTTCTGCAGTGGCAGGCTCCTACCATGGTCGCATGCGTGCAGGCACTGGTGATTTTTCAGCCTTCCATGCACAAGTGCTAACTGTCCTGCATTCACGAATATACCCCACGCAGGTTGCACACCGGTGTCTAAGATCTCCCAGCAGCCCACTCAGGTCCCCGATGGTGCAAGGGCACTGAGAGACCATATCACAGCTCCCTGTTGGTGTATGTGCACATGCGGGGGCCGAGCGATTGTACCAGTGGCACACTGGTGCCAACGGATCCCCGTGCAGCTGTTCCCAATGGTGTGTTGGCGTAGATAGAAGTGCGAGCTCCAACACTCAGTCCTCCCAGGGCTATGAGATCTTAACTCCTCTCTGTGAAATTTCAAGCAACCAGGTTTATCCTGGTGCTGCCAAGACCTTGTATGGCTGATCAGGGAGCGGTTGGCTCAGCTCCTTCCCTAGAGACTTATGGCCAGCACTGGCCCAGGATCTCAGCCCCCGTCCTGGTCTCTGTGCTGCTGGAGTACTCTCCTTACCGTCTGGTTTTTCAATGTCCACTGCAATTTTTGATCTCCTGTTTTCAAATACGCTGTGTTTCTGGTGTCTGTTTGGTGTGCTCCTTTGAAAAATGGCCCGGTTTTTCACCTGTGTGAAGGGGGAAGAGGGACGTGCATCCTCTTACCACACCGCCATCTTCTCTCTCCTATACTCTAAGAATTCTGAATCACTGATTCAAGAAAACCTATGCATCCCAATATTCATACCAACATTATTTACAATATCAAGTGCTGGAAATAGCCTAAGTGCCCATCAGTAAAGGAGTGGATATAAAAGCTGTGGTACATTTACACAATGGAATACTACTCAGCGGAATAAAAGAGGGAGCTCCTACCCTTCACAACAGCATGGATGGAACTGGAGAGCATTATTCTAAGTGAAAAAAGCCAGACAGTGAAAGACAAATATATAATCTCACCTATAAATAGAATATAATGAACAAAACATACAAATGAGCAAAATAGAAACAGAGACATGGGAATTAGGAACAAACTGACAGTGAGAAGAGGGGAGGTGGGAGCAGGATAAAAAGAGATACAAGGGGAAGGGTCTCATCAGGGAACATATATAAAAACCGCATCATAATGGACAGCAGAGTGAGGAGTGACTGAGGGAGCAGGAGTAGGTGGGGCAGGGGAGAGCAATGGGGGAAAATTTGGGACAACTATTATTGAACATCAATAAAAAAAGAAATGTCTCTTCAATAAATGCTCTTATGAAAGCAAGAAAGCTGGAAGCAAAAGCATGAGTCTAGACTTTTATTGACACCATACAAAAAATTGACTTAAAATAAATTAAAGTCTTGAAATAATTTCTGGAACAGTATAATATGTAGAACTTAAATTAGAGACATTGATCTCAACATCATTTTTGCAAACTTGACCCCAATGGCAAGAGAAGAAAATGTAACAACACATGAATTAGACTACATTAACCTGAAAATCTGTACAACAAAAGAAACCTTCAAAAGAACTAGAAGGCAAACAACAAAATGAGAAAAGCTCCTATAAGGGGTTATATCCAAAATGTATAAATTCATATAACTCAACAACAACAACAAAAATACAAACAGATACAAATAGGCAAAGGACATGCTTGAATACACTTTTTGAGGAAGGCATGTAAATGACCAACACACATATAAAAAGATGACCAACATTTCTATTTGTAAGAGAAATACAAATCAAAACCACAGTAAGATATCACTTCACACCTGTTAGAATTGCTATTATCAATAAGACTGGAAATATCAAGTGTTAAAGAGGTTGTGAAGAAAAGGGAACAGTAGAACAGTACACACTATTGTTAAAAATGTAAAATGATGTACCCACTATGGAAAATAGCATGGATATTCCTCAAAAAATTTTAAGAATAAAGCTACACTATAACCAAAGAATACTTATTCTGTGTAAATACCTGAAAATTTTGAAAACACTTTTTTTTTGCGTGTGTGTATTCCTAAATCCTGACTCCTTTCTCCATCTTTAGACCTACAAAATGGTACCTCCCAACATGATATCTCTTTGTCTATGTCTTTTGCATTCATTTTTCCCTTATAAAGACACTTTTGATTGCTTTAGGCTACACAGAATCCAGGATAATCTCCCCATCTCATGACACATGGACAAAAGCTAGGGGTGGGGTGGAAATGGGAGGGAGCTGAGGAGGGCTGGGGCGGTTGGCTGGGATGGGAGTAGAAGACAGAAAACTGTATAAGAACAATGATTAAAATAAAATTAAAAAAAAAGAAATAAAACTAGCAAAACTAAAAAAAAAAAAAGAAGAAGAATTGTTAGAGTATTGTCCCAATATTGGGATTGCTGGATCAAAAGATAGTTCCATTTTTAGTTTTCTGATGAAATTCCTTACTCTTTTCCACAGTGGCTGTCCCAGTCTGCCTTCCCACCAACAGCGCACTAGGTTTCCCTTTTCTCCATATCCTCTTCAGCACTTGTTCTTTGATTTGTTTATATGGCCATTCTGAGTGGTGTGAAGTGGTATCTCATTGTGGTTTTAATTTCATCTGTCTCATGCCTAGTGATGTTCAGCATTCTGTCATATGTCTACATGCCCTCTGTATGTCGTCCTTGGACAAGTGTCTGTTCGAGGGTCCTATACCCAATTTTAACTGGATTGTTTACTTTCCTGCAGTTGAATCATATGAGTTCTTTATAAATTTCAGAGACAAATCCTTCTCAGATGTATCATTGGCAAGTATGTTTTTCCTGAGGTTGGTTCACTTTTCATTTTGCTGATGGTTTCTTTTTTTAACCCTTGCAGAAGCTTTTTAATTGATGTAGTCCCATTGGTTTATTGTTTCCTTTATATCCCTTGCCCTAGGAAATATATCAAAGGAGATATTACAGCGTGGGATATCTGAAATTTTCCCACTTATGTTCTCCTCTAGGACTTTTATAGTCATATGACTTATTTTTAAGTCCTTTACCCATCTTGAGTTTATTTTGGTGTATGTTATAAGTTGATGGTTGAGTTTCATTTTTTTGTGTGTATCTGTCTAGGTTTCTCATCATTTATTGAGGAGGTTATTATTACTCCATTTTATGCTCCTGCCCTCTTTGTCAAATATTAATTTACAATGGAAACATGGGTTTATATCCAGACTCTCTGCTCTGTTCTACTGATCCATGTGTCTATTCTTATGCCGGTACCAGACTGTTTTGATTACTGTAGCCTTGTAATATATTTTTATATCACTTATTGTGATTCTTTCTACTTCATTCTTCTTTCTCAGAATTGCTGAGGCTATTTGGATTGATTTATGATTCCATATAAATTTTTCAAATATTTGTTCTATGTCTGTGAAATATGTAATTGGTATTTTGAAAGGTATTGTGTTGAATTTATAGATTGCTTTGGGTAGTATGAACTTGTTGAGATATTAATCCTTTCAATTCATGAACACAGTGTATGCTCCCATTTATCAGTGTCCTTGATTTCTCTTAAGTGTTTTGTAGTTTTATGATTAAAGGTCTTTTACCTCCTTGGTGAAGTTTATTACTAGGTAGATTATTTTCCTTTTTGGTATGGCAAATGGGATTCCTTTCCTAGTGTTTCTTTCTGATATGTCATTGTTGGTGTATAAAATGCCTTCAGTGTCTGAATATTTAATTTATATCCCTCTGTTTTGGCAAATTCATTTATAGAGTTGAGTAGTTTTTTGGTTGAGCCAATGTGATTTTCTATGCACACTATCATATCATCTGCAAACAATGACAATTTTACTTCCTCCTTTCCATTTTGGATGCATTTGATTTATTTTTCTTGTCTGATCCATATAGCTACAACATCCAATAGTAGGTTGAATAGAAGTGGTGTAAGTGGCATCTTTGTCATGTTCCTAATCTTAGTGGGAAAGCTTTTAGTTTTTGCCCACTGAGTATGATGTTGGCTGTAGGTTTTTCAAATATGGTCTTTATTATATTGAGTTATGCTCACTCTACTCCCACTTTCCTGTTTTTTTTTTTAATCATGAATGGGTGTTTTATCATAAATGGTTGCAGAAAAACATTATTAAATGCTTTTTCAGCATCTATTGATACAATCATGTGATTTTTGTCTTTCCTTTTGTTTATGTGATGTATTATGTTTATTGGTCTGTGAATATTGTACCATACTTTTATCCCTGGGATCCCTTACATCTCAATCGATCATGTTGTGTAATCTTTTTAATGTATTGCTAGATGCGGTTTGCCAATATATTGTTAAGGATTTTAGTGTCTATATTCATCAGTGATATTGGCCTCTTTTTCTTTCTTTGTTGTTTTTATCTGGATTTGGGATTAGGATGGTGCTGGCTTCATAAAAAGACTTTGGGAGTCTTCCTTCTTCTTGGATTTATTTGAGGAGTCTGAGAATAATGGGGGTTGTCTCTTCCTTTGATTTTGTGTAAAAATCTCCTGTGAAACTGTCTGGTCAAGGGCTTTTGTGTGAGGGGAGGTTTTTTTTTTTTTTTTTTTTTATTACTGCTTCAATTTCACCAGCTGTTATCAGTCTATTCAGGCTTTCTGTCTCTTCTTGACTCAATTTTAAAAGAGTATATTTTTCTAGAAATTTGCCCACTTTACCCAGGTTTTCAAATTTCTTAACATATAATTCTTCATAGTAATCTCTTACAATTCTTTGTATTTCTGTGGTATCAGTTGTAACCTCTCTTCTTTCATTTCTGGTTTCATTTATTTGTGTCCTTTTTTTTTCTTGATAAATCTGCTTAAAGGCTTTCCAATTTTGTTTATCTTTTCACAGAACTAGCTCCTGGATTTTTTGATCCTTTGAATTGTTCTTTTAGTGTATATGTCATTTAATTCTGCTATGATCTGGATTATTTCCTCCCTTCTACATACTGTGTGCTTTGTTTTTGTTCCTCTAATTCTTGCAGATGTAGGGTTAGGTTCCTTTTTTAAAATGTTCCTACCTTGTTTGGGTAGGCCTGTATTGCTTTGAAGTTCCCTCTTAGGACTGCCTTCGCTGTGCCCCATAGGTTTTGGACTATTGCATGTTTATTTTCATTTGTTTCCAGAAAGTTTTTGATTTCTTCCTTGACCTCATTTTTAACCCATTCATTGTTTAATAGCATGCTATTCAATCTCCATGAGTTTGAGTGTTTTTGAGTTTTTTCCTGGATATTGGTTTCTAGTTTTAGTCCCTTGTGTTCAGAGAAAATACTTGATATGATTTCAATTTTTTAAAATTTGCTGAGGCTTCTTTTGTGTCCTATCATATGGTCCATCTTTGAAAATGTTCCATGTGTATTTGAAATGCATGTGTACTTTGCTTCTTTGGGATTAAAATTTCTCTCTCATATATATATGTATATATATGTGTATATGATTATATATTCAGTTATGTATATGTATATATGTGTGTGTATTCAGTTAAGTACTTTTGAAATAATGAATTGTTTAGTTTCACAATATTATTGTTGATATTTGATATTTGTTTGGAAGAGCTGTCCATTATTGATAGTGTGGTTAAAATCCCATAGTATATGTGTATCACTGTCTATATTTTTCTGGAAATCCTCCAAGATTTTGCCTATATATTTGGATTCTCTTATGTTTGTTTCATGTGTTTGTAATATTTATGTTTCCTTGATGGATTCTTCCCTTGAGTATTATAAA
Organism: Anoura caudifer; assembly: GCA_004027475.1. Taxonomy (NCBI): domain Eukaryota; kingdom Metazoa; phylum Chordata; class Mammalia; order Chiroptera; family Phyllostomidae; genus Anoura; species Anoura caudifer. The sequence continues at coordinate 198,786 of PVKU01002837.1, read as the reverse complement.
GTGTCCTTCTGTGTCACTTTTTATGGTCTTTGTTTTAAAGTCTATTTTGTTTGATATTAAGTATTGCTACTGTGGCTTTTTTTTTCCTGTCCATTTGCTTGGAATAGTTTCTGTAGCCCTTCACTTTTAGTCTGTGTAGTTATTTTTTTCTGAAATGGGTCTCTTGTAGGCAGCGTGTGTGTGGGTCATATATTCTTATCTATTCAGCTACTCTGTCTTTTGGTTGCAGAATTTAATCCATCCATTTGCCTTTAAGGTTATTATTGATAGGTACTTATTCATTGTCATCTTACCCACTCTATACCTATTTTCCTCTCTTTCTGTCACTTTTTTCTTTCTCTTCTGAAAGTAGTCCTTTATCTTTCAGGGCTCATTTGGTGGAGGTATATTACTTTAGAATTCTGTCTGGGAAACTCCTCATTTTGCTTACCATTTTAGTTGAGAGCCTTGCTGGGAAGCATAGTCTTGATGATTGTTTCTATGTCCTTTTTCATGATGATATATTTTTTGGTAAGTTCCCAGTAGTTTCTATGTAGTTTTGGTATTTCTCACTGAGCTCACTGAAGTTCCTTATAACCATTGATTTGAACTCATTTTCTGATAGTTGACTTGCCACCATTTCATTTAGCACTCTTTCTAAGGATTCCTCCTTTCCTTTTGCTTGGATTTTTTTCTTTGTTTTCCAATTATTTGTGAGACTTTTCTTCTTTGCTTCTGCTTCTTAAAGTAATCTGTCATGACTCCCTGGCTTTGTGTTGTGAATTTCAATAGTAGGAGTCCTGTGAGGTTCAGTGGTGCAGTCTCCTTGATCTCCTGAACTTGATGGTCTTGGAATGGCTTTTATGTCATTTATGTTAGCTCTCTGAATGTAGTTCGATTTTGATTGTTGCTGGATCATTCTATAGTGGGTCTTTTCCTCCTGCTGGTTGACTGAGGATCCCTCTACCCACCATGTCTTTTATGCTGTTGTGCAGGTGTGGCCGGAACAAGACAACAAAGTCCAGAAAACAAAAATACATCTGCAAAAAATAACTCCCCCACTGTAATCACACTATCAACAGCAAATGAACCATTATTAAATCTTATTAAGTTTATCTAATAAAATCTAAATAAATCACATTAAATCTAATGTGTGCCCTGGCTGGTGTGGCTCAGTACCGGTATATGAATACCAGCATATGAGCCAAAGGATCACTGGTTCAATTTGCAGTCAGGGCACATGCTTGTGTTGTGGGCCAGGTCCCCAGTGAAGGTCACATGAGAGGCAACCAGACACTGATGTTTCTTTCCTTCTCTCTCTCCTTCCCCACCCTTATGTCTAAAGATAAAAATAAATAAAATCTTAAAAAATAAATCTAATGTGCAATATGGTGATTATAAGGTAATAATACTATATTATATATTTGAAAGTTGCTAAGAGAATAGATCTTAAATGTTCTCCCCATAAAATAGAAATGGCATTCATATGAAGTGTAGAAGCATTAGCTACTGTTGAGTGGCAATCATTTGTAATGCACAGGGTGGGCAAAAGTGGATTCACAGTTGTTCATGTGAAAATAATAAATTAAATAAAAATAATACAAAAATAACCTCTTTTCCTTACTCATAACTATAAACCTACTTTTGCCTCACCCTGTATCATGTTGAACATGTTGTACATCTTAAATTTACACAATGTTAAATTTCAGCTTCCAAGAAAGCTATAAATAAATAAATAAATAAATAAATAAATAAATAAATAAATAATAGTGCCTGGCACAGAGTTGGAGCTCAGTTGATGTAAGCATTCTCAATTTCACTTTCCAAACAATGTTATGGAAATATCACATGTGGGTTATTATATATGTGACATGATAAACCATTCATTAAGTGAATTTCACAGCTGACTAATAAGAAATGGCAGTAGCATTAGATTTTTAAAAGTACATACACTGAGCAGCAACAACTCTTGCATCCAGGGTGGAAGGTAGGAATGGCTGGATCAGGGAGATGGGTGGAGGGAAATGGAAATAACTGTATTTGAACAATGATTAGAAAAAGAAAAAATGTCAATAGTCAACAAAAAATAAATAAATAAATTTCACTTGACTAAAGTTTTTAAATCTGTATTTGTGTTCCAAATTTAAGAAACAATTAGATACATAAAGTTCTTTAAATATATATTTTTAATCATTTAAAATTTCATTATGGTGTCTTTTCTACTAAATTTATAACACCATAAAATGTGAATCTAAAATATCAGGTAATTTGTAATTAGCTTTTGGCTCCCATTGAGTGAGAGGAGTTTTGGAAATGAACAATCTATAATCAAGCCAACCAGAATCACATGGTAAAATAAATAAATACATAAAAGTTTGTAGGCATTTGGATTTCACTTTGAACTACATTGTGTATCTAATACATATAGAATGAATATAGAACTAAGAGATCTGTTTACTTTTTGCATACAAGCATACTCTACTGACCTTTATATTGTCACTTCAGTACTGTATATAAATATTCAGAATAGACAAAAAACAAATTTCCAAAAAATATATATATGTATCAAGCAAGTGAAAATGTTTACTCATTCATCTATTTATTATGTACCTACTGTATATAAAGATGTCAAAGGCTGGGAATACAACAGTAAATATGAGGTATAATCTACCTTAAGAGGGACTAATGACTTTTGTTGACGTAGAATTTAAGCAAATAAATTATGTTAATGTTATAATTTTCTAGTCTCAAAGTGGTTGTTTACTCAAATTATACATAGCCATTTCCTTTAGTAAGTGGAAATATAAACAAGACTCAACTTTTCTTGTGATGCACAAGATATACTGAATTAAACATGCCACATTTGTGTATATAAGACCCATATAATTGCATTTTCACTTACAATGGTTAATAAGACTCAAAAGACTTTTTTTCATATCATTAGGGTATAGAATTATCCTTTGAGTCACAGGTTGGCCTCCTATCTTTTCTGCTGTAGCACTGATCTTTACTGCAATGGAAGAGATATCCATGTCATATTTAGAAACTGCCTGCCTTTTTCACTACTTAAAAACTACAGAACTGATTTCCCAAAGCCTCATCTTTAGCAAGGGCTCTCAAAGAGTGTTTCCTAGGCTAGCAGCACTAGTATCATCTGGACACTTGCTAGAAATAGACACGAATGTCCCCATATACATCTATTTGACCAGAACCTCTTGGTGTGGGTTCAGTGATTTATGTTTGAACAAGCTTTGCAAGTGATTCTGAAGCAGAGTCAAGTTTGAGGACCACAATTTCACTCTGAAGTAATCCCCTGGGATTGGTGTCTCTGATTCTAACCCTTACATTTCCTAGAGCTGCACAGTCCAGCATGGTAGTTAGTAGTTAGTGTGCCTGTGTATTGTTTGAAAGGTGGTTCATCCAAATGGGAATGTGCTGTAAGGGTAAAGAGTTTGAATTTCAAAGACTTTAAGAAAAATATAAAAGATTTCAATAATATTTTTGCTCAATAAACTATATTTTAGAACAGTTTTTATGTTCACAGCAAAATTAAGAGGGGGGTATAGAGACTTCCTATATTCCCCTTGCCCCCACACATGTATAGTTTTCCCTCCCCAGTTATCAACATTCCCACCAGAGTGGTATATTTACTACAACTGATGAGTCTGTGTTGGCATATCATAACTCAGAGTCCATTATATACATTAGAGTTGACTTTTGGTGTCGTATATTCTATGGATTTGAAGAAATGTGTAATGACTTTTCTCCAACATGACTTTATTATACAGAATAATTTCACTGACCATTTCATATATTCCTCCCATCTAATCAAGGCAGCCACTGATTTTTTCACTGTCTCCCTACTTTCACCTTTTCCAGAACTTCATATAGTTGAAATCATATATTATATAGCTTCCTCAGATTGTCTTATTTCACTTATAATATACATTTAAGTTTTCTCCATATATTTTCCTGGCTTAATTGCTCATTTATTCTTAGTGCTGAATAATATTCTATTGTCTAGATTATCACAGTTTATTTACCTATTCATTTACTGAAGTATATCTTGGTTGCTTCCAAGTTTTGTCAACTAAGGTTAAAGGTGCTATAAACATCCATGTGCAGGTTTTTGTGTCAACAAGGTTTTTAATCCATTTGGGTAAATACCAAAGTGTGATCATGGTGTTATACATTGAACATGTTTATTCTTTATTCTGTATCTCTGGTTCTATTTTGCTTGCTTGTTTCTTTTGTTGGTTAGACTTACAGTGAACAGAGGGGCATGGGGAGAGGGATAACAGGGTAAAGAAGGGGAAAGATCAAGTCAAGAAACAAGTGTAAAACACCCATAGACAAGGACAAAGAGGGGGAGGTTTGAATGTAGGAGAGGGGAGTAGGCAGGGCAGGGGAGAGTAATAGAATAAAAATAGGGGCAATTGTAATTGAACAATAAAAATTCTTTTAAAGGGTATTTTTACTTTGTAAGAAATTGCCAAACTGTCTTCTTGAGCTTATGTACCATTTTGCATTCCCACCAGCAATGAATGAGAGTTCCTCTTGCTCCACATCTTCACCAACATTTGCTGTTATCAGTGATTTGGATTTTGGCCATTCTGATGGGTATACTAACATATCAGTGCTGTTTTAATTTGTAGTCCCCTAATGGCATATGATGTGGAACATCTGTTCATGGGCCTACTTCACATCTGTACATCTTCTTTGGTTGAGGTATCTGTTCAGGTAGGTTTTGAATTATCTTATTGTTGAGTTCTTTCTAAATATTTTGGTTAACATTTATTTGCCAGATATTTTTTGAAAATATTTTATCCTAGTCTGTGTCTTGTCTTGTCATTCCCTTAATCAATAACATTTTTTGAATATTGATTGCATATTAAAATAACTTTTAAAAACATTAGATTAAATAAGATAAAATATATTACTAACATCAGTATTACCTTTTATTTTTTACATTTATCTTTCATAATGTGACTACTAGAAAATGTAAAAGTTCATACGTGGCTTACATTTTCAATTAATATTCTATTTATATTAGGCAGAGCTGCCCTTCATATATCTCTTTTGAAAAATCTCCCATATCATTGGGAGGCATGGTGAAGAAGACAATGGTGCCAGGAGTTCTGAGGTAAATATTATAATAATGAAGTAAATGAATTGTCAAAATCATAAAAAGGAACTTACAGAAAGAATTATTATTTTATGTTATCATGAAATAATAAGAAAAAGATACTGAAAAAGAAAACACTTGTCCCAATTCATTTCTACTAACAAAAGTACATATAGTTATGTATTTTATTTTATTTTTTATTATTTTTTCCACAAATTAAAGTTACATTTATTTTCTTCTTAAAATATTTTATTTATTTATTTATTTATTTATTTATTTATTTATTTATTTATTTATTTATATTATTGTTATTGTACAGTTTTCTGTCTTCCACTCCCATCCCAGCCCACTGCCCAAGCCCTCCCCAGCTCCCTCCCATCTCCACCCCACCTAGTTTCTGTCCATGTGTCCTTTATACTTATTCCTGTAAATAATTCCCCTTTTCCTCTGAAATTGCCTCCCCTCTCCTCTCTGCTGACTGTCAGTCTGCTCTCAATTTCAGTGTCTTTGGTTACATTGTTCATGTTTGTTTGTTTTGCTGATTAGGTTCCTGTTAATGGTGAGATCATATGGTATTTGTCTTTCCCCTCCTGGCTTATTTCGCTAAGCATAATGCTCTCCATTCCATCCATGCTGTCATGAAGGGTGGGAGCTCCTTCTTTCTTTCTGCTGCATAGAATTCCATTGTGTAAATGTACCATAGTTTTTTGATCCATTCATTTACTGAGGGGCACTTAGGTTGCTTCTAGCACTTGGCTATTGTAAATTGTGCTGCTATGAACAGTGGGGTGCATAGATCCTTTTGGATTGGTGTTTCAGGGTTCCTAGGATATAATCCTAGCAGTGGAATTCCTGGGTAAAAAGGTAGGTCCATTTTTAGTTTTCTTAGAAATTTCCATACTGTTTTCCATAGTGGTTGTACCAGTCTGCAAACCCACCAACAGTGTACTAGGGTCCCCTTTTCTCCACAACCTCTCCAACACTTGTTTGGTGTTTTGTTTATGATGGCCATTCTGACAGGTGTGAAGTGGTATCTCATTGTGGTTTTAATTTGCATCTCTCTGATAGTGAGTGATATTGAGCATCTTTTCATGTGTCTCTTGATCCTCTGTATGTCCTCCTTAGAGAAGTGTCTGTTCAAGTCCTTTTCCCATTTTGTAATTGGGTTGCTTGTTATCTTAGAATGGAGTCGTGTAAGCTCTTTATATATTTTGGGGATTAAAACCTTGTCTGAGGTATCATTGGCAAATATGTTTTCCCATACAGTGGGTTCTCTTTATATTTTAATACTGTTTTCTTTAGCCATGCAGAAGCTTTTTATTTTGATGAGATCCCATTTGTTTATCCTTTCTTTATGTCCCTTTCTTTAGGGGACATATCAGTAAAAATGTTGCTGCGTGAAATGTCTGAGATTTTCCTGCCTACGTTCTCCTCTGGGACTTTAATGGTGTCACGGCTTCTATTTAAATCTTTTATCCACCTTCAACTTACTTTTGTGTATGGTTGTAAGTTGGTGTTCAAGTTTCATTTTTTTGCATGTAGCTGTCCAGTTCTCCCAACACCATTTGTTGAAGAGGCTACTTTTACTCCATTTTATGTTGCTGCCTCCTTTGTCAAATACTAATTGACCACAGAGACTTAGGATGATTTCTGGGCTCTCTGTTATATTCCATTGGTCCTTGTGGCTGTTTTTGTGCCAGTACCAGCTTGTTTTGATTATAGTGGCCTTGTAATACAGTTTGGTGTCAGGTATTGCGATCCCTCCCACTTTGCTCTTCTTTCTCAAAATTGCTGCAGCTCTTTGAGGTTGTTTATGGCTCCATATAAATTTTTGAAGTGTTTGTTCTATGTCTGTGAAATACACCATTGGTACTTTCATAGGTATTGCATTGAATCTGTAAATTGCTTTGGGTAGTATGGACATTTTGATGATGTTAATGCTTCCAATCCATGAACACGGTGTATGTTTCCATTTGTTTGTGTCTTCCTTGATTTCTTTCTTCAGTGTTGTGTAGTTTTCTGCATACAAATCTTTTACCTCCTTGGTAAGGTTTATTCCTAGGTATTTTATTTTTCTTTTTCCTATATAAATGGGATTTTTTTTCTTGACTTCTTCTTCTGCTCTTTCATTGTTGGTATACAGAAATGCCTTTGATTTCTGGATATTGACTTAGTATCTGGCTGTTTGGCCAAATACATTTATTAGGTAGAGCAGCTTTTAGGCTGAGTCTATAGGGTTTTCTATGTACACTATCATGTCATATGCAAACAGTGATAGTTTTATTTCCTCCTTTCCAATTTGGATGCCTTTTCTTTTCTTTCCTATTCTTGTCTAATCACTGTGGCTAATACTTCCAATACTATAATGAATAGAAGTGGCGAAAGTGGACAATGTTGTCTTGTTCCTGATCTTAGTAGAAAAGATTTTAGTTTTTCCAGATTGAGTATGATGTTGGCTGTATGTCTCTCATATATGGCCTTTATTATGTTGAGGAATGCTCCCTCAATTCCTGCTTTGCTGAGTGTTTTTATCACAAATGGGTGCAGTACTTTATCAAATGCTTTTTCCACATCTATTGATATGATCATGTGGTTTTTGTTTTTGCTTTTGTTTATGTGATGTATTACATTTACTGATTTGCAAATATTGAACCATCCTTGCATCCCTGGGATGAATCCCACTTGGTCATGGTGTATGTTCTTTTTAATGTATTGTTGGGTGTGGTTTGCCAATACCTTGTTGAGGATTTTAGTGTCTATGTTCATCAGCAATATTGGCCTGAAGTTTTCTTTCTTTGTTTTGTGTTTATCTGTTTTTGGGATTAAGATGATGCTGGCTTCATAAAAAGAGTTTGGGAGTCTTCCATCATTTTGGATTTTTTGGAATAGTCTGTGAAGTATAGGGGTTAGCTCTTCCTTAAATGCTTTCTAAAATTTCTCCTGTGAAATCATCTTGTCCAGGGCTTTTGTGTGTTGGGAGTTTTTTGTTTACTGCTTCAATTTCATCTGCTGTTACTGGTCGGTACAGGCTCTCTGCTTCTTCTTCATTGAGTTTTGGAAGATTATATTTTTCTAGAAACTTGTCCATTTCACCTAGGTTTTCAAATTTCTTAGCATACAGTTCTTCATAGTAATTTCTTACAATCCTTTGTATTTCTGTGGTGTCAGCTGTAATCTCCTCTCTTTCATTTCTGATTGTGTTTATTTGGGCCCTCTCTCTTTTTTCTTGATGAGACTGTTTAAAGGCTTGTCTAGTTTCTTTATCTTTTCAAACAACCAGCTCCTGGATTCCTTGATCCTTAGAATTATGCTTTTAGTCTCTGTGTCATTTAATTCTGCTCTGATTTTGGTATTTCCTTCCTTCTACTAGCTATGGGCTATCTTTGTTGTTGTTTGTTGAGTTCTTGTAGGCAGGGGGTTAAGTTTTTTACTTGAGATGTTTCTATCTTTTTTAAGTAGGCCTGTATCACTAGGAACTTCCCTCTGAAGACTTCCTTTGCTGTGTCTCATAAGTTTTGGGTTGTTGTGAGTACATTTTCATTTGTCTCTAGAAACTTTTTGACTTCCTTCTTGATTTCATTCTTGACCCATTCATTGTTTAATAGCATGATATTCAATTTCCAAGATTTTGAGGACTTTGTGTTTTTCCCTTTGGGGTTGGTTTCTAGTTTCAGTCCCTTGTGATCAGAAAAAATGCTTGGTATGATTTCAATTTTCTTGAATTTGTTGAGGCTTGTTTTGTGTCCTATTATGTGGTCTACCTTTGAAAATGTTCCATGCACATTTGAAAAGAATGTGTATTTCGTTTCTTTGGGATGAAGGGCTCTGTATAGATCAGTTAAGTCCATTTCATCGATGCCACAGTATCTTCGTTGATATTTTGTTTAGAATATCTGTCCATTTTTGACAGCAGGGTGTTAAAATCTCCTACTATAAATGTGTTGCTGTCAATATCTTTCTTGAAGTCCTCTAAGATTTTCTGGATGTATTTAGGTGCTCCTATGTTGGGTGCAAATATATTTACAATGTTTATGACTTCCTGGTGGATTCTTCCCTTGAGTATGATGAAGTGACCTTCTGGGTCTCTGTTTATGGCTCTTCTTCCGAAGTCTATTTTGTCTGATATGAATATTGCTACCTCAGCCTTTTTTTTTTTTTTTTTGCTGTCCATTTGTTTGGAAAATTTGTTTCCTGCCCCTCACCTTGAGACAGTGTAGGTCTTTTGTCCCAAGGTGGGTCTCTTGTAGGCAGCATATGTGTGGGTCATGCTTTCTTATCCATTCAGCTACTGTATGCCTTTTGATTGGATCATTTTATCCATTTACATTTATCGTTATTATTGATAGGTACTTATTCATTGCCATTTTTTACCTGTGTTCCTCTCCCTCTCTCTCACTTTTCCTTCCTTTCCTTAAAGCAGTCCCTTTAGTATCTCTTGCAGAACTGGTTTCATGGAGGTGCATGCTTTTGGACTTCTTTTGCCCAGGAAGCTCCTTATTTGGCCTTCTATCTTGATTGAAAACTTTGCTGGGTAAAGTAGTCTTGGTTGCAGGCCTTTTGTTCTCATTACTTGGAATATTTCTTGCCATTCCCTTCTGGCTTGGAGTGTTTCCATTGAGAAGTTGGATGCTAACCTAATCGGGGCTCCCTTGTATGTTACTTCCCTTTTCTCCCTTGCTGCCTTTAAGATTCTCTCTTTGTCTTGCAGTTTTGCCATTTTAATTATGATGTATCTTGAAGTCGGTCTCTTTGGGTTCCACTTGATTGGGACTGTGTGTGTTTCCTGGGTTTTTGTGGCTTTTTCTGTCATCAAATTAGGGAAGTTTTCCATCATTAATTTTTCAAATAGGTTTTCTATCCCTTGATCTCCTTCTTCTCCCTCTGATATCCTTATTATACAGATATTATTATGTTTCATACTGTCCTGCATTTCTCTTAATCCTTCTTCATTCTTTCTGAGCCTCTTTTCCTTTTCTTGCTCCTTCTGGCTGACTTTTTCTACTTGGTCCTCCAACTCACTGATCTGGTCTTCTGCTTCATCAATTCTGCTTTTCTTTCCTTCCACTGTGTTCTTCAGCTCAGAAATTGTATTTTTCATTTCCTGTTGGCCCTTGTTGATAGTTTCTATTTCCTTTTTCATGTTGATATATTTTTAGTGAGTTTATCATAGCTTCCATGTAGTTTCTGGTTGCTCATTGAGAGCTCATGGAGCTTCCTGACAACCATTGCTTTAAACTCAAAATCTGATAGTTGAGTTGCCTCTATTTTATTTAGCCTTCTTTCTGGGGCTTCCTCCTTTTCTTTCATTTGGGGATTGTTTCTTTGTCTTCCCATTGTTTGTGAGTCTCTTCTTGTTAGCCTCAGCCTCTTTAATTGATTTGTTCTGGTTCCCTGGGTTTATGGTGTGATATTCTGTGGTAAAATATTTGTGAGATTCAGTGGTGGTGTCTCCTTTGGATATCCTGGTGTTCCCAGCTTGCAGTGTCTCAGCTGTTGAAATGTCCCCTGTTTGGGACCAAGTTTGGTTTTTCCAGAGTTCCAGGGGTTTTTTTTGTGTGTGTGTGTTGTTTTGTTTTTGTCTCAGTCGTGGTTATTTAAAAAGATAAAAGAGGAAGAAAACAAAGAAAAGAAGAAAAAAATGAAAACGAAGAAAGAAAATCATAAAGAGAAAGGAAGAAGAGATAAGATTGGAAAGAAAGGAAGAAGTAATACAACAAGAAAGAAGTAAAAGAAGCAAAAGTAGTTGAGGGGTAAAAAATATAAAAATGATGAAAAAAAAAAAAAAACCCACACCAACTTTTGCTGTTATCAATCTTGCCAAGCCGTTTTTTTTTCTGGCTTTGCTGACTGCAATGGCCAAGGGGTGATGGCATTGCTTTTCTCCCTGTTCAGCACTCAGTTATCTTTGGGTTACTGTCCTCAGCACTAGCCTGAGTCCTCTCCACACAGGGCCTCTGGCGTATCTTCTGAGCTGGTGTGCGCCTACAGTGATGGTGCACAGCACTTATGATCTCCCAGCCTTCCATGCACCAGTGCTGATGACTGTCATGCAGGTGCGAATCGACCCCCATGCAGGTCATGTGCAGGTACCTAAGACCTCCCAGCCATCCATGCAGGGGCACCGACTGTCGCACGGGTGCTAATTGGTTGCCCCACAGGTCCCCAATGGCGCGCGGGTGCCGAGGGACTGCAGCGCCGGTCACTGTTGTTGCGCAGGTGCCAAGAGACCACAGCGCAAGTCCCCTTGTGGTGTGTTGGCACCAATGAATCCCACGCAGCTCTCCCCAATGGTGCATGAGCGCACACAGTCACACGAGCTTCTATGCACAGTCCTCCCAGGCCTATGAGATCTTAATGCCTCTCTGTTAGATTTCAGGCAACCAGGTTTATCCCGGTGCTGCTGAAACCTTGTTTGGCTGAGCAGGGATTGGTTGATCTGGCTCCCTCCCTAAAGTCCATATTGTTATGTATTTTAAATTGAATAGCTGCTAAGACTAGAACCTCATAATAGAAACTGGACATCAGACATTACCTTCATTTCAAAACTGACATTTCTTTGATTAATTTTTAAAATGACATTTGATTTAATGTCCATCTCCTTTCTCAGATCCTTTGGACTCATCTGTTTCTCAATTCCTGGTCCTCTTGATTTCCTTCAGCAGCTGTCTACAGTCATAGGGACCTGATCTTTGAGGACTAGTTGGTGCCTGTGACAGATGCCTGCCTATGGCAATCCAGAAGCCCTGGTTCCTCCTCTCACTTGCAAACTTAAATGAAGAATCACACCATTGTGTATGACATGTTGTTTCCCAGGAAGCTGCCAACATAGCAGTGTGATGCAGTACAGACTATGGAGAGGAAAATAGGGGTTTGCCCTTGGATAGATTTTTATCATCAGGAAACAGAAAATGGCAAGTATGCAGATACATTCTTATATCCTTTCTCTTCTCTTCTAGCACAGCCCTCTGAAGAGGTCTTTCACATGCCCTTGTGTGGGTCATCATAAAGAGGCCAGTTGCCATAGCCACTCCCCTGGCACTACATCCCTGCCTCATGTGCCTGCTCCCACAAACATTTGATTCCATACAGTGTGAAAGCTAGGTGGAACACGGAGAGAGTAGAAACAGAAAGGGGTTAACAGGCAATGAAAAAGTGATTGGGCCCTGAATCAGACACTTCAATACATGGCAATAATGTGTGAAATGAGGATAGCAAAAATGCACTCCTTCAGTTAAAAAAAGTGTTTATTTCAAATAAATGTCTTCCATTTCCATGCAAAATAAGGAAGTTTAATTTTTCAAGGATTATTTTCAAAATACAAGAGATGGCCCACATTTTTTATTACATATTTAGAGTTTCTCCAATAGAAAGCTTCTCTTACTTATTTTTAGGTCATCTCCTGTTAGTTGTAAGTGTGATGGGAGACCTAACTCATTAGTGCTCTTTAGAAGCTTGTGTGGGAAGACTTAGCATCTCATTTTACTTTACTGTTTGCCATTTTCTCTCTAATGTGCATTCTACTGAGAGAAACTCATCTTGATCAGTGGGAAGTGAAGACATTGCTAATGATCTTATCGTGACTGCACAAGGACTATAAAATTTAGTTTGGATGTTTTGTATATGACATTAATAAACTACCACCCATTCCTCAATGTGGTGAGATAAAGGTAGAACATCTACTGATACCTGCTTTATATTTGTGCTGAGTGTACAAATTTGGAATACTGAGAAAACATTCCTTCAAATGTCTGCAAGTTGCTGGGAAACAGTACTGTCACATTTCCTTGGATAAAAATGAAGTTCCTCCTGTTTCAGGTGGGGAGGGGTGGGGGAAGAGGCAGAAAACTGTACTTGAAAAATAAAAAAAGTTTAAAAAAATGAAGCTTCTGAGAACCCAGAATAGCTAGGAAACGATGTGATATACAACTTGAAGGCCTCCTTGCTAAAATAAAAGTTACAACTTTTGGCTGAATTCACAAACTTAAGGTATTAAGCTTATTTAGTATTTTTATAAAGTGAATTAGTTACCAAGTTTTAAAAGTTGGCAGGCTGGGCCTGGCTGGTGTAGCTCAGTGGATTGAGTGCTGACCTGCAAACCAAAGGGTCGCTGGTTCGATTCCCAGTCAGGGCATATGCCTGGGTTGCAGGCCGGGTCCCCAGTGGGGGCCATGTGGGAGGCAACCACAAATTGGTATTTCTCTCCCTCTCTTTCTCCCTCCCTTCCTCTCTCTCTCAAAATAAATAAGTAAAATCTAAAAAAAAAAAAGTTGGCAGGCTGAACATCCAAATGTAATCCATATATCTTATTTCCTTTAAACAAGATCATGTAGCAAACTGGTCTCACATTCCATGTGGCTTCTGTTGGATGATTCAGAGGAGTGTGGTCTCCTCAATTCATTAACGCCCCGATTTGACCTGTTTCCCTCACTCATTTCACCTGCTTGCCACCTGAAGCCATTTATGTTTGTGTTTTCAATTAAGAACTTCTTTGTATTTAAGTTACATCTCACCTGACAGTCAAGTATTTACCACTGGAGAGTTCTAGAACAGTGGTTCCCAAATCTGAACACACAGTTACCTATGAAACTCTAAACATTATTATACTTATGGCATACCTTATAGTTACTAAACTAAATATTTGGTGGAGGAAGGTGTAGAATTCAAGAAGAAATGTTATTCAGAGTTCTCCAAGATAAGCTGGTATGTAGTTTAAAAACCATGGTACCCAAGAACTCAAACTCCTGAAGCATTCTTCTACATAATTAAAAAAAGCAAGTAATAATACCTTCCTATGAGGAATAAGGTGGCAAGTGAGATGGCACACAAGGGGCAGGGAAAGAGATGTAGGTTAGGTCAGGAGTTTTCAATGTTTTTTTTTTTTTTCCCTCATTCAAACAACATAATAAGGGCCCTTCTGACCCTACAACTAATTCTTCTGACTTGAGTTATCTGGCATGGTACACATTCATCAGTAATTTTCTAAAGCTCCCTTTTCTAAAGCTATTTCTAGGAAAAACCTAGGGTAGAAGACCAGTGGTTTAGAATATTTATTACAGCTTAGAGTACTTAACAAGAAAGGAGTTACTTAATCACCTAATAACTATGAGCCAAGAGGCACCCTGGATATTGTTGAACATCCAGAGTTTTTAATGAATCTCATTTTCTGACTGTGTAGACCTGACCTTCAACATTATTTGGCCTTTAATTTCCATGAAAATTTGTCATGTCACCCAAATTAGAGAGTGGGTTTCTAACTGGCAGAGTCTAGTGTATCATTTAACTTTCAACATATATTTTAAATGCCTACTATAGCTGCTTGTTTCTATCTTATTTCTCATTCTGTTTCAAGAACTGAGATTGAAACCTGGAATCAGGTAGACTGTCTATAAATGATTATTTAATTTAGAATATAGCTAAAGAGTTTCCATAAATTTTAATATCTCCAAGTTTTCTTTCTCCATTCTTTATTACAAAACAAATACCACAGCATGTTCTTTTCTGAAAATAATTCCTTAAAAGTTCTAAATTGTGGACATAACTCAGTTATTAATTTAATTTTTTTCTTGGTATTGTTCTTTTAATTTTTTGACAATGCCATATCTACTTTACTGCTTTGATTTTTTTCCTTTTTTTATCTTTATTTCTAAACTTCTGTTTCTCATTGGAAGAATCAGCAATAAGGGGAGAGAGGCATTTTCTTCCTTATCTTATCACCAGAAATTTTGAGACAGCATGATCAGATGAGGAATAAGCATGCTGCCCACTGTCCAGAAAGATAAAGATGTAGTCAGGAAAACAGGAAACAAATTATATATGTGTGTATATATACATACATACACATATATACAATGCATATAACACACACACACACACTATATATATATATATATATATATATATATATATAGAGAGAGAGAGAGAGAGAGAGAGAGAGAGAGAGAGAGAGAGTGAGAGAGAGAGAGAGAATATTTATTAATCATCATCCCAGGCTGGATTTTCTTATTTCATGAAATTTCATCAAATTAAACTGCTTCATCTTCTATCTATGCTGTATCATTTAGAAATAGTATCTTGATTTGTGCATGTAAATTTTGTCTTAAGTTGATACAAGCAACAATTCTCAAGCATTCCCCAGAGTGCCTACAACAGTGGCAGCTATATATCATTTATTTTCTGAAACTCATTTGTGGATTGGGCTTTGTGACTAATAGTATTTTCTAAAAATGGCTGAAAATTATCCCCCATTCCTTATGTTTTTCTTAAATCTTGCCGTTATTTGTATTAGAACTGTCTCCTGTCCCCTTGAGTCTGGGCAAGCTTATGACTTGTATGTAACCTGCAGAATATTATTGAAGAAATTCTGCTTCTGATGCAAGAAAGTAAGAAATGATGTTGCTTTCATAATCTTCCCTCAGACATTGCCTGAACACCACATAAGAAGTACAACAACCATGAGACCACCTTGTTGTGAGGAGATCCCAGCTGGTCAACAGACAGGAAAAAAAGAACTACATGAAGAGAGAGACAAGCTCAGCCAGTTCTGCTGTTTCAGATCTGTCCTTATTCTACCACAATTGACAGAAGACTATTAGCCAGAAGTATCCACCTGCATCTTTCAGGAATTATTTATTAATAGAACTTGAGTTATAGTAATAAAATAAAATCACTGAAATATGGAGTGATTTATAAAATTTTAGTAATAGTATCTGGAATGCACTTTAATCCATTGTTTATATTTTAGGTAAGGATGTTCCTACTTAATTATTGGTGTGCTGCTAAGTGTTTAACAAGCTCTCCAGAGGGGAAGCCCTGATTTGTATTATAGTAAGACCTCTCTTAATTCCATTGATAGGTTCTAGGAAACTGCAATTTACAAGAAACAATAAATAACCAAACCAGTTTAAAGCAGACTAATTTGTATTATCATAATTGTTTCTAGGGCATACTTGTAGCCATAGAAACATAACTAAACTTATAACTAAAGACTCAGAACATATCTAATATTAAACATTGAAATAAATGTGAGCTATACATGCATTCAAGAAAAATAAATAAAAACAAGTAAGATCACTCTTTCCAACCAGCTTATTCCAGTTCAGGATCACAATTGCCTGGAGCCTCTCTCAGACTGAGAAAATGTAGACATGCCAATTTACCTAACATGCACATCTTTGGGATATGGGAGGAAATGGGAGTCCTCAGAGAAAACCCACACAGACATGAGAAGAATGTGCAAACAACAAAAAGGCAGTGGTCCTGGCTGGGGATTAATTTTCTTTTTTCATCAACATTAAACCAAAACAACATTTAACAAAATGACATATTTCAGGACTTGCTGTAATTGCTGATTACCTTAGTATAACTTCAAGCTATGAATGTGATGTCACTAAAAGTGGAGCTGGGAGGAACTACACAGTAGCACACCATTGTAGTACTTCTATCACATGGACACAATAGAAACAAATAGCTTCAAGAGTATAGATAGTAGTATATTGTAGAACATAATTTTCAGAAGGTAAACTTTGTTAGTTTTAATATAATTTACTTAATTTTAAATGCATACAATTTAATATTTAATAATAGTTGTGTATAACAACCAGCTTACACAATTCCTGAGAAATTAGCTATTCACTCCAGTGTACCACTGGGGTTATCCTTCTCTATCATTCTTTGGGTTTTTCAGGCCTGCTGTAAACATGAGAGCTTAATGAAACCATTTCAAATGACAGATAAGGTCCCTTTTGCACATACCCTGTCTAATCTTAAGTAAACAATCCATTCACTCTCCCAGCTTGTCTCACTGACTTCCATTGTTCAATTGACTTTGGGCTATCTGATTATCCATAATGATCAAATAAAAACCAATATTCTATATCACTTTAATAGGATTTATTATTAGTATGCCCCACCAATAACTCATATTCACTTTACAAAAAACTGAAGCCAACATCTTTCCCATTACCCCTTCCCTTCTTCTATCATTTTGTTTTATTTAATAACATCATTAATGAGCTGGTATCTGAGTATACTTGGATTTCACTCTCCCCATGTTCAATCACTAAGAAATCCAGTTATCCCACTGGCTTCAGGTTCTTCAACTCAGTTTATTTCTCTCTACTTCAGATGTGACTGTCATAGTCTACATACTGATTCTTTCTTGACAGATTATTTCCCAAGCAGCATTCCTACCTCTGACCTTCTACTTAACCTTTCTTTCCCCTAATCTCAGAGTTATCTGTCTAACTACCCTGTGTTTCTCTAGGCTATTTCCATTCTTCAAAGGCTGGGAAGATCAGTAGCACATATCACAAACACTACTTCTATATGATTGCATTATCCAATGAAGACAGAGGACTCCACTGAAGGTTTATATACCCACCTATAAATATACAATGTCTTAAGTCACATTACATATTAGTCTGAAAAATAGCCTGGGTTTTCCTTTTGACCAACACCTTCTTGACTGGTGGAATTTTACCACTGCTCAGGTAATTTAAATTGTTCATAGCTGATTTCAAAGATATTTCATTTTTGTATTTATATGTTCTAGCTAACCTAACCAATGGAAATTGAAATCTCAGAAATATTAGCTATTGTCTGGAGATTCATCTTAATTTTTCCCCTGAAAACCATGGGATAGAGCTATAGATATATATCAGTGACACCCAATTTAATTTCTAAAGAAAAGATTTTTTAGAGAGTTGTGTCAATATGATAAACCTTAATTTATCACAATAGAACCACGTGGGTCTGATTCCTGCAGACATCAATTTAAAGAGAAAATCAGTTGGTTTAACTATACTTCACCTGTGAGCTATAGTATTCCATTTAAATAGTAGTTGCTACACAATTAAACCAATAAAAATATATTGATTTCTTTATTAACCTTAATTCAGATACTCAGTATTTAATCTTTATCCTAATGTAACTACATTCGGCACAAGCTGCTAAAATGAATAAAATTCATTGGATCATTAAAAAATATAAAAAAGTTCAATGATCTGAAATACATTGCATGTGAGACTGTCTTTTTTCAATAATACTTCAGAAAATATGCCTATGTCTTGCAGGAAGGAATATATTACCATCTCACGGAAGATTTCCATAACTTCTGATGTTCACAACAGATTAATTGGATGTTTACAACTGAAAGAAAATGTTTTCTATAAAAACATGCTTAGTTATATTTTCTAGTGAGACTTTTTCCAGTACAATTCCATAAAATGGACATAAAAAAAAGCTTTAGGAAAACAATCTGAAGCAGCAAGATAGTGGAGAAGAGAATGCAAGTCTCACTAACCTTCTCCCAGGACCAATCTGAAATTATGACTAAATTTTGGAGAAATCACCTGGAACAAACAATTGGGTAATAGTGATAGAGAAGCATTATCACATTGGACAGACAGCAGAATCAGCTTCAGCAAAACTTGACTGGTAAGGAGTATGGTGGAGACTTGAGAAGGCTGGCTGGGTGCCCACAAGCAGCTGCAATGGAGGGATAATTAAGTGGCTGGTTGGATCCCCCTGAGAAGAGTAGGGTCTAAATGCAAATTTGGGGTCCCCAGCCTAGAGTACCAGAGCCCCCCCAAAAAGTATAAAAATAACAACCTGTGGCAAAAAATGGCAAGGTTGCTCTCTGCCAGAGATAGAAAACTGGAGACAAAATGAACCATTTAAAGGGCCAACACACAAATTTTCATTTGCAGCCACTTTCCCTGGGCTCCAGCAAAGCAGTGGACAGAATGGACTAGAGATGCCTGAGGAGATACTGGGGCCAGAAGCTTTGGGAAGAGAACTGACAGTAGACGCAGGGGTGCTGGTGCTGAGTCATCTCCCATATGGTAGCAGCCATCCTGCTAGAGCAGACCACTCCCCTGTGAGTGGCAGCAGCCTGAGGGGAACAATACCCTCGACCCCAGGAAAGACTCTGCCCTGGCTCTGCGTTGCTTAAGCCTGACTACTGAGTGCAGAGTGACTAGATTAACAACTGAAGGAGTCAGCTACAGACAGAAGATCCCAGGCAAATGAGGGGCAGAGTAGACTAGAGAAACTTGAGGAAAGACTGGGGATGGGGGCTTTGGGGAGAGAACTGAGAGAGCAGCCACGGGGATCCTGGTGTTGAGTCATACTGCATATTGCAGTGGTAATCATGCTTAGGCAAACCACTCCCCTCCTAGTAGCAGTAGCCTGAGTGCAAACAATAGACCTGACCCCAGTGGGACTCTGCCTTGCCTATGGTGCTAAGGTTGACTCCTGAGTGCAGCATGACAAGATTAACAACTGAAAGAAATGGCAACAGACTGTAGAGTCCTGGAAGTCTCAAACAGACTACAGAAAGTCAGATGGGGTCAACATCTGACATCATCAAAGGCAGATCCAGAAAAAAAAGCAGTGGCAAATACTAGAGGCTACTGAGATAAAATCCACTGTGGTCTTCTCTGTGATTTCTGATTTTTCTTACCTGCATAGCTTTTTAACATTCATTTCTTGTCCATTAAGTTTATGCACACTTAGCCACTAGATTTTAGATTCTAGTTTATTTCAATTCACATATTTTGCCTCTCACTCTCTTACCCCATTTTACCTTTTCTGCTGTTGATAGTAGTATTGCAAGGGGGAGATATTATTGCATCTGTGGATTTCTTTCTTGGGCTTTGTGGATTTCTTCAGGATGTATTGGTGCAACAGCATACAAAACATGGTGGGCAGAGTAACCCTCATCAAACCAGCAGGAGGGAAGGACCCACCAAAGAATGACAGAGAAACCTTCAATGCCCATTTACACCCAGAGAGCCAACATAAACAGCATGAAGGGCATCTCAAGGCCATAAAGTTCAGGAGATCAAGGAGACTGCGCCACTTAATCTCACAGGTCACCTACCATAGAAATTCACATCACAAAGCCAGGGGTTCAAAACAGATTAGCTTAAGAAGCAGAAGCAAATAAGAAGTGTCTCACAAAAAAGAGAAGACAAAGGAGAGAAAGACAAATGAAAGGAAAGGAGGAATCATAAGAAAGAGTGACAAATGAAATAGTGGCAAGCCAACTATCAGATATTGAGTTCAAAACAATGGTTATAAGGCAGCTCAATGAGCTCAGTGGGAACTATCAAAAACTACAGAAAAACTATCAGGAACTTACTGCAAACCAAATAAGCATGGAAAAGAACAGAAACAATCAACAAGAGCAAAGAGGACATGAAGAATACAATTTCTGAATTGAACAACATGGTAGAAGGAATCAAGAGCATATTATTTGAAGCAGAGGATTGAATCAGTGAGCTGGAAGACAAGGTAGAAAAAATCTCCCAGAAATACCAAGAAAAGGAAAAAAGACTCAAAAAGAATGAAGAAGGGTTAAGGGAACTATAAGACAACATGAAATATGATAATATCCATATAGTTGGAATACCAGGAGAAGAAGAAAAGCAAAGGATGGAAAACCTGTTTGAAAAAATAATGAAAAAATTTCATAATTTGGTGAGAAAATGTTACACAAGTCCAGGAAGCACAGAAGGTCCCAATCAAGAGGAATCCAAAGAGGCCCACTCCAAGACACATCATAATTAAAATAGCAAAACTCAAACACAAAGAGAGAATCTTAAAGGCAGCAAAGAAAAAACAGGAAGTAACATACAAGGGAACCCCAATAAGACTAATAGTGGACTTCTCTACAGAAACACTGCATACCAGAAGGGAACTGCAAGATATATTTTGAGTAAATAAAGCAAAAGACTGCAACCAAGTCTATGCTTCCCAGTACAGCTCTCAATTAAAATAGTAGGTGAAATGAAGAGTTTCAAAGACAGAAGTCTTAAAAAATGCACTTCCACCAAGCCAACACCGCAAGATATGCAAAAGGCACTATTTAGAGAAGAGGAAGAAAAACGTGTGTGAGAGAGAGGAACATAAGTGCAAAAAGGGGTAAAATTCTAATGAAAAAGTACCTATCAGTAATAACTTTAAATGTAAATAGATTAAATTTTCCAGTCGAAAGACAGGGTAGCTCAATGGATGAGAAAACATGACCTGTACACATGATGCCTACCAGAGACCCAACACAGAACAAAAAAGACCTACACAGACTAAAATTGAATGGTTTGAAAAAATTTCCAAGCAACTGAGAGAAAAAAAAAGCCAAGGTAGCAATATTTATATCATAAAAATAGACTTCAAAACATAGGCCATAAAAAGAGACACAGAAGGACGCTTCAGAATACTCAAGGGAAGAATCCATCAAGAAGACAAAAATATTGTAAAGACATATGAAGCCAACATATGGGCACCCAAATATATAGGCAAAATCTTAGAGGACTTCAGAAAGATACAGACAGCAACACCATTGTCTTAGGGGAATTTAACACCCTACTGTCAACAATAGATAGATCTTCCAAACAAAATATTAACAAGGGTATTGTGGAATGGAATGACACATTAGATCACATGGGCTTAACTGATTACACACACACACGCGCGCACACACACACACACACGGTCTTCCATTCCCAAGAAGCAAAATACATATTCTTTCCAAATGCACATGGATCATTTTCAAAGATAGACCACATGATAAGACACAAAACAAGTCTCAATAAATTCAAGAAATTTGAAATTATACCAAGCATTTTCTCAGACAACAGGGATTGAAACTAGAAAAAAACTAAAGGAAAAAGCTCAAAAACACTCAATCTCATGGAGATTGAATAGCATGCTATTAAGCAATGAATGGGTGAATAATGAAATCAAGGAAGAAAAAAATTTTCTGTAAATAAATTAAAATGAATACAACCCAGTCAAAACCTATGAAACACAGCAAAGGCAGTCTTGAGAGGGAAGTTAGTAACACTACAGGCTTACTGGGAAAAAATTAGAAGCATTGTGAATATTGTACCATCCCTGCCTTCCTGGATGAACCCCACTTGATCATGGTGTATGATGTTTTTAACGTATTCCTGGATGCAGTTTGCCAATATTTTGTTGAGGATTTTAGCGTCTGTGTTCATCGTCTATGTTTAGCGTCCTGTGAAACTGGGATTCAGGGCTTTTGTGTGTCAGAAGCTTTTTGATTACAGCTTCAATTTCATCAGTTGTTACAAGTCTGTTCAGGATTTCTCCTTCTTTTTTATTCAGTTTTGGGAAATTGTATTTTTGTAGAAAATTGTCCATTTCACATAAGTTTGCAAATTTCTTGGTGGAATATAGTTCTGTATAGTAATTTGTTACAATACTTTGTATTTCTGTGGTATCAGTTGTAATCTCTCCTCTTTCATTTCTGATTGTGTTTCATTGGGTCCTCTCTTTTTTTACTTGGTGAGTTTGCTTAAAGGCTTGTCCATTTTGTTCATCTTTTCAAAGAACCAGCTTTTGGATTTATTGATCCTTAGAATTGTGCTTTTAGTCTCAATGTAATTTAATTCTGCTCTGATCTTGGTTATTTCCTTCCTCTATTTGCTATGGCTGTCTCTGTTGTTGTTCCTCCAGTTCTTGTAGATGCAGGGTTAGGTTTTTTATTTGAAATGTTCCTGTCATTTTAGGGAGGCCTGAATTGGTATGAACTTCCTTCTCAGGACTGCCTTCACTGTGCACCACAGGTTTTGGATTGTTGTGAGTTCATTTTCATTTTTTTCTAGTAACTTTTTTATTTCTTCCTTGATCTCATTCTTGACCCTCTCATTGTTAATAGCATGCTATTCAGTCTTCATAAATTTGAGTGTTTTTTAGTTTTTTTTCCCTTGAGGTAGCTTTCTAGTTTCTGTCCCTTGTGGTCAGAGAAAATGCTTGATACAATTTCAATTTTCTTGAATTTCTGGAGTCTTCTTTTGTGTCCTATCATGTTCTTTGAAAATGTTCCATGTGTATTTGGAAAGAATGTGTATTTTGCTTCTTGGGGTTGGAAGTTTATATATATATATACACACACATATATATGTATATATAATCAGTTATATAATCAGTTAAGTCCATTTGATCTAGGACATTGGTCAATGCTGCGATATCTTTGTTGATACTTCGTTTGGAAGAACTATCCATTTTTGACAGTGGAGTGTTAAAATCCCCTACTATAATTGTGTTGCTGTCGATATCTTTCTTGAAGTCTTCCAAGATTTTCTTTATGTATCGGGTGCTCCTATGTTGGGTGCATATATGTTTATAATGGTTATGTCTTTTGATGGCCTCTTTCCTTCAGTATTATAAAGTGTCCTTCATGGTCTCTTTTTATAGCCTTTGTTTTGAAATCTATTTCTTCAGATGTAAGTATTTCTACCCCAGTTATTTTTTCCTGTCCATTTGCTTGGAATATCTTTTTCAAACCTTTCATTTTCAGTTTGTGTAGGTATTTTGTTCTGAGGTGGGTCTCTTGTAGGCAGCATATGTATGGGTCATGTTTTCTTGCCCATTCAGCTACTCCATTTCTTTTGATTGGAACTTATAGGCCATTAACATTTAAGGTATTAGTCATAAATATTTATTCATTTTTGCCCCTTTTTATCTGTGTTCCTCTCTCTTTCACTCGTTTCATTTCTCTTATAGCAGTCCATTTAGCATATCTTGTAGTGCTGGTTTGGTGGAGATATATTCTTTCAACCTTCTCTTGTCTGGGAAACTCCTTATTGCACCTTCCATTTTAATTGAGAGCCTTGCAAGGTAGAGTAATCTTGGTTGTAGGCCTTTGTTTTTCATTACTTGGAATATCTTTTGCCATTCTCTCCTGGATTTCAGTGTTTCTGTTGAGAAATCCACTACTAGAAATCATCCTCTTTGTATGTTGCTTCTTGTTTCTCCCTTGCTGCTTTTAAGTTTCTCTCTTTTTCTTTAAAACTAGGCATTTTAATTATGATTTGTCTTGGAGTAGGTCTCTTTGTGTTCATCTTGATTGGGACTCTCTGTGCTGCCTGAACTTGGATTTTTTTTTTTTTTTTTTTTTACCTCTCCAAGTTTGGAAACTTTTCTCTCATTATTTTTTCAAACAGGGTTTCTTGTTTGGTTTCTTCTCCTTCTGATATTCCTGTGATTCTAATGTTGTTGCATTTCATGTTATCTTGGAGTTCTCTTAGGTATCTTCATATTTTTTGAGCCTTTTTTGTGCAGCTGCTCTACCTGGGTGTTCTTTCCATCTTGTCTTCCAGCTTACCAATTTAGTCCTCTGCTTCATCTAGCCTGCTTATAATACTTTCTGGTGTTTTTTTTTTTAATTTCAGAAATTGTATTCCAAATTTCTTCTTGGTTCTTATTTACAGTTTATATTTCCTTGTTCATACCATCATAGTTTTCACTCAGTTCCTTGTAGTCGTCTGTGAGTTCCTTGAGCATCCTTATAACCATTCTTTTGAATTCTGTATCTGATGATTTGCTTACCTCTATTTCATTTAGCTCTTTTAGTGTGGAGTTTTCCATTCCTTTTGATTGCTGTTTGTTTTTTGACAGCCCATTTTTGGTGTCTCTTTTTGTTTATTTCTGAACTTCCTGATGTTTTGCTTTGCTAGCTGTCTTTGTAGGGTGAACTTATATAGGAGAAATTCTATAGGATTCAGTGGTGTGGTCTCTTTGATCTTCTTGTCTGATTGTTCTAGGTTTGCTCTTTCTTCTGTTTGTGTTGTCTGTCTTGTTCTACTTGAGTTTTTACCTTTTGGTGGTTCCTTTGTTGGTAGGTTTTCTCCTGCAGCAGTTATACTAATCTTCACAGCATCCACCTAATCTTGAATGTGACCAGTGTCAGGGGGAAGGCAAAACAGATTAAGACAGCAGGTGAGTATTCTATGGGTATTAAAGTACCAACAAGTAGAGAAGAAATAGGACATTCTTTGGATAAGTATAGCATTAACTGTGATATCTCACCCAACTAGCCAGTTTTTATAAAAGGTGAAAAAGAGATAAGGCTCTTATTAGAGGGAAGAAGGATTGTGAGCTGAATCCAGAAAACAGTGCTTGTGCAAGTTTAGATGAAATATAGTGAGAGTAAAGAAGGTAGGCAGAGTGTACAAGAGAATACAGTTGAGCACAACAGTAAAGAACTCAGGGAGATAGTGAAATGGGCTAAGAAGGGTGTTATGTAGTATTTAAAACTATATAGAAAAAACAATTATTTACAGTTGTATTAGAACAACAATAACATGACAAGAAATATATGGTTTGAATGACAAAAATAGAAAGTACACAGTCAAGAATAGTGTGTTATTGGAACATGACTGAAGTAAAAGAAGGAAGATTAAAATGCAATATAAAAGAGAATAAGAAAAACCAGTCAAATAACACAATTAAACAAAGAAATAAAATGGAGAAAACTAAATAAAAAGAAGAGAAATAAAAATGCTAATAAACTAAAAGAAGTAAAAATTATGAAAAATTAATAATTATACAAATAAACAATAAAATGCAAGTTCTATAAGATAGTATAGTAAAATTTGTCTTAGATTCTCATTTGTTGGGTTAGCCATGTGCTCCCCCTTTGGATCCGTCTCTGGATCTTTCACAGCTCTAGGCCTTATTGTCTCACTTGGGGGAATAAAAAAAAAGAGAATGGAATAAAACCTCACCTCCTGTTGGTTTTAAACCAGACAAGCATGTTCTGCTGGTCTTACTGTATGCCACAAGAAGAGGGGGGCTGGGCTTTGCTTTTATCCTTCCTATGGTTTTGGAAGGATGGGGGCCAGATCTGGGTCACAATATTCAAAGTTGCCCAGGCCCTCTGTAAGATGCTGGGCCCCCACCATCCATTTGCAATATGCCAGCACCTGTAATCCACCATGGTCCAGATGGTGCCCCACCTCCTTGCTCTTTATGAGGTGACCAGAGCCCACTGCTGGACAAGCAGCATGAATCAGCTAGTGGTTGAGCCAGCCAAGGTCTGTGAGACTTCCTTTGTTGGGAACCGCCCTGCCTGGTTTCAGGAGCTGTAACCCCCCACCATGGCTAAGGCTGAGTGAGTGACCTTTGGACTGTGAGCCACTAAAGAGAAAAAGCTTATCTCTCTGGCAGGAGTGCCACTTCTGCTTCATCCATAAATGGCCCCCAATGCTTGGTCAGTTAGCCAATGATGGGTAAGATTCTCTCGAGGGAGGGGTCATATAAGACAGGCATGATCATGTGGGAGGCCCTCAATGAAGGACTTGGGGGTGGCTATAGCAAAAGGGGGTGATAGACCCTCAGCCTCAGCTATCCTGACATAACCTGAGTCCTAATTCTGTCTGCAAGAAGTTTCCTATTCTCTTGGCTGCTTTGCTGACTCTGCCTGACATAAGCCTGAAACAATGACAGAGGGTGGTACCATCCTGTACTGCACAGGGCGGGCTCCCCAGGTGATCAGGCCTAAGAAAGAATATATAAAGTCCTGTGAAACCTGATACAGCCAAGATGGAGGCATAGGTGGACACACTGTGGGTCCTTGCACAACCAATATTAAGGACAACAAAGATTTAGAAACAAGAAAAAAAGACAGAACTGATAGAAAATTGAACTGTACAGAAGTCGAACAACCATTCATCCAGACCAGTAAGAGGGGTGATGTCGCAGCAAGAGGAGGTGGAGTTGGCAGACCTGGGTGTGCAGGCAGCAGCAGCTGGCAGATCCCAGGTGCACAGGTGGTGGCTGGCAGACCCCTGGCATGGGGTGGCAACAGGCAGTTCCAGTGAGGCTGCACAAGGTGGTTGGCTGACTAGGCAGTCCCACAACTGCGTGCGGATAATCCAGGCAAAGGGGAAGCAGCTGAAGGGACTGGCATCCGGGAGAGAGCAAAGCAAGTGGCAGTGTTTCCTCTCAGACCCTGCCCCCACATACAGCGTCACGACCCACAGACTGGGTTGCCCCGCTCTGGGGAACACCTAAGGCTCTGCCCCTCACTATGTAACAGCCATGACCAGACCAAAAAAATGATTTAAATGGAAGAACAGATCAGAGCCCCAGAGCCAATTCATCTAAGTGACCAAGAGACAGCCAACCTACCAGATGCACAGTTCAAAGCGTTCAAGATGCTCACAGAATTGGTTTATTTTGGTTGCAAATTGGATGAACAAATGAAGGCCACACTAAGTGAAATGAATGAAAATGCACAGAGAACCAATAGTGATGGGAGGAAAACTGGGACTCAAATCAATGGAGTGGACCAGAAGGAAGAAAGAAAAAAACAAACAGAAAATGAAGAAACAATAATTCAAAAAAATTAGGAGAGGCTTAGGAACCTCCAGGATATCTTTAAACATCCCAACATCCAAAATTATAGGGGTACCAGAAGAGGAAGAGGAAGAGCAACAAGTGGAAAGTTATTTGAACAAATAATGAAGGAGAACTTCCCCAACCTGGCAAAGGAAATAGACTTCCAGTAAATCCAGGAAGCTCAGAGAGTCCCAAAGTAGTTGGACCCAAGGAGGAACACACCAAGGCACATCATCATTACATTAGCCAAGATTAAAAGGAAGGAGAGAATTCTTGAAGCAGCAAGGGATAAGGGCACAGTCACCTACAAAGGAGTTCCCATCAGACTGTCAGCTGATTTCTCAAAAGACACCTTATAGGCAAGAAGGGACTGGAAAGAAGTATTCCAAGTCATGAAAGTCAAGGACCTACATCCAAAATTGCTCTATCCAGTGAAGCTGTCATTTAGAATGGAAGGGCAGATAAAGTGTTTCTCAGCTATGGTCAAGTTAAAGGAGTTCATCATCACCAAGCCCTTATTATATGAAATGTTAAAGGGACTTATTTAAGAAAATGAAGATAAAAAATATGACAGTAAAAAGGCAGCAAACTCACAGATTTTAACAACCACACCTAAAACAAAAGCAAACTAAGCAAACAGCTAAAACAGGAACAGAAACACAGAAATGGAGATCACATGGAGGGCTAGCAATAGGGGATTGGGAGGAGAAGAGGGGGGAAAGGCACAGAGAATAAGTAGCATAGATGGTGGGTAGAAAATAGACAGGGGGAGGGCAAGAATAGTGTGGGAAATGTAGAAGCTAAAGAACTTATGACACACGGACATGAACTAAAGTGGGGAATGTGGGTGGGAGGGGTGTGCAGGGTGGAGTGGAATGATGGGGGAGAAATGGGACAACTGTAATAGCATAATCAATAAAACATATTAAATAAAAATCCTGTGACACCTGCTTTGCTAAGGATGGTCTCAATTAAATGATAAGGGTCCAAGCAGGAAATTAGTTTGCTTCCCAAAGTTTTGTAGCCTTTTAGCTGACAGACGCTGACTCAGAATAAGCCTTCAGAGTTCTTTGTATGTTATCTATTGTTTGATCCTTGCTGCCTAAAATGATTAATGAGCTTTACATGTATTCCTGTGTAAAATGAACCTAATAAAAGCCACTGAGGAAAAGGCTCTTGGTCCTTCTCCTTTGAGAGATTGGCCACCTCTCCTCCCCCAGCAGATCATGCCTTGGTAGAATTTTTCTCATCCTGTGGTAGATGGGAGCTCTGTGGGCAGAGCCCCCCCTCCACATTCCTTAAACAGTGGCATAGATCCATTTTTTTACTAAAATCCTCCTATTTAAGCCCACCATTCTTAACAAGTGTCTAGCTTTTCACATATCCCAACTTTCTGACCAGACCAGAGACTCTGTGGGTCAGGGTCCAACACTGCCCAACACTTCACCCTCGTCCAGGTGTCATGTGGCTCCCCAATTCCTCTGGTAATGACCTAGATAGCATCCACAGTCCCAGTGGGTGAACACTGCCTCTGTGTGTCTCCCACTTTGTATTACTACAAGCATCTCTCCTGGATCCACACTGCCATGACCTCAGGAGACCAGGAGACTGCACCACTGAATCTCGCAGGTCTTCTACCACAGAAGTTCACACCATAAACCCAGGGAGTCAGAACAGATCAATTTAAAAAGCAGAGGCTAACAAAAATAGTCCCACAGCAATGTGAAGACAAAGAGTCCCCAAATGAAAGAAAAGGAGGAAGCATCAGAAGGAATGCTAAATGAAATAGAGGCAGGTCAACTATCAAATATTGATTTCAAAGCAATGGTTATCAGGAAGCTCAATGAACTCAGAGAATTACCAAAAACCACAAGGAAACTACAATGAACTCACTGAAAACTATATCAACATGGAAAAGGAAATGGAAAACATTGACAATGGCCAAGATGCAATGAAGAATAAAATTTCTGAATTGAAGAACACAGTAAAAGGAATAAAAAGCAGGATTGATGAGGCAGATTAATGGATCAGCGAGCTGGAGGACAAGGTAGAAAAAACAACCGGACACAGCAAGAAAAAGAAAAGAGCCTCAGAAAGAACAAAGAGGGGTTGAGGGAAATGCAGGACAACATAAAACATAATAATATCAAAATAATAGGGATGCCAGAAGGAGAAGAAAAGCAAGGGATATAAAAGTTGTTTGAAAAAGGAATGATGGAAAACTTTCCTAATTTGATGGGAGAAAAAGTCACACAAATCCAGGAAACACAGAGAGTCCCAATCAAGAGGAACCCAAAGAGGCCCATTCCAAGACACATCATAATTAAAATGGCAAAATTCCGAGGCAAAGAGAGAATCGTAAAGGTAGCAAGGGAAAACAGGAAGAAACATACAAGGGAGCCCTGATAAGAGTAGTGGCTGAATTCTCAATGGAAATGCTCCAAGCCAGAAGAGAATGGCAAGAAATACTCCAAGTAATGAAAACCAGAGGCTGGCAACCAAGAGTACTTTATCCAGCAAGGCCCTCAATTAAAATGGAAGGCTAAATAAGGAGCTTCCTGGACAAAAGAAGCCTTAAAGAATGTACCTCCTCCAAACCAGCTCTGTAAGAGATATTAAAGTGTCTGTGTTAAGAACAGGGGAAAAATGTTGACAGAGGAACATAGGCATGAAAAAAATGGCAATAATAAGTACCTATCAATAATAACTCTAAATGGATTAAATGCCCCATTAAAAGATGCAGAATAGCTTAATGGATAAGAAAATATGACCCACATGTATGCTGCCTACAAGAGACCCACTTTGGAACAAAAGACCTACACAGACTCAAAGTGAAGGGCTGGAAACAAATATTCCAAGCAAATGGACAGGGAAAAAGAAGCTGGGGTAGCAATATTCATATCAGACAAATAGACTTAAAAAGAGCCATAAAAAGACACCCACAGGTCATTTCATAATATTCAAGGGAAGAATCTACCAAGAAGGCATAAATATTGTAAATATATATGCACCCAACAAACAAATATCCAAACACAAAGAAAATCTTGAAGGACTTCAAGAAAGACATTGACTGCAATACAATTATAGTAGGAGATTTTAATCCCCGCTGTCAAAAGTGGACCGATTTTCCAAACAAAATATGAACAAAGATATTGTGGCATTGATCTATGCCCTAGATTAAATGCACTTAACTGGTATATATATGGAACCTTTCAACCCAAAGAAGCTGTATACACATTCTTTCCAAATGCGCATGGAACATTTTCAAAGATAGACCACATGATGGGGCAGAAACAAAGCCTCAACAAATTCAAGAAATTTGAAATCATACCAAGCATTTTCTCTGACCATAAGGAACTGAAACTATATAGCAACCTAAAGAGAAAAAACTCAAAACAAACAAACTCATGGAGATTGAATAACATGCTACTAAACAATGAATGTGTCAAGAATGACATCAAGGAAGAAATAAAATTTTTCTGGAAACAAATGAAAATGAACTCACTACTATCTAAAACTTTTGTGACACAATGAAGGCAAGCCTGAAAGGGAAGTTCATAGCAATACAGGCTTACTTAAAAAAGATAGAAACATTTCAAATAAACAACCTAACCCTATGCCTATAAGAACTCAAGGGACAACAAAAAACACAGCCCATAGGAAGTAGAAAAAGAAAATAGCCAGGATCAGAGCAGAATTAAATGACATAGAGACTAAAAGCACAATTCTAAGGATCAATAAATCCAGAAACTGCTGCTTTGAAAAGATAAGCAGAATCAACAAGACTTTAAGCAGACTCATCAAGAAAAAAAGGGAGAGGACCCAAATAAACACAATCAGAAATGAAAAAGGAGAGATAACAATTGATACCACAGAAATACAAAGGATTGTAAGAAATTACTACGAAGAACTATATGCCAAGAAATTTGAAAACCTAGGTGAAATGGACAAATTTCTAGAAATATATAATCTTCCAAAACAAGAAAAATCAGAAATCCTGAACAGACTAATAACAGCTAATAAAGTTGAAGCAGTAATCAAAAAACTTCTGACGCACAAAAGACCTAGATCCCAGTTTCAGAGGAGAATTTTGCAAAGTTTTAAGGGAGAGCTCACTCTCATTCTTCACAGATTATTCAAAAAAATTCAAGAAGATGGAAGACTCTCAAACTCTTTTTATGAAGGCAGCATCATTCTAATCCCCAAATCAGATATAGATATAACAAAGAAAGAAAAATTGAGGCTGATAGTGCTGATGAACACAGATGCTAAATTCCTCAACAAAATATTGCCAAACTGTATCCAGCAATATGCTTAAAAGAGCATACACAATGATCAAGTGGGATTCATCCCAGGGAAGCAAGGATGGTACAATATTTGCATATCCATAAACATAATACACCACAAAAACAAAATGAAAGACAAAAATTACATGATCATATCAATAGATGCCAAAAAAACATTTGATAAGCTACAACACCCATTTACAATAAAACCACTCAGCAACGTGAGAATAGAGAGAGCATTACTCAACATAAAAAGGATATATAAGACAGACCTACAGCCAACATTATACTCAATGGGCAGAAACTTAGAGCTTTCCCACTAAGATCAGGAACAAGGCAAGGATGCCTGTTTTCAATGCTCCTATTCAACATAGCATTGGAAGTCTTAGCCACAGCAATTAGATAAGAAAAATAAATTAAAGGAATCCAAATAGGAGGGCAAGAAGCAAAGCTGTCATTGTTTGCAGATGACATGACTGTGTACATAGAAAATCTTATAGACTCCACCAAAAAACTACTCAACCTAATAAATGAACATGGCAATAGAGTAGCATACAAAGTCGATATTCAAAAAACAAAGGCATTTTTGTACACCAACAATCAAATATCAGAAATAGAAATCAGGAAAAAAATCTTGTTTGATATAGCAACAGAAAAAATAAAGCACCTAGTAATAAACCTCACCAAGGAGGTAAAAGACCTGTACTCAGGATTCTATACAACACTGAAGAAAGTAATTAAGGAAGACACAAACAAATGGAAGGCTGTACCATGCTCATTGATTAGAAGAATTAAATCATCAAAATGGTCATACTACCAAAAGCAATTTATAGATTCAAAGTAATCCCAATTCAAGTACCCATGATATATTTCACAGATATAGAACAAACATTTCAGAAGTTTTCAAAATTTTTCTAAAAATGGTTGATCTTGTACAGTTTTCTGTCTTTTACTCCCATCCCAGCCCACTGCCCCAGCCCTCCCCACCTCTCTCCTATTTCCACCCCCCAGTTTTTGTCCATGTGTCCTTTATACTTGTTCCTGTAAACCCTTCCCTTTTTCCCCTGAAATCCCCCACCCCTTTCCCCCTGGTCACTGTCAGCCTGTTCTCAATTTCAGTGCCGTTGGTTATATTTTGCTTGTTTGTTTGTTTTGTTTTTTAGGTTCCTATTAAAGGTGGGATCATATGGTATTTGTCTTTCACAACCTGCCTTATTTTGCTTAGCATAATGCTCTCCAGTTCCTTCAATGCTTTTGCAAAGTGTAGGAGCTCCTTCTTTCATTCTGCTGCATAGAATTCCATTGTGTAAATGTACCATAATTTTTTGATCCATTCATTAATGAGGGGCACCTAGGTTGTTTCCAACACTTGGCTATTGTAAACTGTGCTGCTATTAACATCAGGTTGCATGGGTTCTTTTGGATTGGTGTTTCAGGATTTTAGGATATAATCCTAGTAGTGGAATTGCTCGTTCAGATTTCAGAAATTTATATGGAACCATAAAAGACTCCGAATAGCTGCAGCAATTCTGAGAAAGAAGAAGAAAGCAGGAGAGATCACAATACCTGATATCAAACTGTATTACAAGGCCACTGTAATCAAAACAACCTGGTACTGGCATAAAAACAGGCACATAGACCAATGGAACAGAACAGAGAGCCCATAAATAAAACCAAGGCTCTACAGTTAATTAATATTTGACAAAGGGGGAAGAAGCATAACATAGAGTAAAAATAGCCTCTTCAACTAATGGTGTTGGGAGATCTGGACAGCTACCTGCAAAACAAATGACACTCGAACACCAACTTACACCATACTCAAAAATAAATTCAAGGTGGATGAAAGATTTAAATATAAACTGTAACACCATTATAGTCCTAGAGGAGAACATAGGCAGAAAAATCTCAGATATTCCACCCAGCAACCTCTTCACTGATATGTCCCCTAGAGCAAGGGACATAAAGGAAAGAATAAACAAATGGTATCCCTTCAAATTAAAAAGCTTCTGCATGGCTAAAGAAAATAACATTAAAATGAAAAGAAAATCAACTATGGGAAAACATATTTGCCAATGATACCTCAGACAAGGGTTTGATCTCCAAAATGTATAAAGAACTTACATGACTCCACTCTAGGAAGACAAACCAACCAATTAAAAAATGGGCAAAGGACTTGAAGAGGCACTTCTCCAAGGAGGACATACAGAGTTTCAGAGACTATGAAAAGATGCTCAGCATCACTAACCATCAGAGAAATGCAAATTAAAGCCACAATGAGACATCACTTCATACCTGTTGGAATGGCAATCATAAACTGATCAACAAACAAGTGTTGGAGAGGGTGTAAAGAAAAGGGAACCCTAGTGCATCATTGGAGGGAATGGAGACTGGTGTATCCACTGTGGATACAGAAAATATGGAATTTCCTCAAAAAAAAATAAAATTGGAACTGCCTTTTGACCCAGCAATGCCACTGCTGGCATTATACCCTATGAGCCCTGAAACACCAATCCAAAAGAACCTATGTACTCCAATGTTCATAGCAGCACAATTTACCATAGCCAAGTGCTGGAAGGAACCTAAGTGCCCATCAGTAAATGAGTGGGTCAAAAAACTATGGTACCTTTACACAATGGAATTGTATGCAGCAGAGTGAAAGAAGGAGCTCCTACCTTTTGTGACAACAAAGATGGAACTGGAGAGCATTATGCTAAGTGAAATGAGCCAGGCAGTGAGGGACAAATATCTTATGATCTCACCTTAACTGGAACCTAATCAACAAATTAAAAAACAAATAAAATATAACCAGAGATATTGAAATTAACACAATCTAACAATAGGCAGAGGGGAGAGGGGAGGGAACAGGAAGGGTTTTCAGGAACTAATATAAAGGAAACTTGGACAAATCCAAGGAGGAGGGTGGAAGCAAGGGAGGGAGGTGGGATGGGCTGTGGTGGGGGAGAATGGTGGTGGGGAAATACAAACAGTAATTGAACAACAATAAAGTAATTAAAAAAATAAAATAAAGCTAAAAAAAGCAAGATAGAAAGGTCACAGTTTTTCTAATTTGTTCTAGGTAGAATTTGGCAAACCAATGAAGACAAAAAAATTCATTAGCTATATTAGTTTGCAGTTTTCTTTTGATATCTTTCTTTGACTTTGATATCAAGGTGATGTTTGCCTTATAGGATAAAAAAGAAGCACTTACATTTTCTATTTTTGATTAATTATGAGAAGTTTTTATTAATTATTATTTAAGTATAGAATTTAATAGTAAAGCCATATGCTTCTAGGTTTTCTTAGATGGGATGTATTTTTTATTACTGATTCAATCTCTTTACTTGTTTTAAGCCAGTTAATATTTTCATATTTATCTTTGCTACCTTAGTTAATTTGTGTGTTTATTGATTTTTTCATTTTTTCTAGGTTATGAAATTTGTTGATATAAACTTTTTAATATTATTTTATAATGCATTTTATTTTTGTAAGGTCAGCACTAATGTCCGTACTTTTATTTCTGATGTTAGTCATTTGTGTCTGCTCTCTTTTCCACTTTATAATATTTGACAGATTTTGATCTTTTAAAAAATATTTTATTACATTGGTTTCAAAAAAATGGAAACCAATCAGTAAAACAAACAAAACAAAACGAAGAGAGTATAAGAGAAAGAGAGAACTCACCTGTTCAGGTCTTTGGAGATTGGCTCTTTTATGGTGTCTTCCTTGGACACTTAACCAGGTTTGTATTGACTCTAGGCATCAGTCCACTGTGAAAGCTTACTCTTCTCAGGTCTCTCCTGAGCCTGTTCTTCTTGGGCATGGGTGTGGTTTTCTGAAATTTCCAACATATATCACTACTTCTAAATGTTTTAATTTCTTAAAGAAATTAGCTTTTCCTCTGGGCCTCATGCAGTTTTTTGTATATTTTGACTGTAATCTTTTGCCTATGCATTTGAGAGTTGTTTGGCTTGCATTATTTTTGACCAATACTCACTGCTTTTCCAGCTTGAGTTTGAGTTAGGAGAAACAGAGATGAACATCTTGCATCAGTCTTCCAAGTAGCCTAAGATGGTTTAGAACTGACTTATGTAATATTTGCAAATAATATTTTACCTTCTTCCTTCAGAGAGGGTGCAACATTAGGTATTTGGGCTATCACTGCTGAAGACTGAGTCCACTGCTTTGCTAGGTATAGGGGTTAGTGGTCAGGCAAGAGCAAATTAAATTTTCATAAAACATGCCTACCATTTTGAAGTGCCTTTTTTTTCAATTCACATGTTGTTTAGCTACTATAAACTTGACTATCAGAGTTCTGACAACTTCCTTTTGTTTTTTAACATTTCTGAAGGAAAATGGGAGGTTAAAGCTGCCTATACACCATTTTGGTCATGTCTGGGTCAGAAAGTTCTTGATTATCACCTCTTCAGATATGTTTTCTGCCTCCTTTCCTCCCCACTATCACTCTAAACTCTTACACATATGTTAGATACTTGATGTTATAGCTCAGATCTATGACATTGTGTCTATTTTATATCATTCTTATTTAGCTTTGTATTTCAGTTTTGATAGTTTCTACTGATTTTTTGAAGTTCATTGATCTTTTCTTCTGCTCTGTATAGTCTGCTAAACCATCAAATTAATGTTTTATTCCATTTTTACTTCTAATATTTTCATCTGTCCTTTTTCATGTTTTATATCTCTCTGTTGGAATTCCTTAGTTTTTGCCTGTGTTGACGCTTTCCACTAGAGCTTTTAGCATTTTTATTGTAATTATTTTGTTATGATAAATTTAGACAGAACACTTACATTTTTTATTTTGTTATTGAGATAACATTGGTTAAAGACATATAAAGTGTCAGATGTACAACATTATAATTTAATAGCTGTATACTCTATTGAGTGGTCATAACCAAAAATCTAGTGTCAACCCATTACCATAGGGCTCCCCAATCCCTGATACCAGTCCCTGGCCTGTTAGAAACCAGGCTGTGCAGGAGGAGCTGAGCAGCAGGTGGGTAAGCAAAGCTTCATCTGTATTTGTAGTCACTCCTCACTGCTTGCATTACCACCTGGGCTCTGTCTCCTGTCAGAGCAATGGTGGCATTAGATTCTCATAGGAGTGCAAACCTTACTGTGAACTACACATGCAAGGGATATAAGTTTCTCACTCCTTATGAAAATCTAATGCCTGATGATCTGAGGTGGAGCTGGGGCAGTGATGCCAGCTTGGAGAGTGGTTGTAAATACAGATTATCATTAACAGAGAGGTTTGACTGTACAGAAACTATAATAAATCATTTGTTTGCAGACTCATCAAAAACTCATTAGTGAATGGCAAGTGACAATTAAGCTGCATCTGGTGCCATGCTTTATAATGGTAAGTTGATGTACTTCAATTGAACAACTGTGTCTTGTGGCAGGCTTTAAGTCAGAATCCGACACTTATTTTAGTGCATATATGTCCTAACCATTATTTTATTTACCATTTCCATCTGTATCTCTTTTTCACAGTGTTCATTTGTCTCAGTCACAGTTTTGGTAAGCCCACAAGCTAATCCTAGTCAAAATGAGTAAAAAACAGTCACTGAGAGCTTCTTAGAAAAGGGGGAAAGACCCAAATGATGAGACAGCAGAAGACTCTAATGTTGCCAACAAAAAGAAAGCTACATTTAAAAGAAAATACCAAGGATAATTAACTTATGGGTTCATTGCAATAGGTGATTCACATTCTCCAAGCCTGCTTTGTGTAATATGCAGCAATTGGCTAGCCACTGAAGCTATGAAAACTTTAAAACTGCTTTGCCACATAGAGACCAAGCACCCTACATTAAAAGACAAGCCTTTGGAGTTTTTCAAAAGAATAAAATATGTAAACACAAAGAACTGAAGCAATTTTTGAAAACCACCACATTCTTAAATATGACTGCACTGAGAGCATCATTCTTAGTGGCTAATAGTATTGCTAAAGCTAAGAAGACCTTTTCTACTGCTGAAGAGTTCATTCTGCCTGCTGCTGAGGACATTTGCTATGGACTTTTAGGAGAGGCTGTGGTTCAAAAGGGGGCATGTGTTTATCTTTTGGTGAAAGCCATAATTAGGCAAATTGATGAAATAGCAGAGGATATTGATGCACAATTGTTAGAGAGGACTAATGAATCACTGTGGTATGCACTTCAGGTTTTGGAGCCTTCTGATGTTGACAACAAGGCAACAATGCTTGTTTTTGTGTGATATATTTTTTCAGGAGGATGAGCATGAGGATATGTTATGTGTGCTTTTGTTGCTAACCAACACTACAGCTGCAGAACTATTCAAGTCTTTGAATGATTACATATCATGAAAATTGTACTGGTAATTTTGTGTCAATATATGCACAGATGGAGCAGCTGCCATGACTGGACAGCTTTTTGGTTTTACTACTTGTGTCAAAGAAGTTGCTTGTGATTGAGAGTCTACATACACTGTCACCCATATAGAAATGTTGGATGGCTGAACAATGTCACTTGAACTTCATAACTTTTTTCAGAATGTGATTAAAATGCCCTTAAGTCACATCTGTTCACACAGCTCTATGAGGAGATGGGCACAGAGTATGTACATCTTCTCTTACACACAGAAGTGAGAGGACTTTATGAAGGTAAATCATTGGTCAGAGTTTTTGAATTATGAGAGCTACTCTAGATATTTCTTTCAGAAAAACAGTCACTACTGACAACACATTCCAGCGACACAGAATGGGTCATAAAACTTGCCTAGTTATGTGACACATTCAACCTGCTCAAGAAACTCTGTCATTTCAGAGGATAATGACAACTGTGTTCATGTTGGCAGATAAACTAGCTGCACTCAAAGCCAAAGTGGAATTATGGGGATGATGAGTGAACACTGGAATTTTTGATATGTTTCAATCATTAGTAGAGATTTTGAAATAGACTGAGTCAGGACCTACTTTCTGTCAGCTGGTGCATGATCACCTATCTCAACTTTAAAAAGAGTTTGAGCATTAATTCCCAACCACAAAATACCCCCAAACTGGGAAGAAATGGATCAATGACCCACTTGTGAATAAGCCATGTGAATCTACTTTGTGCTAAAAGAGGATCAACTGCTTGAGATCACAAATGACAATAACCTTAAAAGTATGCTTGAAACACCTTCAAATTTCCATTTGTTCTGGATTAAAGTCAAGGTGGAATATCCTGAGATTGCCACAAAAGCACTGAAAAGCATTCCATTTCCAACATCCTATCTTTATAAAGCAGGGTTTTCTAAAGTAACAGCAACTAAAATGAGATTAGACTAGATATAGGTGTCACCGTCTCTCATAACCCCAAGATGGGATCATCTAGTTTCAGGAAAACAAGCCCAGGTCTCCCACTGATTCTGCACTATGGTGAGTTATATAATTATTTCATTATATATTACAATGTAATAATAGAAATAAAAATATAGAAATAAATAAATAGAAATAGAAATAAAGTGCACAATAAATGTAATGCACTTGAATCACCCCCAAACCACCCACTACCCCAGATCTGTCAAAAGATTGTCTTCCATAAACACAAACACCTGCTGCCAAAATGGTTTAGGACTGCTGTGTTACCATAT
Source organism: Anoura caudifer (assembly GCA_004027475.1). Taxonomy (NCBI): domain Eukaryota; kingdom Metazoa; phylum Chordata; class Mammalia; order Chiroptera; family Phyllostomidae; genus Anoura; species Anoura caudifer. Next base: position 159,639 of record PVKU01002837.1, on the reverse strand, counting down.
ACTTGATCCTCTTTACCCATTTTATCCTCTCCCTATCCTCCTTTCCATCTGGTAACCATCATTCTTTTTTTGGTATTTATGAGTTTTTTTCCCTGTTGGACTATGTGTGACTCGTTGGCTTAATATTCCATAATGCATGAAATCATATGTTTTTGTCCATCCCCCCCCCAATTCCATAGTCAGTACCCATAGCATTGTCTCTGTCTGTGGGTCATGCATATATGTTCTTTGGCTAATCCATTTACTTTCTTCCATCCAACTCCCCATCTCCCCTTCCACTGTGACAGCTGTCAGTCTGTTCCATGTTTCTATGGCCCTGGTTCTGTTTTGCTCATTAGTTTATTTTCATTAGGTTTCTCTTATAAATGAAATCATATGCTATTTTTCTTTCACCAAATGGCTTATTTCACTTAGAAGATTAGCCTCCAGTTCTATTCATGCTGTTGTAGAAGATAGGAATGCTTTCTTTTTTTCTGTGGCATACTATTCCACCATGTAAATGAACCACAGTTTTGTTTTTCTCCCACTTATTTACTGATGAGCACTTAGGATATTTCCAGCACTTGTCTATTGTAAATAGCACTGCTATAAACATAGGGGTGTATAAATTCATTTGAATTGGTGTATTGGGATTATTATGGCATATTCCCAACAGTGGAATCACTAGGTCAAAAGGCAGATCCATTTTAATTTTTTGAGGAAATTCTATCCTGTTTTCCATAGTGGGTGCACCTGTCTGCATTTGCACCAACAGTACACTGGGGTTCCCTTTTCTCCACATCCTTACCAGTACTTGTTTGTTGATTTATCAATGATAGACATTTTGGCAGGTGTGAAATGATAAATCATTGTGCTTTTAATTTCCATCTCTCTGATGGCTAATGATGTTAAGCATTTTTTCATATATCCCTGGGCCATCTGCATGCACTTCTTGGAAAAGTGTCTATCCAGGTCCTTTGCCAATTTTTTAATTGGATTGTTTGTCTTCCCGGTGTTGAGTTGTATATGTTCTTCATATATTCTAGAGATCAAACCCTTGTCCAATGTATCATTGGCAAATATGTTTTTCTATATAGTTTGTTCCCTTTTCATTTTGATGATGATTTCTTTAGCTGTCCAGAAGCTTGATGTAGTCTCATTTGTTTATTTTTTCTTTATTCCTCTTGGCCTATGAGATGTAATGGCAAAAATGTGCTTATATGAGATATCTGAAATTTTCTGCCTATGCTTACCGCTGGGATTTCTATGGTATCATGACTTATATTTGTGTACTTTATCCATTTTTAGTTTATTCTGGAGTATGGTGTAACATGGTGGTCTAGTTTCATTATTTTCTATGTACCAATATAGTTCTCCCAACACCATTTTTTGAAGAGGCTATCTTTACTCCATTGTATGTAATTACCTCCTTTGTAAATATTAATTAATGATAAATAAATGAGTTTATATTTATGCTCTTTATTCTATTCCATTGATCTATGTGTCTGTTCTTATTCCAGTACCAGACTGTTTTTATTACAGTGGTCTGTAGTGTAGTTTGATTTTATGTATTTTGATCCCTCCAACTTCATTATTTCTCAATATTCCTAAGACTATTCAGAGGTTTTTTTTTTGGTTTTTTTATTTTTTGTTTAACTGAAACTTTTGAAATATTTGTTCTAGATCTGTGAAATGTGCCATTGATATCTTAATAGGAATTGTGTTGAATCTATAGATTGTTTTGGGCAGTATGGATATTTTAATGATGTATATTCTTCCAGTCCATGAACATGGTATATGCTTCCAGTTATTTGTATCTTCCTCAATTTCTTTCTTCAGTATTCTGTAGGTTTCCAAGTATAGGTCTTTTACTTCTTTGATAAAATTTATTCCCAAGTAATTTAATTTTTTTGTGTTGCAATAGTAAATGGAATTATTTTCTTAGTTTTTCTTTCTGATAGTCCATTATTGGTGTATAAAAATGCCATCAGAACTTCTGGCCAAGATGGAGGCATAGCTGGACATGATGTGCCTCCTCTCACAGCCAAGATTGGGGACTACAAAAATATAGAACCAAAAAAAAAGAAAACCCAACCAGGACAGAGGGAGAATTGAATTGTGCAGGAGTCCAATGGAGATTAACCCAGAGCATTGACCGAAGGAGGCCCCAAAAATAGAGGCAGCCAAGAGATCGGAAGCAGCCATGCAACTGTGGGCGGCTGAGAGACCAGAGGAGGCCCTGCAACTGGAGGAGGCCCTGCAACTGGGGGCGGCCCTGTGACCAGGAGTGGCCCTACCACCTGAGGTGGCCCTGGGACTGGGACCCGGGGCAGATCAGCAACTGGGGGTGGCCCTGCAACTGGGGGTGGCCCTGAGACTGGGGGTGGGCTTGCTACTGGAGAAAGCCCTGGGCCTGGGACTGGAGGTGGCTCTGCAACTGGCAGTCCTGCAACCAGAGGAGGGGACTTTGTGGAAGACTGAAAGCACACCCCTGTGATCCTACTGAAACAGTGGAAGCTGTGAATACCAGGATACCCAAAGGAGACTGCAACACTGAATCTCACAGGTATTCTACCACAGAAGTCCACACCATAAACCCAGAGAGCCAGAACAAATCAATTTAAATTTAAGAAGCTGAGGCTGACAAAAAGAGTCTCACAAAAAATGGGAAGACAAAGAAACAGTCCCAAAATGGAACAAAAGGAGGAAGCCCCAGAAAGAATGCTAAATGAAATGGAGGCAACTCAACTATCAGATTTTGAGTTCAAAGCAATGGTTGTCAGGAAGTTCCAAGAGCTCTCAATGAGCTACCAGAAACTACAGGGAAGCTATGATGAACTCACTGCAAACTATATCAGCATAAAAAAGGAAATAGAAACCATCAACAAGAGCCAAGAGGAAATGAGAACACAATTTCTGAAATGAAGAACACAGTGGAAGGAATGAAAAGCAGAATTGATGAAGCAGAAAATTGGATCACTGAGTTGGAGGACAAAGCAGAAAAAAGAAACACCCAGAAAGAGCAAGAAAAGGAAAATAAGCTCAGAAAGAATGAAGAGGAATTAAGAGAAATGCAAGACAATATGAAATGTAATAATATCTGTATGAGAGGGATACCAGAAGGAGAAGAAGAAGAGCAAGGGATAGAAAACCTATTTGAAAAAGTAATGATGGAAAACTTCCCTAATTTGATGAGACAAATGTCACACAAATCTAGGAAACACAGAGAATCTCAATCAAGAGGAACCCAAAGAGGCCCACTTCAAGACCCATCGTCATTAAAATGGCAAAATTCCAAGACAAAGAGAGAATCTTAAAGGCAGCAAGAAGAAAAAGGAAGTAACATACAAGACAGCCCCGATAAGGTTAGCAGCTGAATTCTCAACAGAAATGCTCCAAGCCAGAAGACAATGGCATAAAATATTCCAAGTAATGAGAACCAAAGGCCTGCAATGAAGACTACTTTACCCAGCAAGGCTTTCAGACAAGATAGAATGCCAAATAAGGAGCTTCCCAGAGAAAAAACGTCTAAAAGAATACACCTCCATCAAACCAGCTCTTCAAGAGATGCTAACCCTTTAGCATCTGCTAAAGGAAAAGAAGGAAGGAAGGAAGGAAGGAAGGAAGGAAGGAAGGAAGGAAGGAAGGAAGAGAGAGAGGAACATAGGTATGAAAATGGCAATGAATCAGCACCTATCAATAATGACCTTAAATGTAAATGGATTAAATGCTCCAATCAAAATACATAGAACAGCTGAATGGATAAGAAAGCATATCCCACACATATGCAGCCTACAAGAGACCCACCTCAGGACAAAAGACCTACACAGACTCAAAGTGAAGGGCTGGAAGCAGTTTCCAAGCAAATGGACATGAAAAAAAAGCCGGGGTAGCAATACTCATATCAGAGTAAAATAGACTTCAGAAGAAGAGCCATAAAAAGACCCAGAAGGTCACTTCACAATACTCAAGGGAAGAATCCACCAGGAAGACATAAACATTGTAAATATATATGCACCCAACATAGGAGCACCTAAATACATCAAGAAAATCTTAGAGGACTTCAAGAAAGATATTGACAGCAACACAATTATAGTAGGGGATTTTAACACCCCACTGTCAAAAATGGTTAGATCTTCTAAACAAAATATCAACAAAGATATTGTGGCATTGAACAACACTCTAGATGAAATTGACTTAACTAATATATATAGAGCCCATCATCCCAAAGAAACTAAATATACATTTTTTTTTTCAAATGCACATGGAACATTTTCAAAGATAGACCACATGATAGGACACAAAACTATGCTCAACAAATTCAAGAAAATTTAAATCATACCAAGCATTTTTCTGACCACCAGGGACTGAAACTAGAAAACAACCCCAAGGGGAAAAAACCCAAAACACTCAAAATCATGGAGATTGAATAGCATGTTATTAAACAATGAATGAGTCAAGAATGAAATTATGGAAGAAAATAAAAAATTTCTGGAAACAAATGAAAATGAACTCACAACAACCCAAAACTTATGGGACAAAGTAAAGACAGTCCTCAGAGGGAAGTTCATGGTGACACAGGCCTACCTAAAAAGATAGAAACATTTCAAAGAAACAATAAACCTTACACCTACAAGAACTTGAGGAACAACAACAAAGACAGCCCAGAGCAAGTAGAAGGAAGGAACTAACCAAGATCAGAGCAGAATTAAATGGCATAGAGACTAAAAGCACAATTCCAAGAATCAATGAATCCACGAGCTGGTTCTTTGAAAAGATAAACAAAATCAACAAGCCTTTAAGCAGCCTCATCAAGAAAAAAGATAGAAGGCCCAAATAAACACAACCAGAAATGAAAGAGGAGAGATTACAACAGACAGCACAGAATTACAAAGGATTGTATGAAATTACTATGAAGATATGTATGCCAAGAAATTTGAAAAACTAGGTGAAATGTGGACAAATTTCAAGAAAAATATAGTCTTCCAAAACTCAATGAAGAAGAAGCAGAAAGCCTGAACACACCAATAACAGCAGATGAAATTGAAGCAGTAATCAAAAAAACAAACAAACAAACAAACAAAAAACCTCCCCACACCCTAAAGCCCTGGACCAGATGGTTTCGCAGGAGAATGTTACAAACAAAGCATTCAAGGAAGAGCTAGCCTCTATCCTTCACAGACTATTTGAAAAAATCCAAAATGATGAAGACCCCTAGACTCTTTTTATGAAGCCAGCATCATCCTAAACCCAAAACCAGATAAACACACAGAAAAAGAAAGAACACTTCAGGCCAATAACACTGATGAACATAGATGCTAAAATTCTCAACAAAATATTGGCAAATAGATTTCAATAATGCACTAAAATGATCATACACAATGTCCAAGTGGGATTCATCCCAAGGATGCAAGGATGGTTCAACATTTGCAAATCGGTTAATGTAATACATCACATAAACAAAAGGAAAGACAAAAATCACATGATCATATCAATAGATGTGGAAAAAGCATTTGATAACGTACAACACACATTTATGATAAAAACACTCAGCAAAGTGGGAATTGAGGGAGAATTGCTCAACATACTAAAGGCAATATATGGGAAGCCTACAGCCAAGGTCATACTCAATGAGTAAAAACTAAAATCTTTTCCACTAAGATCAGGAACAAGAAAAGGATGTCCACTTTCACCACGTCTATTCAATATAGTATTACAAGTCTCAGCCACAGCAGTTAGAGAAGAAAAGAAAATAAAAGGCATCCATATCAGAAAGGAGGAAACAAAACTATCATTGTTTGCAGATGACATGATACTGTACGTAGAAAATCCTATAGACTTGGCCAAAAGGTTGCTCAACCTAGTAAATGAATTTGGCCAAACAGCAGGATACAAAGTCAATATTCAGAAATCAAAGGCATTTCTGTATATCAACAATGAAACAGCAGAAGCAGAAATCAACTAAAAAATCCCATTTGATATAGCAAAAAGAAAAATAAAATACCTAGGAATAAACCTAATGAAGGAGGTAAAAGACCTGTATGCAGAAAACTACACAACACTAAAGAAAGAAATCAAGGAAGACACAAACAAATGGAAACAAATACCATGCTCATGGATTGGAAGAATCAACATCATCAAAATGTCCACACTACCAAAAGCAATTTACAAATTCAATTCAATCCCTACTAAAGTACCAATGGCATATTTCACAGACATAGAACAAACACTTCAAACATTTACATGGAACCATAAACGACCTCAAATAGCTGCAGCAATTTTGAGAAAGAAGAGTAAAGTAGGAGGGATCACAATACCTGATACCAAACTGTATTACAAGGCCACTGTAATCACAACAGCCTGGTACTGGCATAAAAACAGGCACATGGACCAGTGGAACAGAACAGAGATCTCAGAAATAAATCCAATTCTCTATGCTCAATTAATATTTGACAAAGTGGGCAGCAACATAAAATGGAATAAAAATAGCCTCTTCAACAAGTGTTGTTGGGAGAACTGGACAGCTACATAAGAAAAAATGAAAGTCAAGCACCAACTTACACCATAGACAAAAATAAATTCAAGATGGATAAAAGATTTAAATATAAGCCGTGATGCCATTAAAGTCCTAGAGGAGAACATAGGTGGGAAAATCTGAGATATTTCACACAGCAACATTTTTACTGATGTGTCCCCTAAAGCAATGGGCATAAAGGAAAGAATAAACAAATGGGATCTCATCAAAATAAAAAGCTTCTGCACGCGCAAAGAAAACGGTATTAAAATGAAAAGAGAACCAACTGTATGGGAAAACATATTTGCCAATGATACCTCAGACAAGGGTTTAATCTCCAAAATATATAAAGAACTTACACGACTCCACTCTAAGATAACAAGCAACCCAATTACAAAATGGGCAAAGGACTTGAACAGACACTTCTCCAAGGAGGACATACAGAGGATCCAGAGACACATGAAAAGATGCTCAATATCGCTAGCTATCAGAGAAATGCAAATTAAAACCACAATGAGATACCACTTCACACCAGTCAGAATGGCCATCATAAACAAAGCAACAAACAACAAGTGTAGGAGAGGTTGTGGAGAAAAAGGGACCCTAGTACACTGTTGGTGGGATTGCAGACTGGTACAACCACTATGGAAAGCAGTATGGAATTTTCTAAGAAAACTAAAAATGGATCTACCTTTTGACCCAGCAGTCCCACTGCTAGGATTATATCCTAAGAACCCTGAAACACCAGTCCAGTAGAACCTATGCACCCCTATGTTCATAGCAGCACAATTTACAATAGCCAAGTGTTGGAAGCAACCCAGTTGCCCATCAGTAAATGAATGGATCAAAAAACTATAGTATGTTTACACAATGGAATTCTACGCAGCAGAAAGAAAGAAGGGGCTCCTACCCTTTGCAACAGCATGGATGGAAATGTAGAGCATTATGCTAAGTGAAATAAGTCAGGAAGTGATAGACAAATATCATATGATCTCACCTTTAACAGGAACCTAGCCAACAAAAGAAACAAAAAAGCAAAATATAACTGAGGATACTGAAGTTGAAAACAGACTGACAGTCACCAGAGGGGAGAGGAGAGGGAAGATCAGGGGAAAAGGTGAAGGGTTTACAGGAACAAGTATAAAGGACTCATGGATAAAAACCAGGGGTGGGGTGGAAATGGGAGGGAGGTGGGGGAGGGCTGAGATGGTGGGCTGGGATGGGAGTAAAAGACACAAAACTGTATAAGAACAACAATTAAAATAAATTAAAAAAATAACAATTATAATATTAAATTATCTGTACAACCATCAAAAAATGCCATCAATTTCTGAATGTTGACTATGTATGCCACTGTTTTGACAAATTTACTTATTGAGTAGTTTTTTTGTAGAAATTACAGAGTTTTCTATATACAATATCATATTCTCTGTGAATAATGAAAATTTTACTTCCTCTTTTTCAATTTGGGTGCCTTTTATTTCTTCTAATTGTCTAAGCACTAAGGAGAGGACTTCCAGTACTATATTGAACAATAGTGTTAAAATCAGACAGTCCTGTCTCATTCCTGATTTTAAGGAAAATGTTTTTATTTTTCCCATTAAATATGAAGTTGGCAGTAGCTTTTTCACATATAGCCATTATGTTGAGATATGCTCTTTCTATTCCCAGTTTGGTGAGAGTTTTTTTAATCATAAATTGGTGCTGGATTTTATCAAATGCCTTTTTTGCATTTTGATATGATCATATAATTTTTGTCTTTTGTTTTGTTTATGTGATGTATCACATTTATTGATTTGCAAATATTATAGCATCATTATCTCCCTGGAGTGAATTCCACTTGATCATGGGGTATACTTTTTTGATATATTGCTATATCCAGTTAATATCTTGTTGAGGATTTAGCTCTATGTTAATCAGAGATATTGAGCTGTACTTTTCTTTCTCTGTGAGTCTTTACCTTGATTTGGAATTTAGATAATACTGGCACCATAAAGAGCTGGAGTCCTTCCTCCTTCTATATTTTTTTGGGAGAGTTTGAGAAAGATAAGTGTTAGTACTTCATTGAATGATTTGTAAGGTTAACTTGTGAAGACATCTGGAACTTTGCTTTTGTGTGCCAGGAATTTTTTTTCTGCTGCTTCAATTTCACTAGTTGTTTATCAGCCTATTCATATTTTTGCCTCTTCTCGATTCAGTTTTGGAAGATTGTATCCTTCCAAAAATGTACCAATTTTGCCCAGATTGTCCCATATCTTGTCATATAGTTGTTCATAGTCAGTTCTAATAATCCTTTGTATCTCTGTGATCTGTTATTACTTCTCTTCTTTTATTTCTGATTTTACTTATCTGGGTCTTCTCTCTCTCTCTCTCTCTCTCTTTTGATGAATCTGGTTAAATATTTGTTAATTACTTTTATTTAATTTTTTATTGTTGTTCAAGTATAGTTCTCCTCAATTTTACCCCACCATGGCCCCCCACCCTACCCAGACCTGCCTTTCACCCTTGAAACTACCCCCATTGGCTTTGTTCATGTGCCCTTTATACATGTTCCTTGATGGACTTTCCCCTATTTTCCTCCATTATCCCTCTCCCCCCTACCTTCTGGTTACTGTCAGTTTGTTTTTTATTTCAAAGTCTCTGGTTATATTTTGCTTGGTTGTTTGTTTTGTTGATTAGGTTAACCTCATAGGTGATATTCTATGGTATTTGTCTTTCACTTCCTGGCTTATTTCACTTAGCATAAGGCTCTCCAGTTCCATCCATGCAGTCATAAAGGGCTGTTAATTTAATTTATCCCCTCAAAGCCCCCGTTCCTGAATTTATTAATCCTTTAATTTATTTTTTAAATCTCTGTGTCATCTATTTCTGCTCTAATGTTGATTATTTCCTTCCTTCTATTGCTCTGGGCTTTGTTTGTTTTTGTTATTAGTTCTTTTAGGTGTAGGATTAATTTTCTGGGTTTTTTTGTGTAGATTTTTCTATTTTCTTTAGGTAGTCCTGTAATGCTATGAACTTCCCTCTTAGGACTTATTTTGCTGTGTCCTATAAGTTTGGGGTTGCTGTGTGTTCATTTTAATTTGTTTATAAGTAGTTTATGATTTCCTCCTTTATGTCATTGTTAAGCCATTCATTATTTAATAACATGTTATTTAGCCTCCATGTATTTGCATGTTTTTGAGTTCTTTGTTTTTTGAGGTTGACTTCTGGTTTTAAGCCACTGTGACCCTAGAAAATGCTTGGTATGATCACAGTTTTCTTGACTTTTTAAGGCTAGACTTGTGTCCTACCATGTGGTCTATCCTTGAAAATGATACATGTGCATTTGAGAATAATGTGTATTCTGATTCTTTGGATGAAATGTTCTGTAAATATCAATTAAATCATTGGATCTAGTGTGATCTTTAGTGCCACCTTATCCTTGTTGATTTTTTCATTGGACTATTTGTCCATTGTTGACAGTGGATATTAAAATGACTTACAATGACTGTATTGCTGTTAATATCTTTCTTAATGTCCACCAAGATTCTTTTTTATATATTTAGGTGTTTCTATTTTGGGCATATGTATATTTACAAGTGTTATAGCATCTTGTTGGACCCCTTAAGTATTATGAAAGGACCTGCCTTTGTTATGGTCTTTGTTTTGAAGTCTATTTTTTTAAGATAGAAATATTGCTGCCCCAGCTTTCTTTCTGCCTCTATTTGCATGGAATATATTTTCCTATCCCTTCACTTTCAGCCTGTGTAAATCTTTTGTTTTTATGTGGGTCTCTTGTAGACAGCATACTTGTGGGTCATATTTCCTATTCATTTAGACTTTTGATTGGAGTATTTAATCCATTTACATTTACATTTATTATTGTTAGGTACTTATTCATTGACATTTTTTTCCTGTGTATGTGTTTCTTTCTTCCTCCTCTTTCTTCTCCTTCTCCTTCTTCTTTTTAAAGAAGTCCCATTAACATCCATTGCAATGTTTGTTTTATGTAAATGTATTCTTTTAGACTTTTTTAATATCTGAGAAGTACTTTATTTCCCTTTCCATTTTTAATGAGAGCCTTGCTGAATAGAGTAATCTTGATTGTAGGTCTTTGCGTTTTACACTTGAATATTTTATACCAGAGCCTTATGGCCTGTACTGTTTCTGTTGATTTATAATCTGACAGCTTTATCAGATGGGACTCCTGGATCTTCTGTAGCAGGTGCCTTTCATATCAGGGAAGAATATGAATGTATGCTCCTGCCCCCAAACTACTAGTCTGTCTAGGGTTATTTCCCTATACTTGACAGGGTGGGACCTCTAGAAGACTAATTGTTGGGGTCTCTTAAGTCCAGATTTAGGGTCTGCCAGAAACTTGGAAGGTACTTCTGTGGTTCTCCCATGAGGGAGAAGTGCCAGTCTTTCCCAAGAAAATGTATGGAATGGCTGTGGCCTATAGCCCATCTTACATCAGCTGAGTCTGTATGTATGTTGCTTTCTTGTCAGCAGGGGTTAAGATTCATAATTGGAGAAAATAAAGAAGAAATAAAAAAGCAGGCAAAGCAGAACAAAATAAATGAACAAACAACATGAGCTGGTGAGGGTGTGAAGAAAAGGGAACCATAGTGCATCTACATTCCCACCTACATTGGTGGGAATACAGACTAGTGCAGCCACTGTGGAAAACAGAGTGAAATTTCCTCAAAAAATGAAAATGCCTTTTGACCTGGCACTTCCACTCCTGGGATTCTACCATAAGAATCCTAAAAAACCAATTCAAAAGAACCAATGCACCCTAATGTTCACATCAGTGTTACTGACAACAGCCAAGTGAGGGAAACAGCCTAAGTGTCCATCAGTAAATGTATGTATAAAAAACTGTGGTTCATTACACAACGGAATAGCATAGCATAAAGAAAGAAGAAACTCTTACCCCTCATGACAGCATGGATAGAACTGGACAGTGCTATGCTAAGTGAAATAAGTCCGGAGTTGAGAGAAAGATATCATATGATTTCACCTATAAGTGGAACGTAATCAACAAAACAAACAAAGAGAGCCAGAGACAAGCAAATAATGAACAAACTGACAGTGATTGGGGGGAATATGATGGGGGTAGGGGGAAAGAAGGGGAAGGGGAAAGTCAAGGAACATGAATAGAGGACTCATGGGCATAAACAATGGGGTGGGAGTTGACTGTGGGAGCTAGGGGGATGGGGAAGGTGAGAGCAATGGGGGAAAATGTTGGGACAACTGTAACTGAACAGTAATTTAAAAAGAAAAGAAAAGATAAAAAATAGTTGCAGGTTGGGATGAGCAGGATTCCAGAAAATGGGGCAAGTGGTATCCCTCAGAAGAAGGTAATTGCTTTTCCTTTGGGAGGGGCTTGCTCCCCTCAAGAGAGGAAGCTCGGGGGTATCATGGCACAGAAAACCCCATGATGGCTCCCCCATGATTCTCCCCAGGTGTCTCCCACTCCAGACTCTCCTTGTGTGACTATACTCTGCACCGTACTCCTTTCATTTGGACCCAAGATTAATGGTTGTCAGTACAAACCTGTACTTTAGAACCTTTAAGAAAAATAAATAGTGGATTTGTCTCCAGTGGATCTCATCTCTCCCCAGGAGAGAAAAACACTGTGACTTTTCAGCGCTGGATGATACATGGTCATGTAATCTTGGCACTGGTGCTCTGTACTTGGTAGCTTGGTTTGAGGGAGCTGGCATCTCTCCTTTGTAGGGGTAGCTCCCACAGTTGTACTGCTGCCTTGGTCCACCACATGTGTAAATTGGTCTGACCCTTTTAATAACTTCACCCTACTGGTCTCCTCATGTTTCTTGCCAGTTCTTGGTTAAGAGTTTCTTTCTTGGATAGTCTTTAATTTATTTTGGTTGACTCTTGCCCTCTTTAGTTTAATTTCCAGTTTGGATCTTGGAGGAGGTACACAATATATTCTCCTTCTCTGCTTCAATCTTGCAAATTTATCTGGTTCTGTACTTATTACATTGCATGATCTTAAATACTGTAGCAGCAGGCCTAGGGCAATTTAAGCATTTCTTTTCTTTAAGCCATCATACACAAATAATTTTGCAATTATTTTTCAAGTTTGTCAGTGCTTTATAAACAGTGTTGATTTGCTGTTTGATGTCCTCCTCAGCTATGCTCCTGGGAATTTTTATGCTGCATTTTCTTTCATCATCTCAAGTCTATTTCTAGCTGCAGCTATTTGTTTAGAATAGTTTTAATCTTTGAGGTATTATTTACAATACTTACTGATTTAATCCTTTTTGGTGAAAACTGAGAAGCAATTTGGATATTTTTGCAGGGGATTGAGAATTCAAGCCTGAAATAACTCAACTATGACTAAGAATCCTGTTTTTATTTGATCAGTGCCTTATTCATATATGGTGAGATATATATGAGTATATATGCATGACCACAAAAATGAGCAAATATTTTTCACAATAGTTGTGATGTTTGCAAGCACTGTTTACCATGCAGTTAAGATAAAATGCATTCCCTAGTCTGGGGCTTCCAGTCAAGATGGTGGTACAGGAAAACTGAGGTCACCTCCTTGCATAACCACATTACGATTACAACTAACTTATTCAAGAATGATCACTGAGAGCCACCTCAAGACTACCTGAACAGAATTCCTATAACTAACCAGAGGCCACCTCAAGACTGGTAAAATAAGCAGAGATTCAGATGGGGAAGGTCCCAACACATGGAATGGAAGTTAATAAATGGGTGCTATCTCAGCTGCAGAGGAGTGAAAGGGGCCTCAATCCCACCACACTCAGCTTCCCAGCTTGGTGTATTAGTGCTGGGAAGAAGAGTCTCTACAACACCTGACTGTGAAAACCAGTAAGAATTGCATTAAGAAAGACAAAGTGCTGTTGGAGACCAAGGCATTGATCTTTAATAACTTACACACAATCTTACGTGCTCACAAACTCACTCAACTCTAAGATCCAGTGCAGCAATAGTAGTTCAAAGTATGCCAAAGGCATACAGGGAGAGATAAAATTGACTAACTTTAAGGCAAGAGCTGAATGAGCAAATGTCAGGGCACCTTTCTCAAAAAAAATGGAAGCATTGACAGGTGGCATTGTGTCTTATGTGCTCTCCTTTTACTCTCCTGGCCCAGTGAAGGTGTGTGTTAAATCCGTGCTCTCCGTTAACATGACTTACACTGTTCACCCTGCCCTGGTGATCCCCTGAGATTCCACACCACCCAAATTTCTTGCCAAGCTGAACTTGTTCCTGCAGCTATTCCACTAGAATGAGCTGCCTTATCTCATGCTACTGATTCACCCACAATACTGTAAATCCAACCTGACTCCTAACTGTCTTAGGTTCATGTATAGACATTCTGGAAAACCTACAAACCCCACCCAGTTGGGTACCCACAACTCAAGCTACAGAGTCTCTCAAAGTTCTACAAATAAATATAAAGAGCATCTGGCTTCAGTGTGCATGGTAACTCCTGCCAAGCATTCCCAAGTCCTGCACAAAACAGTGACCAGTCTCAACTCACATTGTAACTCCCAACTTGTGTCCTCAAACCTAGCATAAGTGGTGGCCAGTCTTGGTCTGCAACATAGCTCCAACAAAGCAGCCACAAGCCTGGCAAAAGTTGTAGTTAGGGTCAACTCACATTGTAGTGCCCAACATAGAGTCCCAAAACTGGTAAATTGGTCACTGTTATTGGCTCACTACCATGACTTTCCCACATGTCTTCAATTCTAACACAATTGGAAATTGATCATGGATCACTTTATATCCTAACAAGTGCTCTCATAATGAGGACAAGCAGTAACTGAGCATGGTCTGAAATGAAATCCCTCCCAAGAGGCTCCAGAGACAACACACCTGATGGTCAGCTTTACAAAGCACCAGAGCCTTCCAAGCAGCTCCAGAAATGACAGACACAATGGGTAACATTGGTTAGGACTAGGCCTGCTAAAGCAACTCCTATTCAATGGGGTTATCCCACATACAACAGCTGGTCCACCATAATCATGGCCAACATTCACAGCCAGTCAACCAGAGGGTTAATCCCAACCACTGATGTGCCAAGAGCAATTAATGATCAATTACTATAGGAAGACATACACAATACATCCTGGAGCAACTAGCTCTTGTGATAAAAAAAACTATCAGATGCCTACTGAGCCACCATAGGACATCATGTGCAATAGAGTCACTCTATCAAGACTGAGAGACATGTGAGACCAACATAACACATAGAAGCAAAATAGAATCTGAGCCAAAATGCATAGATAAAGAAATATGTTCTAATGAAAGAACTGGAAAAATCTTCAGAAAAATAACTAATGAAATGGTGACAAGCAGTCAACCGGGTATAGAGTTCAAAACATTTGTTATGAGAATGTTCAAAAACCTTGGGAGAAGAATAGATGAAATTAGTGAGAACTTAACAAAGAATAAGAAAACATTAAAAAGGAAATATAAAACATCAAAGAACTAATCAGAACTGGATGATAAAATAACTGAAATAAAGGATACATTATGGGGGGACTGGAAAGATATGGCTACCTTAATCCTAATTATCTGAAACTCATCAAACAGAGGCTGAAAAACAAAGGAATTGAGTAGGAAGACTGCCAGAAAGATGTCTTGAGCCAAGCTTTCAAAAGACATGGTTGAAGGAGCAGAGTAAATATCCTTATGTAGAACGACTTTTTACAGTTGTTCATCTCAAGGATTCATGGAAGAGTAAGAATCTGTTATCTGTCATTTTTAGAGTGCTACATTTTATCCCCAATATCTGTGTGACTTGCTGCAGGGCTGTTATGCCTCATTCTTGGGTCATTGTTGGGAGAAGGAGGGGATACAGCATTGTGGATATAAAGTCATCTTCTGTGCTCTCCAGTCGAAACACTACCTGCCAGTTGATCCTCTTTTTATTGCTGTCTCTAGGGTGGTCCTTTAGTTTTTTTGTTGGTTCATTTGCCCTTTAAGTACAGTGAAAGTAAAATCCTAGTATGAATGGGGGAAGTAGGGAGGCTTCAGTTACGAAAAAATTAAGAGACATGTTCCTCTCTTTCATGGCCAGAAAAGTGATCAGGAGCAGAGATTGGGCAACCTTTGGTAATAAATAGCATAAGGCTATTATTTTTCATGACACAGAGCCTGGTATACAGTTGGTACTTAATAAATTTTTCCCACCAGTCTTAGGTGGCTAATACCACAGAAGAGGAATATATGTTTCCTAAATCTTTATCAGAGGCAGGAGTAAGGAAGCCATTTCTGGAGTCCTCACCGCTGATTTGGAAAGCTGAGTTTCTTATCTGGTTATCCACACTGCAACCTCTCTCCAAAAATGATGACTGAGATGTCTTTTTTTTCTTAAACATGCATACACACACACACACACACACACACACACACATACTTTTGATCAGAGGGCAATAGCTAATGTTTATTATGGATTTATTTTGTCCCCTTTATATGATCTTTACATTCATGTGATTGACACTACTAATATCTCCATTTTATAACTGAGAAAGGCTGATGCACAGAGAAAATACCTTGACAAAGGTCATAGTTAACAAGCAGAAGTGCTAGGATTTAATGGAGATAGCCTGGCCTCAATGCTTCTGTACCCCAGAGTTTCTCCTCCACACAGCTGGCTGAGGAATTTCCTATTATCCTGGGCTTCTGTCACAGCAAATTTCCTCCAAAGAAGTCTTATTTGAAGACCATAAAAACCCATGATCTTTTCCTTTGTCCAGAGAGTTGAGGAAACTTAAATGAAATGATAGTACCCTTCTTTTTAAAAAAATTAGATGATACATTTAAATTTTGGTGATTCATTAAAGTCTTTACCATTATGATTAGTTGTTTTGTATCTACTAAGCTTTAGCTAAATTTGCTTCAAATAAACTCAAGTTTGGTTCCTGCTAAGGTCTAGATCCTCGATTACAATGCAGTGTGTGCATAGGCACTTCAGTGGTGTGAGTGGTTGGTAAGCCTTTGGATTGCTGCTTTTGCTCTGTGGGAGGTATTATCATATGTGTCTGCTTTCAGTAAAGTTATTTGCACATTAAAAAAAGAATGCATTAGAGGTAATCAATAAAGATAAGATGAAACAGAGGAACAGATCAGTGATATGGAGGACAGGTAATCAAAAACACTCCTCTCCTCCCAAAATAAAGCATAGTGTAAGATATATCTGGGAGAATATCAAGTCTAACAACATTCACATTATAGAGGTGTCAGAAGGAAAATAGAGAAAGTGAGAGATAGAAAGTCTACTTGAAGTAATAATGACAGAAAACTTTCCCAACCTGGCAAAGCAAATCATTATACAAGTCCAGGATGCACAAAAAGTCCCAAACAAGATGAACCTAAAGAGGCCCACACCAAGACACATCATAATTAAGGTGCCAAAAGTTAAAGACAAAAAGAAAATATTAAAGTAATAAGGGAAAAGCTGTTAATTATAATCAATAGAGCTCCCACAAAACTGTCGGTTGATTTCTCAAAAGAAACTCTGTAAGCCATAAGAGATTAACATAAAATATTTAAAGTAATAAAAAGCAAAAAGATTACAGACAAGATGACTCTACCCTGCAAGGCTGTCATTTAGAATTGAGGTTGATAGTGTCTCCTATGTGAAAAAAAAAATGAGCTTATAACTACTAAAATAGTATTAGAAGAATTCTTAGTGGCTTATTTAAGTAGAAAAAAGTCAAAATTACAAATAAGAAAATAAAACAGAGGGACCAATCTCAGTGACAAAGGTTGAACACAGTAAAAGCAGTGGATAGACCAATTGCAAAGCTAGTACAAATTTAAAAGACAAAAATAAAAAATATCATGTATAGTTACCAAAATAAATTAAGGAATACATACACATACACACAAACAAAAGTAAAAAAAGACAGAATATGTAGAAGGGTGAATAAAGGGTATAGTGATTTTAGGATGTGTTTGAATTTAAGCACCCATAAACTTAAAATACAGTACTATAAACAGTTCATCATATATGAAATACATAATAACCACTAATCAAAAATCTATGAGATATACAAGAAAGAAAAAAACATACATTACAGAAACATAACACTATAGAAATTCATCAACATAAAAGAGAATAGAGCAGAAAAAATAAAGAACTACAAAATTTATCAGAAAAAAATTAATAACATAGCAGTACCTACATGTGTTTCAATAATTATTTTAAATGGAAATGGTCTAAGTGTTTCAATCAAAAGACATGTGTCTGAATGACAGAAAAAGGCTGCATACAATCCCACCAACTCCACACTCCAATGTTCATAGCAATACAATTTACAGTAGCCAAGTGTTGGAAGCAACCTAGGTGCCCATCAGTAAATGAATGGATCGAGAAACTTTGGTACATTTACACAATGGAATTCTATGCAGCAGAAAGAAAGAAGGAACTCCTACCCTTCGCGACAGCATGGATGGAGCTGGAGAGCGTTATGCTAAGTGAAATAAGCCAGGCAGTGAAGGACAAATATCATATGATCTCACCTTTAACAGGAACCTAATCAACAGAACAAACAAACAAGCACAATATAACCAAAGACACTGAAATTGAGAAGGGGTTGATAGTCACCAGAGGGGAGAGGGGAGGGAATTTCAGGGGTAAAGGGGAAGAGTTTGGAGCAACAAGTAT
>PVKU01002837.1:122829-141390 GCA_004027475.1 Anoura caudifer | reverse complement strand
TGGGGGTGGAAATGGAAGGGGGGTGGGGAGGGCTGGGGCGGTGGGCTGGAATGGGAGCAAAAGACAGAAAACTGTACAAGAACAATTAAAATTAAAAAAAAGGCTGCATACAAGAGACCAAATTTAGATTAGAATAAAAAACAAACAGACTGAAAGTGAAAGAGTAGAAAAAGATATTGTCAGCAAGTGAAAATAAAAAATAAGAGCTGGGGTAACAATTTTTGTAACATGCAAAATATATTTTAAAATAAAAATGGTGACAAGTGACAAGAAAACATTTTGTTTGCACTTGAAAACAATGTATATTCTGTTGCTTTGGGTGAAATGTTGTAAAATTATCTAAGTCTATCTAATGCAATGTGTCATGTAAGACCACTGATTTCCTGTTTATTTTCTGTCTGGATGATTTGTCCATTGATGTCAAGAGGTGTTCAAGTCTATTACTATTAATGTTTGTTGTAAACCTCTACATTTATGTATATGAATATTTGCTTTATATATTTAGGTGCTCCTAAATTGGTTGTGTTGATGATTAAAACAGGTATAATATATTTTGGGGTCAGTCCTATTAGCATTATGAAATACTCCTCTTTGTGGCCACAGAGCATAAGATATCTCATATCTTCTTTAATAAATTTAATTTCTTTACTGTCTTTAACTTTATTAAAGAAGATATGAGATATCTACACAACAGAATATTACTTGGCCATAAAAAAGAAGGAAGTCATGCCATTTGCAAAAGCACTTGTGGACCTAGAGGAGATTATGCTAAATAGAATGTCAGAAAGAAAAAGACAAAAGCCATGTGATTTCACACATATGTGGAATCTAAAAATCAAAATAAATGAACAAACAAAACAAAAACATCTCATAGATGCAGAGATTAAATTGATGGTTGCCAGGTGAGAGGAGGTTTGGGAGGATGGGTGAAATAGTTGAAAGAGATTAAGACATACAAGATTCCAGTTATGGAAATTGTCACAGGGATATAAAGTACATCCTAGAGAATATAGTTAATATAGGAGTGGGCAAAAGTTGTGAGTATACAAAACACAACATTTATTCTTATGTTATTATTTATTACTTATTGTATAATTTTTCATATAAACAACTATAAACCTACATTTGACCCATCCTGTAATATTATAATAACTATGTATATGGTGCAACTAGGTGCTAGATTTATTGGAGTCATCATTTTGTAATTTATAAAATATCTAATCACTGTGTCACACCCAAAACTAATATAATGGGTATTAACATTAGTTAAAAAATAAACAATATTCCCTGATTGCAAGTTCTGAATACAAACTCAGAAAACAATAATGCATGACACTTAGCATTTGAGAACGCAAAACTAAAAAGGAAATAATTCAACAACTCTCTGGTCAGAGCACATAAAATTGACACAGGGGGACCTGGGTGGTGTGAATTTTTAATATAGAGAATCTTAAAAAAAAACTGACACAGGGAGTGGCAGAGAATCACACCTATAACACATGGCATATGGGACAGAATCAGGACTTGCAACAGCAAAAACCAAGCCAATCCTCCTATCTCCAGATTCTCCAGGAAGACATCCTTGTTGCGGCTCTTGACTTCATCTAATATTAGCTACTGTGTCTTCATTTAGGTAGAGTTAAAATGCTTATTAAAAATAAATTTACTTTCAATACTAATTTTAAGAACTTGTTCAGCTTCTAATGCATCCCTTAATGCCAATTTCATTAAGCAAAAACTCTAAATTGATGAAGTAATTTAATTATGTCATCTAATATGACATTTGATTTAAGTGTATGTTTATGCAATTAGAAATAGCATACATTTATGGAAAGATTCCAGCCTTTAAAAATCCAGATTTCTGGGGTTGATACAAATAATAATATGAATAGCTACTGCCATCTTGCAACGCTGACTAAATATCAGGCATTTTGCTAAATTTTTTAATATATGTATTTATTAAATTATTGTTGTTCAAGTACAGTTGTCTCCATTTTCCCCCTACCACTCCTCCTGAAGCCAGCCATTCCCACCTCTCTCCCCTGATTCCATCCACCTTTGGTTTTATCTTTTATATTTGTTCCTGAAAACCCTTCCCCACTTTCCCCCAATTACCCCCTCCCACCTCCCTTCTGGTTACTGTCACTCTGTTCTTAATTTCAATTTTTCCAGTTATATGTTGCTTGCTTGTTTGTTCTGTTTATTAGGTTCCACTTACAAGTGATATTATATGGAATTTGGCATTCATTGCCTTGCTTACTTCACTTTGCATAATGCTCTCCAGTTCCATCCATGCTGTCACAAAGGGTAGGAGTTCCTTCTTTCTTTCTACTGTGTAGAATTCCATTGTGTAAATGTACCATAGTTTATTGATCCATTCATTTTCTGAGGGGCACTTAGGTTACTTCCAGCACTTGCCTACTGTAAATTGTGCTGCTATGAACATAGGGGTGCATAGGTTCTTATGGATTGGTGTTTCAGGGTTCTTAGGATATAACACTAGCAGTGGAATTGCTAGGTCAAAAAGCTTTTCCATTTCTCATTTTCTGAGGAAATTCCATACTATTTTCTACAGTGGCTGCACCATTAGCATTCCCACCAACAGTGCACTAGGGTTCCCTTTTCTCTGCATTCTCTGCAACACTTGTTTGTTGATTTGTTTATGATGGCCATTCTCACTAGTGTGAAGTGGTATCTTCTTGTGGATTTAATTTGCATTTCTCTTATGGGTAGTGATGCTGAGCATATGTCTCTAGGACCTCTGTACGTCCACCTTGGAGAAAAGTCTGTTCAGGTCATTTGTCCATTTTTTAATTGGGTTTTTGTTTTCCTGCAGTGAAGTTATGTGAGGTCTTTATAATTTTTAAGATCAAACCTGTGTCCAAGATAATATTGGCAAATATGTTTTCCCATATGATTAGTTCGTTTTTCATTTTAATACTATTTTCTTTAGCTGTGAAGAAGTTTTTATTTTGATGAGGTCTCATTTGTTTATTCTCTCCTTTATGTCCCTTGCTTTAGGGACATATCAGTGAAAATTTTTCTTTATGGAATATCTGAGATTTTCCTGCCTATGTTCTCCTGAAGGACTTTTATGGTGTCACCACTTATATATTTTAGTCTTTTATCCACCTTGAACATATTTTTGTGTTATGACATAAGCTTGTGATTGAGTTTAATTTTTGCATGTATAGCTGTCCAGATCTCCCATCACCATTTTTAAAGAGGCTATTTTTGTTTGATTTTATGTCTGTCCCCCTTGACAAATATTAATTGATCATAGAGACTTGGGTTTAATTCTTGGCTCTCTATTCTGTTGCATTGGTACATGTGTCTTTTCTTGTGCCAGTACCAGGCTGTTTTGATTAGAGTAGCCTTGTAATACAGTTTGATATCAGGTATTGTGATCCCTCCTACTTTTCTCTTCTTTTTCAAAATTGCTGCAGCTGTTATGGGTCATTTATAGTTATATATAAATTTTTGAAATGTTTGTTCTATATCTGTGAAATATGTCATTGGTACTTTCATAGGGATTGCATTGAATCTATGAATTGCTTTGGGTAGTATGGACACTTTGATGATGTTACTTCTTCCAGTCCATGAACATGGTACATCCTTCCATTTTTTGTGTCTTCCTTAATTTCTTTCTTCAATGTTGTATAGTTTTCTGAGTACAGGTCTTTTATCTCCTGGGTTAGGTTTGTTCCTAGGTACTTTATTTTTCAAATGGGATATTTTCCTAATTTCTGTTCCTGATATTTCATTGTTAGTATACAAAAATGGCTTTGATTTCTGAATATTGACTTTGTATGCTGCTATTTTGCCAAATTCACTTATTAGGTCAAGTAGGTTTTTGGGGAGTCTATAGGATTTTCTATGTACACTATCATGTTATCTACAGACAATGACAATTTTCTTCCTGCTTTCCTAGTTGGATGCCTTTTATTTCTTTTTCTTGTCTGATTGCTGTGGCTAGGACTTCCAATACTGTGTTCAATAGGAGTGGTGAAAGCAGACATCCTTGTGTTGTTCCTGATATTAGTGTGAAAGCTGTAAGTTTTTGCCCATTGAGTATGATGGTGGCTGTAGACCCTTGAATATGGACTTTATTATGTTGAGGAATGCTCCCTCTATTCCCAATTTGCTGAGTGTTTTTATCATAAATGGGTGCTGTACCTTATCAATGCTTTTTCCACATCTATTGTTATGGTCATGTGATTTTTTTCTTTCATCTTATTTATGTGATGTGGTACATTTATTGATTTGCGAATATTGTTCCATCCCTGCCTTCCTGGGTTAAACCCCATTTGATCATGGTGTGTGATATTTTCAATGTGTAGCTGGATGCAGTTTCCAATGTTTTATTGAGAATTTTAGCATCTATGCTCATCAACAATATTGACCTGAAGTTTTCTTTCTTTCTTATGTCTTTATCTGGTTTTGGAATAAGGATGATTTTGGCTCCATAAGGAGTGTGGGAGTCTTCCATCTTCTTGTATTTTTTTAAGTAGTTTATGAAGGATAGTGGGTAGCTCTCCCTTAACTCTTTTGTGGAATTCTATGGTGAAACCATCCTGTCCAGGGCTTTTGTGTGTCAGAAGCTTTTTGGTTATGCGTCAATTTTGTCAGCATTATTGGTATGTTCAGGCTTTTTACTCCTTCATTCAGTTTTGGAAGATTATATGTTTCCAGAAATTTGTCCATTTCACATAGGTTTTCAAATTTCTTGGCATACTGTTCTTCCAGTGTGTTGGCCTATAATTATTCAAAATATTTTCTTACAACCTTTGGATTTCTGTAGTATCAGTTGTAATCTCTTCTCTTTCATTTCTGATTGCATTTACTTGGGTCCTCTCTCTTTTTCTTCTTGATGAGTCTGCTTAAAGGCTTGGTGATTTTGTTTATCTTTTCAAAGAACCAGCTCCTGGATTTATTAATCCTTAGAATTGTGCTTTCAGACTCAATGTCTTTTAATTCTGGTCTGATCTTAGTTATTTCTTTCTACTTTCTATGGGCTGTCTTTTGCTGTCCCTGAAGTTCTTATAGGTGTAGGATCAGGTTGTTTATTTGAAATGTTTTTATCCATTTTAGGTAGACCTGTATTACTATGAATTTCCCTCTAAGGACTGCCTTCTCTGTGTCCCATAAATTTTGGATTGTTGTGAATTCATTTTCATTTGTTGCCAAACTTTTTGATTTCTTCCTTAATCTTGTTCTTGACTCATTCATTGTTCAATAGCATGCTATTCAATCTCCATGAATTTGAGTGTTTTTGAAGTTTTTCCTTGGGGTTGGTTTCTAGTTTCAGTCCCTGTGGTCAGAGAAAATGCTTGATATGATTTCAATTTTTTTGAATTTGTTGACATTTGTTTTGGGTCTTATTATGTGGTTAATGTCTGGAAATATTCCATGTGCATTTGAAAAGAATGTGTATTTTGCTTCTTGGGGATGAAAAGCTCTCTCTGCATATATATCAGTTAAGTACATTTTTTCTAGGACAGTTTTCAAGGCTGCAATATATTTGTTGATATTTTGTTTGGAAGATCTATTCATTTTTGACAGTGAAGTGTTAAAATGCCCTACTATAATTGTATTGCTGTGAATATCTTTCTTGAAGTCCTCCAAGATTTTCTTTATGTATTTGGATGCTCCTATGTTGGGTGCATATATATTTACAATGTTTATGTCTTTTTGATGGATTCTTCTCTCAAGTATTATGAAGTGATCTTCTGGGTCTCTTTTTATGTCTTTTTTTTGTAGCCTATTTTTTTATATGAGTATTGCTACCCCAGTTTTTTTTCCTGTCCATTTGCTTGGAATATTTGTTTCAAAGCCTTCACTTTCAGTCTGTGTAGGTCATTTGTTCTGAGGTGCGTCTTTTGTAGGTACCATATGTGTGGGTCTTGATTTCTTATCTATTCAGCTATTCTATGAGTTTTGATTGGATACATTTGCATTTAATGTTATTAATTACTGGTACTTATTTACTGCCATTTTACTTCTTCATACCTTTGTTCCTCTCTCTCTCTCACACTCTTTTTTTTTCTTAAAGCAGCCCCTTTAGAACACCTTCCAGTGCTGATTTGCAAGAGTTGTATTCTTTGAGGCTTCTTTTACCTGGGAAGCTTCTTATTTGGCCTTCCATTTTATTTGAGAGCCTTTCTGGATACAATAATCTTGGTTGCACACCTTTGTTTTTCATTACTTGGAGGATTCCTTATAAATTCCTTCTGGCTTGTAGCACTTCCATTCAGAAATCAGCTGCTTGTCTCATTGGGGTGTCCTTCTATGTTACTTTCTATTTCTCCCTTGCTGCCTTTAAGATTCTTTGCCTTGAAATTTTGCCATATTAATAATGATTTGTCTTGAAGTGGGCCTCCTTGGTTTCCTCTTGATTTGGACTCTGTTTTTCCTTCATTTGTGTGACTTTTTCTGTCATCAAATTAGGAAAGTTTTCTATCATTATTTTTTCAAAAAGATTTTCTCTCCTTTGCTTTTTTTCTCCTTTTGGTATCCCTATTGTATGGATATTATTACATTTCTTGTTTTCCTGCAGTTCCTTTAACAACTCTTTGTTCTTTCTGAGTCTTTTTTTTCCTTTTCTTGCTCTTTCTTGGTGTTTTTTATACCTTCTCCTACAGCTCCCTGTTTTGATCCTCTGCTTCATCCAACCTGCCTTTGATTCCTTCTAGTGCATTTTTCAGTTCAGAAACTCTATTTTTCATTTCTTAGCCATTGTCAATAGTTTATATTTCCTTTTTCATTTTGATATATTTTGCAGTTAGTTCATCACAGTTTCTCTGAAATTTTTGGTAATTCTCTGTAAGCTCATTGAGCTTCTTTATAACCATTGCTTTGAACTCAACATATGATAGTTGACTTGCCAGTATTTCATTTAGCATTCTTTCTGAGGTTTTCTCCCTTCCTTTCATTTGGAGTTTGTTTCTTTGTCTTCTTATTGTTTGTGAGACTCTTCTTGTTAGTCTCTGCTTCTTAAATTGATTGGTTCTGTGTCCATGGATTGTGGCGTGAAGTTCTATGGTGGGAGACCTGTGAAATACAATGGTGCAATCTCCTTGATCTCCTAAACTTGCTGCTCTTGGGCTGTAGTTTATGTTGGTCCTCTCTATTATTTGGGTTTTGATTGTTGTTGGGTCTTTCTTTAGTGGGTCCTTCCCTCCTGCTGGTTAACTGAGGGTCACTCTGCCCACCACGTCTTATATGCTGTTGTACAGATGTGGACATGTCGTGTTGAAGCTGGTTCTTCTGTCTGTCCAAGGTTTTGAGGCTTCTCTCTCACTATTGTTCAGTTGTTTGTTCTTGGTAATTTCTCCACCATTTAGTTGTAATTCCAGATTCATCATGGGTGTAGGTTAGTGTGACTTCCACTCACTCCTTCACCATCTTCCTTTATTATCTGTTGGTGGTTCCTTTGTTGGTGGGTTCACTCTTCCAGCAGATATATTGGTGTTCACAGCTCCCACATACTCTTTTATGTGATCAGCTGGAGGGGAAAGGCAAAATGGGTTTAGACAGCATGAGTGTATTCTGTGGGATTTAAAGTACCAACCCATAGAGAAAGGAGATCCTTTGGACAAGTATAGTGTTAACCTGATATTTCACCCAACTAGCCTTTTTTTAGAAAGGGTGGGAAGAGGTAAGACTCTTCTCAGAGGGAGTAAAGATTGTGAGTTGAATTCAGAAAACAGTGAGTTTGTGGGAAGTCAGATTATGACATGTAATGAGAGTAAAGGATAGAAAACAGGCATAGTGTATGAGAGAATAGAGTTAACCAGAACAGTAATAAAGTTCTGGGAGACAGTGAAGTGGGCTAAGATCTGGGAGTGGTGCTGTGTAATATTTACAATTATATACAACAACATTTATATATAATAATACCGTAACAACAATCATATGTTAGAATCTATGTGATCTGAATAACAAGAGTAGGAAGTACAGGACCTAAAGTAGTGTGCTACTGGAAGACAAGTGAAGTGAAAGAAGGAAAATTAAAAATACGCTATGAAAGAGAGAACAAGGAAAACCAGTCAAACAATGTAATTAAACAAACAAATATAATGAAGAAAACTAAACAGAAGAGAAATAAAAACATTAATTAAATAAAATAAGTAAAAATAATGAATATATAATAATAATACAGGTAAACAATCACTTGCAAGTTCTCTGGAAAAGCAAACCGAAATTTGTCTCAGTTTCTCAGTTGTTGGGATTAGCCTTGTGATCCCTCTTTGGGTCTGACTCTTGTCCTTTCACAGCTCTAGATCTCATTGTATCACTTCTGGAGGAGAAAGAAAGAAAGAAAGAAAGAAAGAAAGAAAGAAAGAAAGAAAGAACGAACTTCCTGCTGACTTTAAACCAGCCAGGTGAGTTTTGCTGATATTACTGTATGCCACAGGCTGAAGGGGGTTTGGTTTTGCTTTTCTCCTTTCCTATGGTTTTGTGAGGATGGGGCCATGGTTTGGACCAAACTCTTCACAATTGCCCAGCCTCCAGCCTAGTTCCTCAGTTCACTGCTGGGTCCACAGTGCCCTTTTCCACCATCTGTGCTGTCCTTGAGGTTCACCACTTAGGGACAATTTACACACCACCTTCTCACTCTTTGGTGTCCTAGGTGCTAGGCACTCTCAAAGGCTCTTCAGGATAGTTCTACTCTCCAACTGACTTAAGTCTTTCTGGGGACTGCTAACATCCTGATCTCTGCTTCTTTTCTCTGCAGGGGGTGCCTCCTTCTTCCTCTTAGTGAGCCAGTCCAGCCACGCAGGTGAGTGCGGGGGCAGTGTGCTGCCCTGGCTACAGCGGCTAGGGCAGGTGAGTGCCACTGCTGTGTGGGGAGAAAGGGGCATGGCTGCAGTAGTCGCTGCAGGAGGGGAGCATGTTGGGGACTGTGGCAGCAGAGACACGGAGGCGAGAGCCTTAAAAAAAAAAAATCCTTGTGTTCAAGCCTGACACTTCTAATGAGCGCTTGGCCTCTCATATAACCCAACTTTTAAACCAGACCAGAGACAATCCGTGTTAGGCTTGGTCAGGGCCCAACTCTTCTCCCTTCCCCAGGCATCACTCAGCTCCCCAATTGCTCTGGTACTAACTCAGCTGGTGTGCACAGTCTCAGCAGGTGAACACCACCCCTGTGAGTCTGCCACTTAATCTTTTTATCCCCCCAACAACTTCAGGCATCCAGATGCATCCTGGTGCTGCTCTATCCTCTCTGTTTGGCA
Source organism: Anoura caudifer (assembly GCA_004027475.1). NCBI lineage: Eukaryota > Metazoa > Chordata > Mammalia > Chiroptera > Phyllostomidae > Anoura > Anoura caudifer. Next base: position 132,154 of record PVKU01002837.1, on the reverse strand, counting down.
GGAGAGGGAGTCATAGACCTGTCTGTCTTCCATGAAACCTGTGACAGGCGTGGCAGGCCCTGGGCCTGGGTCTGTAGCAGCCCTAGTCCCTTTGCTGGTCCCAGAGACCTTACCATCCCAAAGCAATCTCCTTACCATCTATTTTTCAATGTCCTCTACAGTTTTGGCTTCCAACCTTCAAATATGCTGGGATACTGTTGGCTACTTACTCTGTTCCTCAGAAGATCAGCTAGGTGTTCCACCTGTGTGCAGGGGGAAGTGGAACTCACTCCCACCTACATTGTTTCCAACATCCCTGAAAAAGCACTTTACTAAATATTTAAATGAATTAAATCAGTATTTTCAGGATGTGGCTATAACTTATGACTTTAGACATCATCTGACTTCTCTGCCTTCAGTGGCCTCATCAAAAAAGTAGAGATATAAACAACTGCATTTTTTACAAGGAACTGGTGAGGATAAAATGAAAGTATTTCTGCACATGGCAATTTAATGGGATTTGAGTATTCAAATAAGACATTTTATTTACTTGTTAGTTTTTAAAATTTTTACCAGTAACTGACAAGTGAATTTAATATGCAAACACTGATCATTTTATATGTGTCTATGCGAGAAATGTTGAAATCTGTAGAGAATCTTTATGAGTTTATTTGAGCCAAACTGACACTTGCCAGGAAGTAAAATCTCAACAAACTGAGAGGATAATTTGTAGAATGACAGTTTTGCAACTGATTTCATATATTAAAATCAAAGGAAGGCACATAAGAAGGGTCAAATACAATTCATTGGTGGTAGATAAAGGGGATAAGGGAAAGCAAATGGGGAAACCTCTGGGATTGGATAAAAAGTAAAATGGAGAGACAAAGACTTCCTTTACATAGGTGGATACAGGATAGTTAATAACTGACACAGCATGGAGAGTTGGTAGTCAGGGAACAAGATAACAATGTGGTTCTGTGGTCTCATGCTCTGGTGCTGGTGGTTGTGTCCTTTTTTGCTTTTTTAAGTATATTTTATTAATTATGCTGTTACAGTTGTCCCAATTTTTTCTCTCCTTTATTCTCCCTCTGCCCTGCACCCCACCACCACCACTTTCCAACATACCCTACTCCCTTAGTTCATGTTTACAGGTTGTGCATAGAAATTCTTTGGCTTCTCCATTTTTTATACTATTCTTAACCTCCCCCTGTCTATTTTGAACTGACTATTTATGCTTCTTACTCTCTGTACCTTTTCCCCCATATTTTCCCCTCCTCCTCTGCACTGATAACTGTCCATGTGATCTCCATTTCTATGGTTCTCTTCCTGTTCTCCTTGTGTGCTTAGTTTGTTTTTGTTTTTGCTTTTTTTAAGTTTCAGGTGTTGATAGTTGTGAGTTTGTTGCCATTTTACTGTTCATAGTTTTTGATCTTCTATTTCTTACATAATTCTCTTTAACATTTCATATAATAAGGGCTTGGTGACAATGAACTCCTTTAATTTGACCTTACCTGGGAAGCACTTTATCTGCCCTTCCATTCTAAATGAAGTCCAATTTCTTTGGGATTCTCTGGGCTTCCTGGATTTCCTGGAAATCTATTTCCTTCTCCAGATTGGGGAAGTTTTTCTTCATTATTTGTTTAAATAGTATTCAATTCCTTGCTCTTTCTCTTCTCCTTCTGGCAACTCTATGAGTTGAATGTTGGAATGTTTAAAGTTGTCCCAGAGGTTCCTAAGCCTTGCCACATTTTTTTAAAAATCTTATTTCTTCTTTCTGTTCTGGTTGGATGTTTATTTTTTCCTTTTGTAACAAACCATTGATTTGAGTCTCAGTTTCCTCCCCTTCACCATTGGTTCCCTGTATATTTTCCTTTATGTAGCCTTCATTTCTTCATTCATTTTGTGACTGAGCTCAATCAATTCTTTGAGCATCTTGATTACCAGTGTTTTGAACTCTGCATCAGAGAGATTGGCTATCTCTTCATTGCTTAGTTTTTTTTTATGGGGTGTTGATTTGTTCTTTCATTTGGGCCATATTTCTTTGTCTTGATGAACCTGTTACATGGTAAGTGGTAGAGCCTTAGGTATTTGCCAGGGCAGGTCATCCCATGTCACTGCATTGTGATGCTATATGTGGGGGAAGGGTCCAAGAGAAAACAATTGTACTGGCTCAGCTCTCAGCCAGCTTTCAGTCACTTCCCCCACTTCCCACAAACAAATTGAGCCCTTCTGGTGCTGAATCAAGGGTGAGTGGTTTTGTATATGTTCCAGGACCCTGTAGGTCTCACCAATGAACTCTCCTGTGAGGCTTGAAGTTTCTCCCACTGCTGCAACCCCTAAAGGTTTTTATAACCAGGGATTTTAATACTTTATTTCCTTATGCTGGAACCTTGGGTTGTGCAGTCTATCTTGTTCCCATTTGTTGCTCTTGGTTTATTCACATGCTAATGTGGGACTGCCTGGTCTACCAGTTGCCACCTCGGTCCTCCAGCCACTGCCTTGCCACACATCCTCTCCACCTCAGCTGCCGGTTTCCACCTCTTCTACCAGTCTGGATGAGTGTTTTTTTAACTCATTGGTTGTTGGACTTCCATGCAAATGATTTTCTGGCAGTTCTGGTTGTTCTTTGTTTTTAAATTTGTTGTTACCCTTCTTTTGGTTGTGTGAGGAAACTTAAGGTTTTTGCTAATGCCTTCATCTTGGATTCTTGGTGGTTGAATCTTAAGGGGTCTGGAAAAAAATTACTCCTGGCATTCCAAAGGTATGTTATCTCAGATTCAGAAAAAAACAATAAAACAGCTAAAGTAAAGGTTGACTCTTGTCAAGAAAGCTACAGGCCAAGAATATGACTGCTCACTTTGAACTCTTCTTAGGAGTATTATGTTCTGATTTTTGGTCTCTGCATTTAAAAGGCTTGTCATGTTTAGTTTGTGGCCACTTTTTGGTCCACATATGTTTTTCAGTCTTTCAACTTTAATCATGTTAGATTTTTCCACCCTAAGTTTTCATTCAGCTTCTATCAAGATTTCTGTAAATCTATTCTGTTCTTCAAAGTCCAAATCAAATACTCCTATTCTTGAAGATTATCTGATTTTCAAAACAAGGGAGTTTTTTTTTTCTCTGAGTATTTATACCTTTTAAATCCCTGCTGTGCTGATTGTTTTCTGCTGTGAATTCCCACTATTTGTGAACCTCACTTATTTGCTTGTATAGACTATGAGCCCCTAAAGGCCAGAACTTATGCAATGTATATATATTTTTCTCTCTCTGAATTAGAAAACCATACATTATAATTCTCAATAAATGTTTGATAGTCATTGCTGAATGAATTTCAACTTAATTTAGTATCAGTAAGGATTACAGGACAATAATATTTTTTTCCTGACTATTGATTTTGACATAAAATAAAATATATAAGGTTCTCAGCAACACTACGTTGCATGTTTGTTGAAACTGTTGCTTCATTTGGCTGTTTCCTAGGTGAAACAGAGTATTTGTCTTTAGAATGCATATTCTCTAAGTCCACATTCAGATTCATCTTGGTTTTATTTTAGCTATGAAAATCCATGAGAACACTGTTTGTAACTGGGAGGTTAATTATTTATACTGGTCATAAGAACTGGGTTTATTAAAAGGATGATACACCAGCAGAATCAAATAAATTTATTATGTGTTTTCATTCTCTCCTAATTGCAGATTTAGAATTCAGTCTCTAAAAAATTATCGTTTATTTGTGGGAAATGTGTTTTCTCTCTCTAAAACTTTTCCAGGAAAGTTATAGAGCAGAGCTTTAGAAGATAACAGGAGAAGGTGTGGGCTCATTTCTTTTTCTTTAGACTCTAAAGTAACCTAAGAGATCAGTTGAAGGTGTCAACAACACTTGAGTGAGTTGTTCTGCAAATGATACATAAGATACATTTCTCGGTAAAACAAAACAACAAAAAAACCCTGTATTTTTGAAAAGAAACAAACAAAGAAACTAAAAACTGTTCAATATTGTTTTTGCCTTCTTTTGTCCAGAAGAACCTGTAGCACAGGTGAGGTGTATGCCTCCTCAATGAAACATGAGCTATCACTAGTTGTGAATTGGAGGGAAGCACTTTCCTGCATATGAGAGGCATCTGTAGGAAGGAAAGAAATATCAAGGAAATAAATGTAAGTCTTTTTTTTTTTTTCATTATTTTCTATGAAGTACTCAGTTTTCAAATTTATTTATTTAAATTATTTACTGTTGTTCAATTACAGTTGTCTGCATTTTTCTGCCACCCCCTTGGCTTTGTCCATGCATCCTTATAGTTGTTCCTAAAAACCCTTTTCCCCATTGTCACCTCCCACCTCCCTTCTGGTTACTGTTACATTGTTCTTAATTGCAATGTCTCTGGTTCTATTTTTCTTTTTGTTGATTAGGTTCCAGTTAAAGGTGAGATCTTATGGTATTTGTCCCTCACTGCCTGGCTTATTTCACTTAGCATAATACTCTCCAATACCATACATGCTGTCGAAAAGGATAGGAGCTCCTTCTTTCTCTCTGCTGTGTGCTATTCCATTGTATAAATGCACCATAAGGTTTTTTTTTTACAGATTATTTTTCTTTTTTTATTTTTTATTTTAATTGTTGTTCTTGTACAGTTTTCTGTCTTTTGCTCCCATTCCAGCTCACCGCCCCAGCCCTCCCCATCCCCCTCCCATTTCCACCCCCGCTAGCTTTTGTCCATGTGACCTTTATACTTGTTGCTCCAAACCCTTCCCCTTTCCCCCTGAAATTCCTTCCCCTCTCCCCTCTGGTGACTATCAACCCCTTCTCAATTTCAGTGTCTTTTGTTATATTGTGCTTTTTTTTTTTTTTTTTTTTTTGATTAGGTTCCATTCCCGGCACCATAAGTTTTTGATCCACTAATTTACTGATGGATGCTTAGGTGGCTTCCAGCACTTAGCTATTGTAAATTGTGCAACTATGAACATTGGGATGCATAGGTTCTTTTGGATTGGTGTTTCAGGGTATTTAGGGTATAATCCCAGTGGTAGAATTGCTGGGTCAAAAGGTAGTTACATTTTAATTTTCTGAGGAAATTTCATATTGTTTTCCATAGTGACTGCACAAGTCTGCAGTGCCAATAACACTGCATTAGGGTTCCCTTTTCTCTACATCCTGTTCAGCACTTGTTGTTTGTTGATTTCTTTATGGTGGCCATTCTCTCCAGTGTGAGGTGGTATCTGATTGTGGTTTTAATTTGCATCTCTCTGGCAGCTAGCGATACTCAGAGTCTTTTTATATGTCTCTGGACCCTCTGTATGTTTTCCTTGGAGAAGTATCTGTTCAAGTCCTTTGCCCATTTTTTAATAGTGTTGCTTGTCTTCTTAGAGTGGATCCTGCGAGTTGTTTTTATATTTTGGATATTAAACCCTCATCTGAGGTATCATCGGCAGATATGTTTTCCCATACAGAAACTTCTCTTCTCATTTTAATGCTGTTTTCTTTAGCTCTGAAGAAGATTTTCATTTTGATGAGATCCCATTTTTTAATTCTTTTCTTTAAGTCCCTTACTCTAGGGGACATATCAGTGAAAATATTGCTGCATGGAATAGCTGAGATTTTCCTGCATAGTTTCTCCTCTAGGACTTCACTGGTGTCATGACTTATATTTAAGTGTTTTACCCACCTTGAATTTATTTTTGCTTATGGTTTAAGTTGGTGGTCAAGTTTCTTTTCTTTTTCTTTTTTTTATTTTACTTACTTGTTTGTTTGTTTGTTTGTTTTGGCATGTAACTGTCCTGCGCTCCAAACACCATTTGTTGAAGAGTCTATTTTTTACTCCATTTTTTCTTTTTCCCGCTTTGTCAAATATAATTGACCACAGGGACTTGGGTTTATCTCTGGGCTGTCTATTCTGTTCTACTGCTCCAGGTGTCTGTTCTTATGCCACTACCAGGCTATTTTGATTACAGTGGCCTTGTAATGCAGTTTGATATAAGGTATTGTGATCCCTCCTACTTTTTCCTTCTTTTTCAAAATTGCAGCAGCTATTCACAGTCATTTATGGTTCCATATAAATTTTTGAAGTGTTTGTTCTATGTCTGTGAAATATGCCATTGGTACTTTAACAGGTATTGCATTGATGTATAAATTGCTTTGGGTAGTATGGACATTTTGATGATGTTAATTCTTCCAAACTATGAACAGGGTATATGTTTCCATTTGTTTGTGTCTTTCTTAATTTCTTTCCTTAGTGTTGTGTAGGTGTCTGAGTACAGGTCTTTGACCTCCTTGGTTAGGTTTATTCCTAGGTATTTTTTCTTGTTTCTTTATCAAAAGGGATTTCTTCCCTGGTTTCTGTTTCTGATGTTTCATTGCTGATATACAAAAATGCCTTGATTGCTGGATATTGACTTTGTATCTACTGTTTCGCCAAATTCATTTATTAGGTCAAGCAGTTTTTTGGTGGAATTTATTGGATTTTCTATGTACACTATCATGTCACTTGCAAACAATGACAGTTTTATTTCTTGTTTGCCAATTTCATTGCCTTTTATTCCCTTTTCTTTTCTATTTGCTGTGGCTAGGACTTCCAATACTATGTTGAAAAGAAGTGAATGTAGACAACCTTGTCTTGTTCCTGATCTTAGTGGAAAAGATTTTAGTTTTTGCCCATTGCGTATGATGTTGGCTGTAGATCTCTCATATACAGCCTCTATTATGTTAAGGAATGCTTTCTGTATTGCCACTTTGCTGAGTGTTTTTATCATAAATGGGTGCTGTACCTTATCAAATGCTTTTTCCTCATCTATCGATATGATCATGTGATTTTTGTCTCTGCTTTTGTTTATGTGATGTGACATGTTTATTGATTTGTGAATATTGTACCATCCTTGCATCCCTGGGATGGATCCCACTGGGTCATAGTGTATGATCTTTTTTGTGCATTGTTGGAAGTGGTTTGTCAATATTGTGTTGAGGATTATAGCATCTATGTTCATCAATGATATTGGTCTGAAGTTTTCTTTCTTTGTTGTGTCTTTATCTGGTTTTGGGATTAGGATGATGCTGGCTTCTTAAAAAAGTTTGGGATCTTCAATCTTCATGGATATTTTTTGGAATAGTCTGTGAAGGACTGGAATTAGCTCTTCCTTAAATGCTTTGTGGAATTCTCCTGTAAAACCTTCTGGTACAGGGCTTTTGTGTGTTGGGAGGTTTTTGATTACTGCTTAAACTTCATCAGTTGTAATTGGTCTGTTCAGGCTTCTTGCTTCTTCTTCATTGAGTTTTGGAAGACTATATTTTTCTAGAAATTTTCCCATTCCACCTATGTTTTCAAATTTCTTGACATATAGTTCTTTGTAATAATTTCTTACAATCCTTTGTATTTCTGTAGTATCAGTTGTAATCTCTTTTATTTCTGATTGCATTTATTTGGGCCCTCTCTCTTTTTTTTCCTTGATGAGTCTGCTTAAAGGCTTGGTGATTTTGTTTATCTTTTCAGAGTACTAGCTTCTGGATTTATTGATCCTTAGAACTGTGCATTTAGTCTCTATGTCATTTAATTCTTCCCTGATCTTGGTTATTTCTTTACTTCTACTTGCTCTGGGCTGTCTTTGTTGTTTTTCCTCCAGTTCTTATAGTTCATTTATTTGAAATGTTTCTATGTTTTTTAAGGTAGGTCTGTATTACTGTGAACTTCTTTCTTAGGACTGCCTTCACTGTGTTGCATAAGTTTTGGTTTGTTGTGAGTTCATTTTCATTTGTTTCCAAAACTTTTTGGCTTCTTCCTTAATCTTGTTCTTTTCCCATTCATTGTTTAATAATATGCTATTCAATTTCCATGAGTGTAAGTGTTTTGGGTTTTTTATTAAAAGATTTTATTTATTTATGTTTAGAGGGGAACGGAAAGAGAGAGGGAGAGAAATATCAATGTATGATTTCCTCTCATGCATCTCCTGCAGGGAACTGGCCTGCAAGCTAGACATGTGCCCTAACTGGGAATTGAACCACGATCCTTTGGTTAGGAGGCCCATGCTCAATCCACTGAGCTACACCAGAGAGGGCAGAGGTTTTTAATTTAGGTTGGTGTCTAGTTTCAGACCCTTGTGGTCAGAGAAAGTACTCCATATCATTTCAATTTTCTTGAATTTGTTGAGGCTTTTTTTTGTTTGTTTGTTTAGCATGTGGTCTGTCTTTGAAAATGTTCCATGTGCTTTTGAAAAGAATGTGTATTTTGCTTTTTGGGGATGATTGGCTCTCTATATATCAATTCTTGATATGTACTTGATCTAGAACATTGTTCAATGTCACAATAACTTTGTTGATATTTGTTTGGAAGATCTACCCATTTTTGACAGTGGGGTGTTAATATCCCCTGCCATCATTGTGTCACTGTCAATATCTTTCTTGAAGTCTTCCAAGATTTTCTTCATGTATTTGGGTAGTCCTGTGTTTGGTGCATATATATTTATAATGTTTATGTCTTCTTGATGTATTCTTCCCTTGAGTATTATGTAGTGACCTTCTGGGTCTCTTATTGTGGCTCTTTTCTGAAGTCTATTTTGTCTGTTTGAGTGTTGCTACCCTGGCTTTTCTTTTTCTTCCCATTTGCTTGGAATATTTGTTTCCAGCCCTTCACTTAGAGTCTGTGAAGGTCTTTTGTTCTGACAAGGGTCTCTTGTATGCAGCATATATGTGGGTCATAATTTGATATCCTTAAGCTGTTGTATGTCTTTTGATTGGCGCTTTTAATCCATTTACATTTAAGGTTATTGCCTATAGATTCTTATTCATTGCCATTTTTTCATACCTGTGTTCCTCTGTCTTCACTGGTTTTCTTCCTGTTCTTTTTTTGTGTGTTTTGTTTTTTTATCATTTTTAAAATATATTTTATTGATTATGCTATTACAGTTGTCCCATTTTCCTCATCATTCCCCTCCACCCTGCACACTCCTCCCACGCACATTCCCCCCTTTAGTTCATGTCCATGTGTCATAAGTACTTTAGCTTCTACATTTCCCACACTATTCTTGCCCTCCCCTGTCTATTTTCTACCTACATTCTATGCTACTTATTCTCTGTACCTTCCTCCCCCCAATCCCCTGTTGCTAACCCTCCATGTGATCGCCATTTCTGTGTTTCTGCTCCTGTTCTAGCTGTTTGCTTAGTTTGCTTTTGTTTTAGGTCTGGTTGTTAATACCTGTGAGTTTGCTGTCTTTTTACTGTTCATATTTTTTATCTTCTTTTTCTTAGATAAGTCCCTTTAACATTTCATATAATAAGGGCTTGGTGATGATGAACTCCTTTAACTTGACCTTATCTGAGAAGCACTTTATCTGCCCTTCCATTCTAAATGAAAGCTTTGCTGGA
>PVKU01002837.1:0-122729 GCA_004027475.1 Anoura caudifer | reverse complement strand
TGAGAAATCAGCTGACAGTCTGATGGGAACTTCTTTGTAGGTGACTGTGCCCTTATCCCTTGCTGCTTCTAGAATTCTCTCCTTCATTTTAATCTTGGCTAATGTAATTATGATGTGCCTTGGTGTGTTTCTCCTTGGGTCCAACTTCTTTGGGACTCTCTGAGCTTCCTGGACTTCCTGGAAGTCTATTTCCTTTGCCAGAATGGGGAAGGTCTCCATTACTTGTTCAAATAAGTTTTCCACTTGTTGCTCTTCCTCTTCCCCTTCCGGTACCCCTATAATTCGGATGTTGGGGCATTTAAAGATGTCCTGGAAGTTCCTAAGCCTCTCCTCATTTTTTTGAATTCTTGCTTCTTCCTTGTTTTCTGTTTGGTTGTTTCTTTCTTCCGTCTGGTCCACTGTATTGATGTGAGTCTCAATTTTTCTCCCATCTCTATTGGTTCCCTGTGTGTTTTTCTTCATTTCACTTATTGTAGCCTTCATTTTTTTAACTCTAATTTGTGAGCAAAATCAACCAATTCTGTGAGCATCCTGATCACTATGGCTTTGAACTGTGCATCTGATAAGTTGACTGTCTCTTCGTCGCTTAGATGAATTGGCTCTGGGGCTTTGATTTGTTCTCCGGTTTGAGCCATTTTTTTTTTCTTCTTCTTCTTCTTTTTTTTTTTTTTGGTCTAGTTGTGGCTGTTATGTAGTGAGGGGTGGAGCCTTAGGTGTTCCCCAGGGCAGGGCAGCCTAGTCACTGGATAGTGACACGGTATGCTGTGGCGGGATCCGAGAGGATACAATGGTGCTTGCTTTGCTCTCTCTCAGATTTCAGTCCCTTCAGCTGCTTCCCCTTCGCCTGGATTATCTGCACATGAATGTGAGACCACCCGGTCAGCCAGCCACCTTGTGGAGCCTCACTGGGTCTGCACATTTGCCACCCCATGCCTGGGGTCCGCTTGCTGCCACCTGTGCACCTGGGGTCTGCCAGCTGCTGCTGCCTATGTGCCTGGTCTGCACCTACACTTTTTCCTGCCACAACTCTGCCCCCCTTACCGGTCTGGATGAATGGTTGTTGGAATTCCGTACAGTTCAATTTTCTATGAGTTCTGGTTGTTTTCTTGTTTCTAAATCTTTGTTGTCCTTAATTTTGGTTGTGAGAGGAGGCACGGTGTGTTCACCTACACCTCCATCTTGGCTGGAAGTTGTTTTCCTGTTCTTAAAGCAGACTTTTCAGCATCTCTTGCAGAGTTGGTTTGGAGGAGGTGCATTCTTTGTGTCTTCTTTTTTTCTGGGAAGTTCCTTATGGCCTTCCAGTTTAATTGAGAGCTTGCTGGATAAAGTAGTCTTGGTTGCAGGCCTCTGGTTTTCATTACTTGGAATATTTCTTGTCATTCTCATCTGGCTTGAAGAATTTCCATTGAAAAGTCAGCTTCTAGTCTTATTGGGCCTCCCTTGTATGTTACTTCCTATTTCTCGCTTGATGACTTTAAGATTATGTCTTTGTCTGGGGATTTTGCCATTTAATTATTTTGTGTCTTAAAGTGTGCCTCTTTGGATTTCTCTTGATTGGAGCTCTCTATGATTCCTGGATTTGTGTGACTTTTTCTGTCATCAAATATGGGAAGTTTTCCATCATTACTTTTTCAAACAGGTTTTCTATCCCTTGCTTTTCTTCTTCTCCTTCTGATATCCCTATTATACAGACATTATTATGTTTCATGTTGTCTTGCAGCTCCCTTACCACCTATTCATTCTTTCTTAGTCTTTTTTCCTTTTCTTCCTCTTTCTTTTTTTTTCTACCTTTTCCTCCAGTTCACTGATTAGAACCCCTGCTTCACCAAGTCTGCTTTTGATTCCTTCTACTGTGTTCTTCAATTGAGAAACTTTATTCTTCATTACATTTTGGCCATTGTTGATGCTTTCTATTTCCTTTCCCATGTTGGTTTAATTTGCAGTGAGTTCCTTGTAGTTTCCCTGTAGTTTTTGGTAATTCTCTATGAGCTCATTGATCTTTCTTATAACCATTGCATTGAACTCAATATCTGATAGTTCACTTGTCAGTGGTTCATTTAATATTCTTTCTGAGTTTTCCTCCTTTCCCTTCATTTGGGGATTGTTTTTTTGTCTTCCTTTTGTTTGTGAGTCTCTTCTTGTTAGCTTCTGCTTTTTAACTTGATCTCTTCTCTCTCCCTTGGTTTATGGTGTGAACTTCTATGGTGGAAGACCTATGTGGTTCAGTGGTGCAATCACCTTGATCTCTTGAGCTTGCTGCTCTTGGGCTGTCATTTATGTTGATTCTCTGCATGTCTTTGGGTTTTGGTTGTTGTTGGGTCTTTCTTTGGTGGGTCCTTCCCTGAAGCTGGTTAACTGAGGGTCACTCTATCCACTATGTATTGCATTCTGTTGTGCAGGTGTGGACAGGCTGTGTTGATGCTGTTTCCTCCATGTGTACAAGGTTTTGAGGATTCTGTATTGCTCTTGTTCAGTTATTTGATCTGAGTAATTTCTACACCATTTAGTTGTAATTCCAGATCAGTCCTGGGTTGAATTAGTTGGCTTCCTGTCACTCCTTCACCTTCTTCCATTGTTATCTGTTGGTGATTCCATTGTTGGTAGGTTTCCTTTTCCAGCAGGTATTCTGGTATTCACAGCTCTCACCTGCTCCTTTTTGTGATCAGTTGGAGGGGTAAGGCAAAATGGTTTATGACAGCAAGAGTGTATTTTATAATATTTAAAGTGCCAACCCATAGAGAAGATATAGGAGATTCTTTGGATGTGTATAGTGTTATCTGTGATACTTCACCCAACTAGCCACTTTTTAGAAAGTGTGGAAAGAAGATAACACTCTTGTTAGGTGGGGAAGGATTGTGAGTTGGATCTAGAAAGCAGTGAGCATGTGGGAGGTCAGATTGTGAGGTAAATTGAGAGTAAAGGATAGAAAATAGGTGTAGTGTGTGAGAGAATAGAGTTAGCCACAACAGTAATACAATTTCAGAAGCAGTGAAAGGACCTAAGATCCTGGAAGGGTGCTGTGTAGTATTTACAGTTGTGTGGAACAGCGATTATTTACAGTAGTAATGGGGCAACAATTATATGACAGAATCTATGTGATCTGAATAACAAGAATAGGAAGTATAGGACCTAGAGTAGTGTGCTATTGGTACATAAGTAAAGTAAAAGACAGAAAATTAAAAATATGCTATGTGCCCCAGCTGGTATGGCTCAGTGGATTGAGTGCCAGCCTGTGAACCAAAAGGTCACCAGTTTTATTCTCCAGTCTGGGCATATGCCTGGGTTGCAGGCCAGGTGGCCTGCAAGAGGGAGCCACCTGATATTCTCTCTTACTTTGATGTTTCTCTCCCTCTGTTTCTTCCACCCTTCCCCTCTCTCTGAAAATAAATAAATTAAATGAAAATTACTCTGTGAAAGAGAACAGGGAAAACCAGTCTAACAATGCAATTTAACAAACTAAGTGAAGAAGATTAAACAGGAAGAAGATAATTTAAAAAATTAATAAAATAAAAGATAAAAATGAAAAAATAATAACACAAATATACAATAACTTGCATATTCTCTGGAATAGCAAAGTGAAATTTGTCTCACTATCCCAGTTGTTGCGATAACCCCTCTTTTGTCTATCTCTGGTGCTTTCACAGCCACAGGTTTTATTGTCTTACTTGTGGGAATTAAAAATAGAAAGAAAGCAAGCAAGGAAGGAGGGGAAAAGAAAAACAACAACATCCTGCTGGCTTTAAACCAGCCAAGCCAGTTCTTCTGGTTTTCCTGGCTGTAGCAGGCTGAAAGGAGATTGGTTTTTCTTTTCTCCCTTTCTGTGGTTTTGTGGGGATAGGGTACAGGAGTGAGCAGACCTCTTTGCAGATACCTAGCCTCCTGCCCAGTTCCTCAGTTCACTGCTGGGCCTCCAGTGCCCGTCTGCTTCCATCCTACACTTTAAGTCCACGAGTTGTGCTGTCTTGAGGTTCACCAATTAGAGGCAACTCATATACCACCTTCTTGCTCTTTGTTGTCCTACATGCTAGGGACTCTCAGAGTCTCTTCAGAGTAGCTCAGCTCCCCCACTGAGCTAAGTCTTTCTAGGGATTGCTGACTTCCTGAGCCCTGCTGCTCTCCTCTGTGGGGGGTATCTCTACCTTCCTATTAAGGCCAGTCACCCCTGATGGGTTGGGGTACCCCCATCTCTGTGTGGGGGCACATCACCTCCTGTGGTTCTGCAGTTAGGGCTGTGGGGACAGGTGCACACAAAGTTAGGTGTGTTCTGTCCCCTGAGCTGCGAGCATGAGTGCTTGGCCTCAGCTGCTGCAGCAGGAGTGCAGTGGTGTAGAGTGGTGTTAGGCACTTTCCAGCTTCCACTGCTGTGGTGGCAGCCACTGGGGTTGGGCACCCTCCACTGCTGGGTCTGGGAGTAGGGCAGGGCACAGCCACCAACCTTGCAGCAGAGAGGCAGGGGTGGCTGCTGTGGGAGAATTCCCTAAACTGCCACTGAGTGCCTCTTTTGTTCCCTTTTTTGAAAAAAATTCCGCCTGCTCAAGGCTATCACTCCAAACAAGTGCTTGGCCTCTCACATAGCCCAATCTCCAATCTGTTTGAACATACGTGAAAGCAGTTTCACTGACTGCACCAACACATTCCATTCAAGATCAGCTCTCTGTGGTTTCTGTTCTTGACCCTCCCTCTTCTGAGTGTAACCTCGGTATGCACTGAAGGCTACATCTCCCTATTTGGCAAATCATGCATGAATAAAACTCTTTTTTGCTTCCAAAATGGTCTTCTGGAATTTCTGTTGACAATGGTTATGTATATATAGGAGGAAAACAACATAGTATATGTAGGGTTCAACTATCCATGGTATCAGGCTTCCACTGGGTTGACTTGGAACTTATTCCCTGTGGGATAAAGGGAGACTACTATACTGTGACTGTTACTTATTTTAAGCATTCCTCAACAGAACCCAAAATGCAAGGCAAAATATGTAAAATCTTAAATATTATTGTTTCAGATACACATTTTAGTGAGTAACATAAAAATAAATAAATAAATAAATAACTTACCCCAGGAAGTTTAATATTGTTATGCAATCAAACACATTACCAAGAGGATTATGATATTGTAAGAGAGATGGACTGTTTTTCATATTCATGCTAGAATATCTGTAATATTTAGTGTTAACATTTATTTTCGGTTCATTATTTGTTAAGTATTTTTCAACTTTGTCTAGCATTCAGTAAATGTGTATTTTTTTTTCTGAAAAATATACTGCATCCTATTGCTTTTGATGATCATCTTATCACCTTTATAACAAGTACTGTCTTGCAGGAAAATGATAAAATTTTTGCTCTTAGCTCTGCTAATTTGCCAAGCATATTGTATATATTTTTAATGTAATCTATAAAGCCCTGTAAGGTTGGTGCTGTTAACTTCATTTTATGGTTGAACCAACTGCAGTTTAATGACATTAGGTAATGTGTGCAGAGAGAGAGATCATAAATGATGCCTGGGCAGGAAACCAAGTATATTGGCTTATATTGCGCATGTTCTTAGCTCCTATAATATGTCTCCTGGGTAAGAGCACTTCCCATTCCAATCCTCTGTAATTCCAGGACAATAGTGAGAATGACTAGACACTGAAGGAATTTCTTCTCTTGATCCAAACTGTTTTCATGTCCTTGGGTTATTTTAACCAACTATGAATGTTTTGATCATTGCAGTAATTCATAGTTTTGACTTTTTTGAGAAATGTGCATTTTGGCTAGACATATCTTGAGGATGATTGTGCTGTGTGACTAAATCTAAGATATTAAAATCTAAATCTTTGTACACTAAAGAAGTAAATAATTATCTTAAAATCTGAATGCATATTTTGGCAACATCCATATATATCATTAATGTTTTTGTTTGCACTCAAGTAATTATCATTATGTAGACACAATTCCACTTTATTTCTTTGAGGATAAACTGTGAAAAATTTTACAATGTTTGAAACAAATAGTATTTTATACAGTAGTATTACAGCATGTTCAAAAGATGAGAGATTTTAGAACCATTTTACAATTAACAAAATTTTGAAAGATTATTAAGTTGCCCAAATTCTTACAACTCTATCTTCAACATAGCCCATGATTCTAGATATTAAGCATAGTGTCCTCTGTAGACAAAATGAAAATAATGCCAAAGGATTCTGATTTATAACGTGATTCTGCTACCACCTTGGAAGGTAAATTGTGAGTTAAAACTTCTCACTTGGACATATTTTCAATATTTACAATACATTTAAAATTAATTTGGAATGTATTAAAGTCATTGGTCATATATGGAGGCTATCATAAACATTTGTGACTTGAATTATGAGAAAAATGGAAAAAAGAATTTTTCTTTCAACTTAAAAAAGTAAAGCAAAAGAGAAAAGGCAGAGAAGAGATAGAGGAGAGAAAATATTTTCCTTATCTTGTGTATTATAGACCAGCAACTTTCAACCTTTTCCATTTTATGGCACACATAAACTAATTACTAAAAATCTGCCAAAAATATATTTCTTGTCAATATGGCAAAAAGTAGGTATAACTCGATTTATTCACATAAGACATCTGTTGTTGTGTTGGTTGTTATCATTTTAAAATTTGACAGTCTAAGGGAAAAGAAGATAAGTATAATATAAAATGAGGGAAGAAAGAATGTCTCAGATGCTCTGAATGAGTTGGTCATTTTCTGATGCATATCCAAGGCCTTTGTAGATCTCTTGCAGTGTATTCCTCATTCTTGCATACACCTTGTCTTCCTGCTGTTTCCATCAGAATAATTTGTATTTGTTCCACATGCAGGGCTTTCTTATAAATTTTCCTTTGCAGATGGATTTCACATTTTTAAAGACCCTCCTTTGACCAAATATTCATTTAACACAGGAGGCAAATGAGGAGCAAATGGAAATGATTTGACCAAGGACTCCTATGCTCCTCACGACACAGGAAGACCCAGGCTGAGGTGCTGTTCATGCACCTTCCATGGTAGGCCCCCTTGTCTTGGGTATGTTGGGGATGAGAGTGACACAGTGTGGCTGAGGCAGGTCCTGGAGGAGGATGGAGGGATGCAGTGTGGCTAAGGAAACCTACTTTTCTTGACTAAGCAGCCTGAGCCCCAAGCCCCAGTCACGTTAACCAGGAGCTTAACTGATGGCTGAATGGTCTGCTCACCCTGGCTGCAGTGCAGACACCACCTTTCCATCTCTAGCAGGAAAAGAAATGCAAGCTCCACACACCCCCAAGGCTATAGAAAGCCAGGGTCAGGGGTAATAGGTGTCGGACCCATAAAAACCCCTTTAATTCCTCTAATTCTGTGGAACGCTGAGCTAGCTCCAGCTCTGCACAAGAAGCACCACCCCTCCTCCCACATGTACACTACAAGGTGGCTGCTAGAGTCTAGGGCATAGTTCAGAAGATGCTTTGGGGGCCTCAACGGACAGATGAATTGTTATTTGTCCTAAGTTCTAGGGCAGCTACTGTGTTGTGACTGCCTAGGTGTAGCACTGAATTGTTACTGATTTCCTCCTCAATTTTCTTTCTTTCTTTCTTTCTTTCTTTCTTTCTTTCTTTCTTTCTTTCTTTCTTTCTTTCTTTCTTTCTTTCTTTTCCTTCCTTCCTTCCTTCCTTCCTTCCTTCCTTCCTTCCTTCCTTCCTTCCTTCCTTCCTTCTTTCAACAAAGTAAAAGGAGCAGGTAGCCTCTGTTTTCCAGGAAGTTGCTTCCCTTCCAGGTAGGCTGCCAGACTCTCAGTGCCTGTCGCTCAGAGAGCTCCCAAGGGCACATGCTGTGCCAGTGCCCACAATAGGCAAGTAGCAATGCTTTTCTTTAGGAGGATCACAAGGAAGCAAGGAAAGTGGAGGGCGGCTAAGTGGGTGTTCAAACCAGCAGGCAGGGGTGAGATTTTTCCTGGCTTTTCCTCCAGTTTCTAAGTCTAATAATCTTTTCTTCATCCCCACTGAGGGTTCTAATTGACTGAATGCCTGGGTGTTCCAGGAGAAAAATAAGAGGAGATTTCAATAGAAGAAAATTGAATCTGGAATGAAAAATAACTTTTTCATTGTTTTGTATCTGTGAGTGTGTGTGTAAATGCTATGCTATCTTGTAATGGGGTCCAGAACTTGGGGTGTTCCAGAATATAGGATAATAAGCCTGGCTGCAAGAAAGGACACATGGAACAGGACCACTAAGAGATATTTTGCAAGCCAGCCTCATACCTGATATGCAAAAACAGTTATTTTGTATATCAATAACAGCAGACTAGTCATCCAGCCAGAATGGAGCAAGAAGGTATGCATAACTTTGACCCATGACATGACTGGGAGGCAGCTACCCTGGGTTACAGTGCCTGTGTGAAAGCTTGGAGATGGTTCACTCCATGTCACAGGGCTACCTTGGGCTACATCTGCCCAGAATAACTATGGCAGCCCAGAAAAGCTGAAAACTGTGGGAGTGCCAGCAAGTGTAGCCAGTTGTGGGAGGAGCTGGAAATGGGGTTGCGGAGGTAGTTCCAGGCTGGGATTTAAAACTAAAGGTGGACTACCATGAGGGACGAGAGAGATGATGCAGAACTAGGAATGGGATATAATGCAGAGCAATGAGAGGGGACAATGCGAGACCTTGTGGGGAAGGAAATGGGTGAAAAGACTCTTGCTGGCAGGCCATGAGAAGGTGTGACGTGGTTTTGGATTAAGAACTGGAGATCACAGTGACATAGCTGATGGTGCTGGGAGTGAGAAACCTGCCCAGCCTAGCAAGGATTACTGAGAGGAATCAGGAAAATTGAGCTGCGGATTTCTGTTCTTTTTCTTCTGGAGGACAGTACTTCTGACTGGCATGTTCTGAGACTGACCTTGTTACAGAATGGACCCAGAGGGGTGGCAGATAAAATGTTATTACTGAATGGACCCCCCTTTCCTCAGGGGTCCCCCTATACTAGGTTCACCTTTCATACCACCAGGGCATGGCTCCCAGTGTCAGAGATTGGTGAAAAGGAAAGGAATTATTTATTCAAAGGCTGTACAGACTTAGAGTAATGACTTAATGTCTTCATTGAGATCCCAAAGTCCATTAGAATACCCACAAATGCACACAGTCCTTTCTTCCCCCCTTTGCCCAGTCTGGGGTATGGTATCTCAGGAAAAGAAATAGAAGTCCATAGCTCTGGCAGTCCCTGGTTCTTCCCAGTAATCTGTACTCAGCTGACAGGCCTCCCTCAGTTCCCAGCACCATTGTTTGTGTTGCTGCTGCAATCTCCAGTTCTTATCTAAATACCTTCGCAAGGCCCACCAGCAAGACTCCTTTCACCCCTTCCCTTCCCTCAGCATCTCTCCTGCATTCTTCTAAACTGCTAAAAGAGAGCTCTGCATTGCTACTACATCTTGCTTTCCAGCTTCCTAAGCTGAGTGGCAAAGGGAGCCACAAAGCCTCATGGTTCTCCCTCTCTCACCAAAGCTATGTGGGTCCTTCCTTACTCCAAAGTTGCAGGGACCCTCTTACTTCAAGCTGTCACACAGGTGTTGTAACCAGGCGTAGCTGCCTCCCAGTTACATCCTGTGTGGAAGTCACTCCCATCTCTCTGGCTCAAAGCAGGGCCACAGCTATTTAACACATATGTATGAAATCAGTCAAAAGTTATAAATGACCATGTCAGAGGTTAGCTGCAAAACTGTTGCTATGTAAAACAACTCTCAATGGCCATGCTCCATGTGTCCCATCCCCCAGCTCAGACTTGTGAGGGGGAGGCCATTCTATATTTTATTATTTCCTGGATACCCTGAGTTCTGGACCCCATTACAAATCCCTGTTTTGGGCCCCCCTTGGCTGCCCCCTGTTACAGTCTGACTGGGCAAAGGGGGGAAGGAAGGACTGTGTGTATTTATGTGCCTTTTAAGGAAATTTGGGATTTTAATGCCAACACTCAGCCATTACTCTAAACCTTTATAAGTTTTGAATCAATAGTTCCTTTCCTGTTTACCAAATCCTGGCATTGAGAGGCACTATTCCTAAGGGCAGCAGGCAAAGAAACATAGTACAGAAAGACCCTGGGGTAGCGGAGAGGGCTTGTTTTGGTAACAGTACCTTGGCCCCCCTCACGGGACCTTTCTGTAACAATCTTTAGAGCAGTGAGCTAAGAGCAGGATAAACACAGAGCTTGGAGCACAGCCCATTTGATACAAATCTTGGTTCAGCCAATAGCTTACTGTGGTTTTGTATAATTCAGCACTACCCTGGGAGCTTTGCCTCCTTTTGTATAAAACAAAGGATAATTTGCTTAATATGATCTTGAGCCCTCTTACAGTTTTAAAATTTCACTATCAATTATATTTTTAAAAGTAATATTTCAAAATGGCAGCTGGGAAATGACATCATAAATCTAGACATAGTGATATGGTGTGATTTAAAAAGTACTGAAATCATTCTACTCTTCAAGGTGCGTGTGTGTGTGTGTGTGTGTACATATATACACAGTCATTTCCAGGTGCCTAAAATTTTATCATTAAAGACAACTGTGAATCCCAATTCTGACAACTTTTGACTGTGGCCATCTTATCATTGCTTAATCCTTGCCAGACTTTATTTTCCTTTTCTCCCCCTTCATAATGGAAATATATATTGTCTACTTTATAAATTTGTAATGGGATGTAAATAAGAAAATTTGTATAATGCCAGCTCTTGCCTGAAAAATAAAATGAACACATGGTGTCATCATCTGATTACACACTCATTAGAATTTGAGAGAAAACAGTGTGATGGGTAATGTTGCCATTTTCTCAAAGTCACGAGAAACTAGAAGTTATGGTTTTAACTTTTTTTTTTTTTGCACCTGTGTCAGCTAGGTCACGGGCTCCTCCCATGAGGAATATAATCTTTGCCAACTTTCTTCAGTTCTTTGCATGTGATTTTGTCCCCACCTTGCAAATGCTGTTACTTGCTAGCACTGGAAGGCCTAAAGCAATGGCTCAACTGAGCTAAGGCTTTGCAGAGGCTCTTTCTTCCACATAGATGGACTTCCTGTAAGGTTATTAGTATTCTGCCAAGGAAATAATGCCAATCAGCCACAAAATGGGGCAATACAGAGCTTTATTGGGGGTTGTGCACCCAGGCGAAGTTCTCCAGTCCACAGGTTGGGAGCCAAGGAAGTCCCGCCCGAGCCTAAGAGGGGAAAGAATTTTATACATGCCGTTGAAGTATCATTGGCCAGTCCTCTTGAGACTTGAGTTGCCATGGTTCTTCCCACCACTCCAGTCATCTTCATCTGACGTCAGCCAGTTTTCGTGGGCTTCAGCCCCTGGTGGCCATCTTATCTCACCATGCCCAACCTAACATTCTGACCTCTTTAATAGGATAAGAGGCACCGGTTTTTGAGCTGGCTACTTCCTGCTGAGACAGGGGTGTAGAAGGGGGAAGGGGGGTCAGAGGTCAGATGTTCCATCAGGAAGGGGTGAGTAGTTCTGGAGTAACATCTGGTTAAAAGTAATTTGGGAGGCTTTGCGAATTCGCTCCTGGAGAAATTTCAGGAAACAAGGGCCAAACATTAGTATTACATAGATAATTATGATGGGGCCTATGGTGGGAGCCAGGGTGGTGAAGAGGAAGGAACGCCACCATGGGGTCATCACCTCGAGAGCCACGGTGTCTCTATGCAATTTATTTCTGAGGTTATGAAGAGTATTGATAATCTTCTACTAGGCCACTTTCATTTATATAAAAGCAGCACTGTTCTTGCAAAAAGAGACATGTTCACCCTTTTTTCTGCCATAAGCAGGTCTAGTGCTCTGCAATTCTGAAGGGTGACCTGGGCAACCAAGGTTATCTGCCTTTGTAGGGAGGCTAGGGACGTAGCTAAGGCATCAAGGGCCTGTTCTAGCTCAGCCTGCGACTGGTTGGTGGCCTGGAAACTATGAGCAAGTCCAGCACTACCTATTCCTGCCACTGCTAGAGTTGT
This sequence comes from Anoura caudifer, assembly GCA_004027475.1. Lineage (NCBI taxonomy): Eukaryota > Metazoa > Chordata > Mammalia > Chiroptera > Phyllostomidae > Anoura > Anoura caudifer. Next base: position 110,764 of record PVKU01002837.1, on the reverse strand, counting down.
GGTGAAGGTCAGGCCTACTAATATGGCCAGGAAGATGGCTCGTTTTTCTAACCTTCGGGTTAGCTTATCCCTGAGTTCTCCTTCCCCATAATGCATTAGCTGAGGGATCAGCACCACTGGTAAAATGTGGAGATTGTAGAGGAGTTGATGGTCCTTAGCAGGGTCCCATTGCACCAAAAGTATGTACCTGAAGGGCTGGTGGTGGTCCCGGTTATGGCCACCATCTGGTTACAGGAGACACTGCCAATAGTATAGCATACCTGAGGGGCATCCATTTGATTTTGGAAGAGAGGGACATCTTTAAGAGAAAATGGTATAGGGGAGGTAGTGGTGTTGATAGTAGCAGGTATTAGAATGGCCGTGATAGGAGAGCAATCAAGAAAGGGGCATAGACAGCAGTTGGTGATGTTCCCTATGTCTGTGACATTGAAAAGTTGGATGCCCTGCCGTATAAGGTTTAGCCAAGAGAAGGGGTCTAGAAGGGAAAGTATAAGGCCACCTGAGCTTAATGACGACAGGAGAGTGATGAGAAGCAATGACTGGAGTAGATGTGTCCCATACCTGAGGAGTCACAAAGGAGGGGGAGATAGGAGGGCTCGGGGGAAGCGTTGGGTCTTCTAACAGGGGAAGGATAAGGGAGGAGAAGGGAGCTGGGGTTTGCGTGATTTGGAGAGTAGCTCCTAACTGCTGGAGTATATCTCATCCTAGAAGTGAAACAGGACATGAGAGTATTACAAGGAAGGAATGAGAAAAGGGGAGGCCATCCAAGCTACAGTTTAGCGGAGGAGTCCGTAAGGGGTACGATGGGGCCCCGTCAGCTCCCGTGACTGAGATCTGAGAAGGAGTAAGAGAACCTGAAAATGATGGTAGGGCAGAGTAGGTAGCCCCGGTGTCCACCAGGAAGGAGATGGACTTACCCGCTACCTGCAGTGTTACCCTGGGGTTGGTGAGGGTGATGGGGGTCTTTGAGCCCGGGCTGCATCAGTCCTCCAGAAGTCCAAGAAGCTCCGCTGTGGCAGGAGAGGAGTCCTTGCCCTGGGCAACTGGTCCCCCATGTAGAGGCACCAGGGACAAGCCCTTAAGGGGACACACATCTCTCCAATGGCCAAACTGCCAGCAGTCAGGGCAGGGCTTTGTTGGTGGCTGTGGCTGTGGGCATTGGCCAGGCCAGTGCCTGTCCTTTCTGCATTTGAAGCAGGCTCCAGGTGGAGTTTTTCTGGGCCTGGACTTAAGCTTAGTCTCAGTGCTGATATTTTCCACCGGCTGCAGGGCTGCTACAATACTGCAAAGCTATCTTCTACTGTAGGTGTGCCTGACGAGTGGCCTCAGCCTCTGCCTCCAGTTATTGAAGACTTTAAATGCCATGTTTACCAGATCTCGGATGGGAGTTTGTGGCCCGTCTTCAGCCTTTTTGAGTTTCCTCCTTATGTCTGGAGCTGACTGGTAAATAAAATGGGTGGCCAAAACAGTAGCTCCAGCATTTGAGGATGGGTCTAGGCAGGTATGGAGTACCATTGCCTCCATTAACCTATTAAGAAACAGAGCTGAGTTTTCTCCAGGGCCCTGAGCAACTTCTCAGAGCTTATCATAATTTATGGCTTTCTGGGATGATTGATGCATGCCTGCCGTTAAGCACTCAACCATCTGATCGCAGCATCTCCGCCCCACCTGTCCGACTTGATAGTCCCAGTCTGGCTCTGTCTCAGGCACTGCTTCTGCCCCTTCTGGCATATGAGGGTTGGTAGCAAGGACCTGATCTGCATGAGTCCGGGCTGTGGTTCCAACGCAATCTTGTTCATCTGGGGTCATGGTGGAGGTTATTATAATATGTAAATCATGCCAGGTAAGGTCATAGGCCTGAACCAGGTATTGGAATTCTTTGATAAAGTTAGTGGGATTAGTGGAGAAGCATCCCAGATGTTTCTCAATAGAGAAAAGGTCAGCCAGGGAAAAGGGAACGTGGACCTGAACAACACCCTCTGCCCCTGCCACCTCTCAAAGAGGGCATATGAGGGATTCTGGGGATTCTAGATTCAGGTGAGATCGAGTGTGTGAGTTGACAGGAGAGGAAAGGGGTTCAGGTGGGGGATCGGCACCCTGTTGTTCAGAAAGAGCAGAGGTCGGGGCATTCGATGGAGGAGGAGGATACAGAGGGGGAGGGGGAGAGGACAGATCTTCATGGGGGTCAGAGAAAGAGGAGAGTTCAGGAGCAGAAGGCTTAGGAGATCTGGGCTTAGGAGGGCATGGAGGTTCAGGATCACTTCTAGCCAGAAGAACCTGGGCCGTGGAACACAGCACAGAGCTCGGGATGGGAGCACAAGGCCCAGAATCTCTGGATGTAGGGAACCTCAGATCATTTGCCAGTCCATCTACAAAAATTGTCTAAGTCAGTAAGGGTAATGAAATCGAAAGTGCCATCAGGAGGCCAGGTCTCGCGATTGTTGAGCTGATACAACGGCCCAGGCCGTGGTAGACAGGAAAATCAGTCGCTTTCACTTCAGACCAGGGTCAATTTTGTCCAGATTTTTTAGTAGGCACCCTAGAGGCGATTTAGGATCTGGTTTGGACTCCTGTCCTCCCATTTCTGACCCCGCGGTAATCAGTAAACGGAGAATTTTACCCAATTTACTTACTAAGCAGGCAAATTGGGGTTTAGGCCCAGGGATGTCTCCACTGGTACCTGAAACCCCCAGCAGAAGGAGAGAAGTCTCTCCTAGAAGCGTCACCCCGACACAGCTGGGATTTGCAGACGGGGGCCTGGAATCAGTGTCCGGGGGTCAGAAGCTGGAGGCTGTGACACTTACCCTGATTCTTCAGTCTGGGCTGGTGGAACAGCCTTGATGTCTCCTCAGGGAGTGGATGGAGAGGAGTGATCTCAGTAGACAACAACTCCTCCCAGGTTTCAGCACCAAATGTAAGGTTATTGGTATTCCGCTGAGGAAATAATGCCAATTAGCCACAAAATGGGGCAATACAGAGCTTTATTGGGGGTTGCGCACCTGGGCAAGGTTCTCGGGTCCACAGGTTGGGGGCCAAGGAAGTCGCGCCTGAGCCTAAGAGGGGAAAGAATTTTATACATGCAGTCAAAGTATCATTGGTCAGTCCTCTTTAGGTGTGAGTTGCCATGGTTTTTCCCACCGCTCCAGTCATCTTCATCTGACATCAGCCAGTTTTTTGCGGGCTTCAGCCCCTGGTGACCATCTTATCTCACCACTCCCGACCTAACACTTCCAACGTTGCTGATATTTATTAATGTTGGTGTGGGATATAATTGATGATACCTTCCTAAGTCTTCTGGCTGGGCTCATAAGGAAATTAAAGTGAGACAGGTTAACAGAAGAAAATGTCTGAATTTTATTATGGATGTACATGCAGGGGAGCCATAAAAATGTGAGACTTGAGACCCATTGGGGTCTCTTGAGACCCAGTTGTAGCTTATATGCCATTCTGGACTGAGGAGAGGGATGCAGGGGTCTAGGATTTCAAATGGACAATGAGCAATTTCCAGGTTGATGAGAGAGAGCACACATGTAAATAATCTTGCTGGGTCACCTAGAAACCATGGGACACAGAGGGGTGTCCAAAAGACAGATTCTGCTAGGTTTCTCCCAGTCTATACTTAATTCATACATGCTAAGGTGAATATACTAGAGTGAATATTCTAAGATTTCTTTCCCGAAGCAGGGTCTTGTTTTGTTTTGCTGTGTTTTTTATCTGAATTCCTTTAAGCAGATAAAGGAGAAGGATCAAAGTTTCTTTCGGACATTTTATTTCTCAACATCCACTGTAAAATCAATATCCCAAAAGTTATATATTGATGTAGGAAAACTTCCTTGGTCTCCCTCAATAATATACCCAACTGGAGAAAATGGGAAATCTTTTTTTCATTTCTTCAGAATTAATTTCCTTAATTGAATGTCAGCAATGCAGAATGTCTTGACTTTCTGGAATTCAGAGGGCAGGAGGAACATAATTTGAGGTACACTCTGACAAAGAAAGATTTTATACTGCGTATCTTAATTCATAGCTAGTCAGGCTTTAATTTTCAGCCAAATGACCCTCAGCAGAGGTACAATGACTGTCAGTTCTTAACAAGACAGAGCTAGTAGTAGGATTACTTGGATTCATATTGAAGAGTATAGTCTGTGAAGTTAGAACCCCTTGATTTGAGTCCTGTCTATCATTTTCTCTCTGTGTAGTCTCAGGCAAGGTACATAATCCATCTGACTCTCAGATTTATCTTATGTACCTAAGTACCTACTTTATATGATTATTATGAATATTAAATAGAAAATAATTTATAGAACCTATCTACTGCAGTATCTATATCATAGTTGTGAATTCCATATTCTCTATGTGGCCCCACAGCAGAATGTAATGTTTGCCAAAATATTAGAATCTTTCTGTAGTTCAGGATCTGGAGTGAAGGAAAATAAATGGAGTAGTATTTTTTCCTTCTTTTAAGGATAAGGCTATTTGTGTGGTTTGACTATAAAAAGTACATTTGTAGGAAAAAGTATAAAGGACACATGGACAAAAACAAGGAGGAGTGGAAATGGAAGGGAGGTGGGGAGGGCTGGGGGGTGGGCTGGGATGGGGTAAAAGGCAGAAAACTATACATGAACAATTAATTTTTTTTTAAAAAAGTACACTTGTAATGTCTTCATGTTGTCACACTATTACAGAACAAGCCCATGGCAGGGTACAATATACTATTATTGAAAGGACCCCCCCACACTGGGTTTGCTATGCCCACTGCCAGAGAAAAGATGTCTCTCAATGCCAGATATTTGTGAAAGGGAAAGGAAATATTTATTTAAAGGTACACAGACTTTAAGGTACACAGTAGTGAACTAATGTCTTCATTAAAATATTAAAGTCCTTTAGAATACCTGCAGATGCACACAGTCCTTCCTTCTCCCTCTTCCCTAATCTGGGGTACTGTATATCAGGAAAAGAAGTAGAAGTCTGTGACTCAGGCTCTTGGCACCATCAGCTATGTCACTGCCAGGATCTCCAGCTAATCCAAAGCCATGTAGAACCTTCTCATGGCCCACCAGCAAGAGTCATTTCACCCCTTTTCTTCCAGGCAAAGTCTTTCCTGCTTCCTAAGCCATGTGGCAAAAGGGAACACCCCAAAGCCACATGCTCCTCACTCTCACCAAAGCTGCAGGGTCCCCACTCTGCCAAAGCCACATGGTTCTCCCTCTCATGGCTGCCAAGTCTGGGTTTAAATCCCTGTGCCAACCTTCCTCTTCACCCCCATTTCCAGCTCCTCCTACAATCAGTTATACTCACCAGCATTCCTGTATTATTCCAGATTTATTGGGCTGCCATCATAAGTCTGGGAAGCTGTAGCCCCATGTCATGGAGCCAATCTTCTCCAAGCTTTCATGTAGGTGCTGTAACCAGAGGGAACTGCCCCCTAATTATGTCCTGGGTGGAAGTCACTTCCATCCCCCATCTCAAAGCATGGCCACAGCTATTTAACGTATATCTGAAACCAGTTAAAGGTTATAGATATGTTAAATGACCATGCCAGAGGTTAGCTGCAAAGCTGTGGTTGTACAAAATAGCTCTGCAAGTTCCTGCTCCATGCGTCCCTTCCCACAGCTCACACCTGCGGGGCGGGGGGGGGGGGCGGTGAGGACATCTTATATATCTTTCTAATATTCCTGGACACCTTGAGTTCTGGACCCCATTTCAAATCCCTATTTGCCCCCCCCCCCCGCTTGGCTGTACCCTGTTACAACACTGTCTAAACTCCAAGATCTTATTTTTAAAAACTCAGTTAAATAAGTGTCCAAATTGACCAGATCAGCCAAATTTAAAAAAACGGAAAGTTGATTTTCTCTTAACTAGCTGCCCCCCTGGAAAGAGGCAGTGCCACAGAATTTCAAGAATATTTATTTTCAGTAGCATTTTAGGAGTAAGAGTCTTTGTTAAACCCTCCATAGTGCTCAGGGGAAGATGGTGATTCATTAATAAACTGACTATTTGTCCTGATTATTCTAATTACTGCCTGTCTCTTCAGACCAGCTGGTGCTTGAAAACTGAGGATAAGTCACTAGCCATGAGCATGGATGGAGGCTGCTGCACCATTCCCAGGCACTGGGCCTACAGGATCATCAACAAAGTGTCAGGAGTGCCTCCTTGCTGTTGAGGCCACTGGGACTTGGGTCTGCATCCATGGGTTGCTGTTCTGCACACATTCTTCTCCACTATGTTACAGAGTACACACACACAGGGCCAAGGGGGTTACAATATACTATTACCAAAAGGACCCCCCACTAGGTTCGATTGTCTGTCACCATAGGACAGATGTCTCTCAATGTCAGAGATTTGTGAAAAGGAAAGGAAATGTTTATTTAATGCTATACAGACTTAAAGTAGTGACCTAATGTCTTCATTAAAATATCAAAGTCCTTTTGGATACCCATAGACACCCACAGTGCTTCCTTCTCCCCCTGCCCTAATTCAGGGTATCATATCTCAGGAAAAGAAGTCAATGTCTGGGATCCAGGCTCCTGACACCGTCAGTTGTGTCACCATCCAGGCAGGATCTCTGATTAATCCAAAGCCATGTAGCACCTTCTCATGGCCTACTGGCAAGAGTTCGTTCACCCTTCTTCCAGGCAAAGTCTCTCTTGCTTCCCAGGCCACAGGGCCAAAGGGAGCACCCCAACACCACGTGGTCCTCTTCTACCAAAGCTGCAGGGGTCCTCACTCGGGCCAGAACTTCATGGTCCTTCTCTCCACCAAAGCTGTGGGGGTCTGCACTTTGGTGAAACCACGTGGATCTCTTCTAATGGCTGCCATGTCTGGGTTTAAATCCCTGCTTCAATCTTCCTCTCTACCCCCATTTCCAACTCCTCCTACAATCAGTTACACCTGCTAGCATTCCTGTATTATTCCCAGTTTTACAGGGTTGCCATCCTGAATCTGGGCAAGTGTGGCCCCATGTAATGGAGCCAATATTCTCCAAGCTCTCACACAGGTGCTGTCACCTGGGGGACCTGCCCCTCCCCTGTTACATCTTGGGGGGAAGTCCCTTTCCATCTCCCATGCTCAGAGCATGGCTACAGCTATTTAACATATCTATGCAATCAGTTAAAGCTTATAGATATATTAAATGACCATGCCATGGATTAGCTGCAAAGCTGTGGCTGTACAAAACAGCTCTGCATGTTCCTGCTCCATTTGTCCCTTCCCCCAACTCTCACCTGAGGCAGGAAGGGGTGAGGACATCTTAAATGTCTTTCCAATATTTCCTGAACAACCTGAGTTCTGGACCCCATTCCAAATCCCTATTTGGGGCCCCCCTCTTAGCTGCACCCTGTATCAACTGTGCCATTCCTAACTTTTCCTTGTTAAATCATGCTTTCTCATGTTCCAAGCCTGTTACTCTGCCAGTAGAACTCCATCTATTGTGTGTTCTTTGCGCTTCTTACTGTTTACCCATCCCTGTCTGAATGGCTGGGCTTTTCACAACTCTTGATAATAAAACAAACAACCCCCCCAAAAAAGTACTACTACTACTCACTGCACACTACCAAGTGCTGAGCTGGGTGTTGATTGCTTTACCTACACACTGCTTCAAAGGGTCTCAGTGAGGTAGAAACCCCCAAATCCCAGGCCCTTTGTCTGTCACTCTCTCCCTCTCACACAAGCCTTTGTGCTCATATGTAGGCCTCCAGTTTGGGATCCTCTCTGAGTCTTGCATCTCAAACTCTTTGCTGTGATTGCTCCCACTGTGTCCTGGCTGACAGACCCTACAGTCATGGATGCCAGACCCTGCAAGATCACTTGGAGTCCATGGCCATGCTTTTTCAGGCTCCTGGGTGTTTCTGCAAGCAGAGCCTGGTTTGGAGAGCCCATGCTTAGTCTTCTACAGGTGCTCTATTGTCTCATACTGCCTTATCCTTTTCTGACCTCTGGCCATATAGGTGGGGTATTTTCACAATTTTCAGTGGTGTTTGCCTTTAATTCACTTATAGTTTATTTCTCTGGACAAAAGTAGAACCCATAACACCCCTGAGCTCACACATTAGGGAATAAGGTGACACTCATTAGGATCTATGACCTAGGCCCCTGTTTGGAATGAGAAGCTCTGCCATGAAGCTGAGTGACAATAAATCAATGTGCTGAAATAAGAAAATGCTGATATTTAAGACTTGACTGAGAAAGAGCCAGTAATTGTTAAACTAAATTCTCTTGGAGTTATCACAATGCTGACTAGGTTTTCTTGACCAAATCTCATTCCTATTCACACCTTAGCTTAACTGTCATTTCTTCAAAGAGGCATACCTGCCCTGCTCTCTTGTTTCGTAAGAACAGTTAAATTCCCTCATATGCTTACTCAAGAAGTCTGGAAACTTTGTGAGGCTAGAGGTTATGTCTTTCCTGTTACCCTTACATACTCCCTGCCAAGAAAGGACTGCTTCAAAGCAGGCTTCTGCCCATGAACTCCACAAGACTAGAACTGTGTGTCACAGAGAGGTCAATCACTTCTAGTTGTCCAGGTACTCTGGAGGGTCCCAGCCACTGTTGGAAGTCACCTGAATGGCCTGTCCAAAATGATAAGTTGACCAAGGAAGGTAGTTCAACTAGAGGAAATGTTGGAAAGCTTCAATGAATAAACACAGGTGCTCCAGAAGAAATGCTGATGTATAGGAAAAAAGAAAAAGATAAGAGAAATGGTGAAGCAACCTGTGCTATAACAGGGCAGTTATTCATCCACATGCATGCACAATTAACATCCCCAGCCTCTCTTTTATTTGATCTTTGGCTGAACTTGCTGATCAGGTTGATCATAGAACTAGAGCCTGATTTCTGTATCTAAAGACTTTTGGTAACATCTGGCCTGTTTATCTTTCAAAGGAAACATAAAGTGATATCCACAGGTAAGAGGTTTTTTTTCTAGTGGTATTTCATTTGTTTTTCAAATTTAGGGTTATTTTTTATTGTTGTTCAAGTAGAGTTGTCTCCATTTTCCTGCCACCACTTTACCCCACCCCCCCACCCCCACTTTCCACTGTCAAGCCTACCCTTCTTTGGCTTTGCCCATGGGTCCTTTATACATGTTTTGCTAACTGAAATGAACACTGTCTTGCTGGATTCCAGTCATAGTCAGGCATTTGTTATGTATACTCACTGTTCTGATGCTACTAAGACATTGACTGATCACATATGCAGCTTGTGACCTTCAGCCTTGTCCCCTAAGCATAACATGTTGTGCTCACAAGCAACATAAGGTTTCAAGTTACATTTTATGTTATTTTTCTCTATTTTCTTAAAATTTTATTATTGTTCAAGTACAGTTGTCTGCATTTTCCCCCCACCCCAGCCATCCCCATCTCCCTCCCCTGACCCCACCCTCTCTTGGTTTTGTCCACATGTTCTTTATAGTGGTTCCTGAAAACCCTTCCTTCTTTTCCCCCCATTTCCCCCTCCCACCTCCCCTCTGCTTGCTGTCAGATTGCTATTAATTTCAATGTCTCTGGTTATATTTTGCTTGCTTATTTCTTTTGTTGATTGGGATCCACTTAAAAGTGAGATCGTGTGGTATTTATCTTTTACCATCTGGCTTATTTCACTTAGCATATTGCTTTCCAGTTACATCCATACTGTCACAAAGGGTAGGAGCTCCTTCTTACTTTCTGCTGCATAGAATTCCATTGTGTAAATGTACGGTAGTTTTTTTGATCAATTCATTTACTGATGGGCACTTGGGTTGCTTCCAGCACTTGGCTATTGTAAATTGTGCTGCTATGAACATTAAAGAAAACACAAAAATAGAACAGAACTCTTTGAATGCTTAATAAAAACATTTTATACTTATTAATAATGAAATCCAGATTAATGGAAGTCAGTTGAAGTATGAAACTGACAAGTCATTAGAAATTTTTAGTTTTTAAATCTTTTTTATATAATTAAAGTAATAATTTAGATTTTTATAGACTGAATCTTTAGAGAGAACTACAGACAGAGAATAAACTTCAGAAGAGAATTTAATGAATGTCTGGGAAATTACTACTCTTGATAGTTATTTGAAACAGATTTGTAAGTGCAGAGGTGACAATGGCCTAAGAGTTACCTTCTCTGTGCTCAGAAGCATAGAAAGCAGTCATGACTGAGCTGGGACATTAATCTCCTGAAGTAGTAGATAATCTTAACCCATTGGGTTGCAGTGAACAGCATGGTACTGGGTTCATAAAATATGTTTTCCAGCTAGGATGATCATGGAGTCAGTCCAATGCCCATTGGGAATGAGGGGAATTATTTATTTAATAAATATACTGGGTCAACATATGCTAACTGGAACTGCCTTTGCTAGATCAGGACCCTAGTTCTTTCTAGCCCAAATCCAGTCACTTAATAATTCTCTACTTTCATAAAATCATCTCACCCTTCTTTGGTCTCAGTTACTTCACCTGCATCAATTTGTGTCTATGGACCCTCAACTGTGTTATGACAAGTCAGTGAGATAGTTTGAGTGAGAACCTTGACATAGAAAGAAGAAAATGGCATTTGGTAGCATAGTCATTGTGAAGTAAGGTGAGGTAATTTTCTGAGAAACTATTTATTTTACCTTCATTGAAAAGAAGAATGAAAAGTAATTGAGATAAAAATTTAAATTATTGGGGGGAGAAGATGGCAGCTTGGTAAGAGGATGCACATCCCTCTTTCCCCTTCACACAGGTGAAAAACTGGGTCAATTGACAGTGGAGCACAGCAAACAGACACACGAAACACAGCACCTTTGAAAACAGGAGATTGAAAATTGCAGTGGACATTGAAAAAACAGATGGTAAGGAGAGTACTCTAGCAGCGCAGAGACCAGGGCAGGGGCTGAGATCGTGGGCCAGTGCTGGCCATAAGACTCTAGGGAGGGAGCTGGGTCAACTGCTCCCTGATCAGTCAAACAAGGTCTCAGCAGCACCGGGATAAACCTGGTTGCTTGAAGTCTCACAGAGAGGACTTAAGATCTCACAGCCCTGGGAGGACTGAGCATTGGAGCTCGCACTTCTGTCTATGCCCATACACCATTGGGAATAGCTGCACAGGAATCCGTTGGCACCAATGCACCACTGAGGGACCCATGGTGCAGTTGCTCGATGCTACAGTATCTTGGTCCCCATGTGTGCGCACGCACCAGCACAGAGCAGCAATATGGTCTCTTGGCACCATTGCAACATCAGGGGCCTGAGTGGGCTACTGGGAGATCTTAGACACCAGTGTGCAACCTGTGTGGGTGTTGATTCATGCTCTCAGGACAGTTGGCACCTGTGCATGGAAGGCTGAAAGATCATCAGTGCTTGCGTGCACACGAACGTGGTAGGCGCCTGCCGCTGCAGAAGACACACCTGAGGCCCTGTGCAGAGAGGCCCGGGCTAGCTGTGAGGACAGTAGGCAAAAGATAACTGAGTGTTGACCAAGGAGAACAACAACATGGTCACCCCTCGGCCATTGCATTCATCAAGGCCAGAAAAACTAGCTGGGCAAGATTGATAAAAGCAAGAGTTGGTGGTTTTGGTGGTGTTTTTTTTTTTTTTTTCTGTGTTTTTTTTCTTTTTCTCTTATTATTAATTTTTCATTATTTTGATCTTTTTTACCCCTCAACTCCTTTTTGCTTCTCATTACTTCTTTCTTGTTTTAATTCTTCTTCCTTGCTTTCCAAGCTTATCTCTTCTTCCTTTCTCTTTTTTCTTCTTTTCATTCTGCTTTTCTTTATTCTCTTTTCATTTTTTTATTTCTTTTACCTTCTTTTCTTTTTTTCCTTTCCTTCCCTTTTCTTTTTTTAAACACCTACAAGTGAGACAAAAACAAAACAAAACAAAACAAAAAAAACCCCAAAAAACCCCTGGAACTGTGGAAAGAGCAGAGATGGTCCCAAAGAGGGGGCATTTCAACAGCTCAGACACTGAAAACTGTGAACACCAGGATACACAAAGGAGACAGCACCACTGAATCTCACAGGCATTCTACCACAGAAGTTAACACCATAAACACAGGGAACCAGAAAAAATCAATTTAAGAAACTGAGCCTAACTAAGAAGAGTCTCACAAACAATGGCAACACAAAGAAACAATCCCCAAATGAAAGAAAAGGAGGAAGCCCCAGAAAGAATGCTAAATGAAATGGAGACAACTCAACTATCAGATTTTCAGTTCAAAGCAATGGTTGTCAGGAAGCTTCATGAGCTCTCAATGAGCTACCAGAAACTACAGGGAAGCTACAAGGAGCTCACTGCAAACTATATCAACATGAAAAAGGAAATAGAAACTATCAACAAGGGCCAAGAGGAAATGAAAAATACAATTTCTGAACTGAAGAACACAGTGGAAGGGATGAAAAGCAGAATCGATGAAGCAGAAGATCGGATCAGTGAGTTGGAGGACAAAGTAGAAAAAATCAGCCAGAAGGAGCAAGAAAAGGAAAAGAGGCTTAGAAAGAATGAAGAGGGATTAAGAGACATGCAAGACAATAAGAAACATGATAATATCTGTATAATAGGGATACCAGAGGGAGAAGAAGAAAAGCAAGGGATAGAAAACCTATTTGAAAAAGTAATGATGGAAAACTTCCCTAGTTGGATGAGAGAAAAAGTCACACAAATCAAGGAATCACAGAGAGTCCCAATCAAGAGCAACTCAAAGAGGTTCACTTCATGACACATCGTAATTAAAATGGCAAAATTGCAAGACAAAGATAGAATCTTAAAGGCAGCAAGGGAGAAAAAAAAGTAATATACAAGGGAGCCCCAATTAGGTTAACATCCAACTTCTCAATGGAAACACTCCAAGCCAGAAGAGAATGGCAAGAAATATTTCAAGTAATGACAACCAAAGGCCTGCAACCAAGACTGCTTTACCCAGCAAGGCTTTCCATCAAGACAGAAAGCCAAATAAAGAGCTTCCCAGACAAAAGAAGTCTAAAAGAATACACCTCTACCAAACCAACTCTGCAAGAGATACTAAAGGGCCTGTTTTAAGGAAAGGAAGGAAAAGAGAGAGAGACAGAGAGAGAGGCATAAAAATGGCAATAAATAAGTACCTATCAGTAATAGCCTGAAACCTAAATGGATTAAATGCTCCAATAAAAAGACATAGAATAGCTGAATGGATAAGAAAGCATGACTCACACATATGCTGCCTACAAGAGACCCACCTCAGGACAAAAGACCTACACAGACTCAAGTGAAGGGTTGGAAACAAATTTTCCAAGCAAATGGACAGGAAAAAAAAGCCAGGGTAGCAATACTCATATCAGAGTAAAATAGACTTCAAAAGAAGAGCCATAAAGAGAGACACAGAAGGTCACTTCATAATACTCAAGGGAAGAATCCACCAGGAAGACATAAACATTGTAAATATATATGCACCCAACATAGGAACACCTAAATACATCAAGAAAATCTTACAGGACTTCAAGAAAGATATTGACAGCAACACAATTATAGTAGGGGATTTTAACACACCACTGTCAAAAAATGGACAGATCTTCTAAACAAAATATCAACAAAGATATTGTGGCATTGAACAACACTCTAGATGAAACGAAGTTAACTAATATATGTAGAGCACTTCATCCCAAAGAAACTAAATACACATTCTTTTCAAATGCACATGGAACATTCTCAAAGATAGACCACATGATAGGTCATAAAACTAACCTCATCAAATTCAAGAAAATTGAAATCATACCAAGCATCTTCACCTACCACAAGGGACTGAAACTAGAAACCAACCCCAGGGGGAAAAACACAAAGTCGTCAAAATCATGGAGATTGAATAGCATGCTATTAAACAATGAATGGGTCAAGAATGAAGTTAGGGAGGAAAACAAAAAGTGTCTGGAAACAAATGAAAATGAACTCACAACAACCCAAAACTTATGGGACACTGCAAAGGCAGTCCTCAGAGGAAAGTTCATAGCGATACAGGCCTACCTAAAAAAGATAGAAACATCTCAAACAAACAACTTAACTCTATGTCTACAAGAACTTGAGGAACAACAACAAAGACAGCCCAGAGCAAGTAGAAGGAAGGAAATAACTAAGATTAGAGCAGAATGAAATGACATAGAGACAAAAAGCACAATTCTAAGGATCAATGCATTCAGAAGCTGGCTTTTTGAAAAGATAAACAAATTTGACAAGCCTTTAAGCAGGCTCATCAAGAAAAAAAGAGAGGACCGACATAAACATAATCAGAAATGAAAGAGGAGAGATTACAATTGGCACCACAGATATACAAAGGATTGTAAGAAATTACTATGAAGAACTGTATGCCAAGAAATTTGAAAACTTAGGTGAAATGGACAAGTTTCTAGAAAAATACAATCTCCCAAAACTCAATGAAGAAGAAGCAGTAATCAACATACTCCTGACACACAAAAGCCCAGGACCAGATGGTTTCACAGGAGAATTTTACAAAGCATTTAAGAAAGAGCTAACCGCTATCTTTCACATACTATTTGAAAAAATCCAAAATGATGGAAGACTACCAAATTCTTTTTATGAAGCCAGCATCATTCTAATCCCCAAACCAGATAAACACATAAAAGGAAAGAAAACTTCAGGCCCATAGCGCTGATGAACATAGATGTTAAAATCCTCAACAAAATATTGGCAAACCGCATCCAACAATACATTAAAAAGATCATACATCATGACCAAGTGGGATTCATCCCAGGGATGCAAGGATGGTTCAACATATGCAAATCAGTAAATGTAATACATCACATAAACAAAAGCAAAAACAAAAATCACATGATTACATCAATAGATGCAGAAAAAGCATTTGATAAAGTACAGCACCCATTTATGATAAAAACACTCAGCAAAGTGGGAATTGAGGGCACATTCCTCAACATAATAAAAACCATATATGAGAGACCTACAGCCAACATCATAGTAAAGAAGCAAAAATTAAAATCTTTTCCAGTAAGATCAGGAACAAGACAAGGTTGTCCACTTTCACCACTTCTATTCAATATGGTATTGGAAGTATTGGTCACAGCGATTAGACAAGAAAAGAAAATAAAAGGCATCCAAGTTCGAAAGGAGGAAACAAAACTATCATTATTTGCTGATGACATGATAGTGTACATAGAATATCCTATATACTCAGCCCAAAAGCTGCTCAACCTAGTAAATGAATTTGGCCAAACAGCAGGATACAAAGCTAATATCCAGAAATCAAAGGCACTTCTGTATACCAACAATGGAACAGCAGAAGCAGAAATCAAGAAAAAAATCCCATTTGATATAGCAAAAAGAAAAATAAAATACCTAGGAATAAACCTAATCAAGTAGGTAAAAGACCTATACACAGAAAACTACACAACACTGAAGAAAGAAATCAAGGAAGACACAAACAAATGGAAACACATACCATGTTCAAGGATTGGTAGAATTAACATCATCAGAATGTCCATACTACCCAAAGCAATTTACAGAGTCATTGCAATACCTATTAAACTACCAATGGCATATTTCACAGACATAGAACAAACACTTCAAAAATTTATATGGAGCCATAAACAACCTCGAATAGCTGCAGCAATTTTGAGAAAGAAGGGCAAAGTAGGAGGGATTACAATACCTGACATCAAACTGTATTACAAGGCCACTGTAATCAAAACAGCCTGGTCCTGGCACAAAAACAGGCACATGGACCAGTGGAATAGAACAGAGAGCCCAGAAGTAAACCCAATTCTCTGGTCAATTAATATTTGACAAAGGAGGCAGCAACATAAAATGGAGTAAAAGTAGCCTCTTCCACAAGTGGTATTGGGAGAACTAGACAGGTACATGCAAAAACATTGAAACTTGAACACCAACTTACACCATACACAAAAATAAATTCAAGGTGGATAAAAGATTTAAATATAAGCCATGACACCATTAAAGTCCTAGAGGACAACGTAGGCAGGAAAATCTCAGACATTTCACACAGCAACATTTTTATTGATATGTCCCCTAAAGCAAGGGACATAAAGTAAAGAATAAACAAATGGGATCTCATCAAAATAAAAAGCTTCTGCACAGCTGAAGAAAACGGTATTAAAATAAAAAGAGAACCAACTGTATGGGAAAACATATTTGCTAATTATACCTCAGACAAGGTTTTAATCTACAAAATATATAAAGAAGTTACATGACTCCACTCTAAGAAGACAAGGAACCCAATTACAAAATGGGCAGAGGATTTGAACAGACATTTCTCCAAGGAGGACATACAGAGGATCCAGAGATACATGAAAAGGTGGTCAGTATCGCTAGCTATCAGAGAGATGCAAATTAAAACCACAATGAGATACCACTTCACACCAGTCAGAATGCCCATCATAAACAAAACAACAAACAACAAGTGTTGGAGAGGTTGTAGAGAAAAGGGGACCCTAGTGCACTGTTGGTGTGTTTGCAGACTGCTACAACCACTATGGAAAGCATTATGGAATTTTCTAAGAAAACTAAAAATGGACCTACCTTTTGACCCAGCAATTCCACTGCTAGGATTATATTCTAGAAACACTGAAACACCAATCCAAAAGAACCTATGCGCCCCAATATTCACAGCAGCACAATTTACAATAGCCAAGTGTTGGAATCAACCTAGGTGCCCATCAGTAAATGAATGGATCAAGAAACTATGGTGCATTTACACAATGGAATTCTATGCAGCAGAAAGAAAGAAGGAGCTCCTATCCTTCATGACAGCATGGATGGAACTGGAGAGCATTATGCTAAGCAAAATAAGCCAGGAGGTGAAAGACAAATACCATATGATCTGATCTTTAACAGGAACCTAATTAACAGAACAAACAAACAAGCATAATATAACCAAAAACACTGAAATTGAGAACAAGAGAGGAGAGGGATAGGAATCTCCAGGGAAAAGGGAAAGGGTTTAGAGTAACAAGTATGAAAGACACATCGACAAAAGTTAGGGGTGGTGGAAATGGGAGAGAGCTGGGGAGGGCTGGGGCGGTGGGCTGGGATGGGAGTAGAAGACAGAAAACTGTATAAGAACAGCAATTAAAAGAAAATTTAGAAAAAGAAAATACAAATGACAAACATAAAAAAAGGAAAATAGAAATGACAAATGTGAAAAAAAATTAAATTATTAAGTAACATTATGTGGTGAAGAAATTAAGGGAGATATGAATAAATGGGAGCATACACCATGCTTATAGATTGGAAGAATTGACATAATTAAAATGTCCACATTAACCAAAGCAATCTACAGATTTAATACAATTCTTGCTAAAATACCAATGGTATACTTCACAGATCTAAAACAAATATTTTAGAAATTTATATGGAACAAAAAAAGACCCCAAATATCCTCAGCAATCTTAGTAAAGAAGAACAAAGTAGGAGGGATCCCCAATATCTGATATCAAACTATATTACAAGGCCACTGTAATCAAAACATTCTGGTACTGAATGTTTTGATTAGTACAGCCACATAGAACATGGAACAGAATTGAGAGCTCAGAAATCACCCATGCCCCTACAGCCAATTAATATGTGACAAAGGGCGCATGAACATACAATGGAGCAAAAATAGCCTCTTTAATAACTGGTGTTGGGAGAACTGAACTGGTATATGCAAAAATATGCAAAAATAGGAAACTAGATTATCAACTAATACCATACAGAAGAATAAACTCAAAATGGATAAAATACTTAAATATAAGCTATGACACAATAGAAGTTCTAGAGGAGAACATAGGCAGGAAAATTTCAGATATTCCACACAGCAATATATTTGCTGACATATCTCCTAGGGTAAGGGAAAGAAAGAAAAACATTTTTAAAAATGGGACCACATCAAACTAAAAAGCTTCTGCATGGCTAAAGAAATCATCACAAAAAGAAAAGGGAACCGACCATGTGAGAAAACATTCTTGATACATTGGACAAAGTTTTGATATACAAAATATATAAAGAATTTATATGACTCAAAAACCAGGAAGACAAGAAATACCATTAAAAAAGGGCAAAGGATCTGAATAGACACTTCTCCAAGGACAACATACAGATAGCCTATGCACATGTGAAAAAATGCTCAACATCACTAGCCATCAGAGAGATGCAACTTAAAACTTTAATGAGTTATCACCTCACATCTGTCAGAATGGCCATCATTAATAATTCAAAAAACAATAAGTGCTGGTAAGGTTGTGGAGGAAAGGGAACCCTAGTGCACTGTTGTTGGGAATGCAGAGTGGTGCAAACACTATGGAAAACAGTATGTTATTTCCTCAAAAAACATAAAAATAGGACTGCCTTTTGACCTAGTGATTCCACTGCTGGGAATACATGGTAAGAAACTGGAATCACAAGTTCAAAAGAACTTATGCACCCCAATGTTCATAACAGCACTTTATTCAATAGCTAAGTGCTGGAAACAGCTTAATTGACCATCAGCAAATGAGTGGGTAAAAGAACTGATACATTTACACAATGGAGTACTATGCCTCAGAAGAAAGGAAGGAACTCCTACCTTTTTGACAGCATGGATGGAATTGGAGAATATTATGGTAAGTGAAATAAGACAGTTGGGGAAAGGCAAGCATCATATTATCTCATCTATAAGAGGAATCTAGTGAACAAGATAAACTAACAGAATAGAACCATAGGCATGAAAATATGGAACAGACTGAGAGTGATCAGAGGGGAGGGGTTAGGGATATAATGTTGGAAGGAAGGGGAAGGGAGTAGTCAAAGAACATATGTGAATTACCCATAGACATGGAAGCCAGTGTGGGAATTACCTTCATGAGCAGGGAGATGGGATGTGTGGAGTAGGGCAAAAGGGTAAAAATTGGGACACCTGTAATAGAATAAAATAAGAAATGATTTCAAAAGAGTCATTTTGTGGATTTTTACAGTTGTAACTAAAAGTAAAATTTGGTTATTTTGGAGTTCCATCCAAGATAGAGGCATATGTAGAAACATTTCCCTTCCTCCACAACCAAAAGAAGGATGATAACCAATTTAAAATAATAAACAACCAGAACTGCAAGAATATCAAGTGCATAGACTCCAACAACAAAGGAGTTAAAGAAACATTCATCCAGACCTATAGGAGGGGCAGAGACAGGCAGCTAGAGAGAGAGGACCCACAGCAAGGAGACTGACCACATGGGAGACTGACCACATGGCTAACTGGAAAACTAAGCACTCAGAACCTCTAACTGTGGAATCTGGTGGGGGATACAAAAGAGGGAGAAACTCCCAGTCTCACAGGAGAGTTTGTTGGAAAGTTGGGTTAGAGCAGAGCAAGTGAACAGCATTGTTCCCTCTCTGACCCCTCCCCTACAGACAGTGGCACAAGGCAGCAAAGAGGGTTGCACACTCCAGCAAATACATAAGGTTCTGTCCCCTACAACATAACAGGTGTTCCAAGACAAAGAAATATGGCCTAAATGAAAGAACAAATCTAACCTACAGAAAAAGAGCTAAACAACAGGGTGACCGATAACCTATCTGATGCAGAGTTCAAATGCTGATAATGGAGATGCTCACAGAATTGACTGAGCTCAGTCACAAAAAGAAGGAAGAAATGAAACCACACAAAGTGAAATAAAGGAAAAGATACAGGGAACTAACAGTGAAGGGAAGGAAACTGAGACTCAAATCAATGAATTGGAACAAAAGGAGGAAATAAACATTCAACAGGAATAGAATGAAGAAACAAGAATTCATAAAAATGAGAGGCTTAGGAACCTACAGAAAACTTTAAGCAGTCTAATATCCAAATTATAGGGCTACCAGAAGGAGAAGAACAACAACAAGAAATTGAAAACTTATTTGCACAAATAATGAAGGAAAACTTCTCTAATCTGAAGAAGGAAATAGACTTCCAGGAAGTCCAGAAAGCCCAGAAATCCCAAAGAAGTTGGACCCAAGGAGAAACACATCAAGACACATCATAATTAAGCTATCCAATATTAAAGATAAGGAAAGAATCTTAAAAGCAGTAAGAGTAAAGGAGACAGATACCTAGAAAGAGTTCATATAATACTATCAGCTGATTTCCCAAAAGAAACCTTAAAAGCAGGAAGGGGCTGGAAAGAAGTGTTTGAAGTCATGAAAGGCAAGGACCTATATCCAAGATTATTTTATCCAGCAAAACTCATTTAGAATGGAAGAGCAGATAAAGTACTTCACAGATAAAGTAAAGTTAAAGAAGTTCATTATTATCAAGACCTTAATATATGAAATGTTAAAGGGATTCATCTAAGAAATAGAAGATCAAAAACTATGAACAATAAAATGGCAACAAACTCACAACTATCAACTGAACCTAAAAAACAAAAACAAACTAAGCAAACAAGGAGAACAGGAACAGAATCACAGAAATGGAGATCACATGGATGGTTACCAGTGGGGAGGGGGAGGGGAACAGAGAGAATGGGGAAAAAAGGTACAGGGAATAAGAAGCATAATTGGGATATAGAACTGATGATGGTGGTGAGGTAGGAAGGAGCAGATTCCACTCCCCCCTACACAGGGGAGAAAAGCCTATCTGATCTATGGAGGAACAGAGCAAACAGCTAACAGTACCACAACATGTATGAAAATAAGAGACAAAAAATTTTAGCAGACATTGAAAAACCAGACAGTAAGGAGAGTGCTTCAGGACAATAAGGTCCCAGGGACCAGTGAGGGGACCAGGGAGGCTGCAGCCCCAGGCCTGGTGCCTGCCAGGTCTGCCACAGGTCCTAGGGAGAGAGCCAGATCAACTGCTCCCTCACCAGCCAAACAAGGTTTAAGCAGCACCGGGGAGAGACTGGGTTGCTTGAAGTCACAGAGAGGGGAATAAGGACTGAGTGGCAAACACACAGGGGCTGTGAGCACCAATCAAGTCTGTGAATGCCAGTGGGGAGAATTGAGAGTCATGCAGTGACAGGCCCTGACCCTTATATTCACAGGTCTGGCTACAGAATTGGGCTGTGTGAGATGCCAGGCTGCTGTACTGAGCAGCAGGCTTGAGTAGGAGGAATTTCTAAAAAAATAAAAATAAAAATAAAAAGTGAAAATAGAGAAACTGTTTGGGCAATTCTCCTGCAGCCATATCTCCAGCCTCCTCCCCATCCAGCCGGGCAGCAATCCCAAGGCTGCGCAGAAGTTTGCGCAGAAGGCCCTGTGCACCCCCATTGCACTTGGAAGGGTGCCTGCCCAAACCCCTGGGACTGAGGCAGGCTGGCCAAGCTCACGTGCTCACACACCAGCCCACAGTGGTAACCCAGGGGAAAGTACACTCTGAGGAAGGCCTGGATTCCACATCCAAGACTCCAGGAGAGGCGCCAGGCTAGCTTTGGGGAGATGCATGAGAGGCTGACTGAGTGTAGATCAGGAAGGGAGAAAAGCCATACCAATCTCCCCTCAGCCTGCTGCAGCCAGCAAGACCAGAAAAACTGGTTTGGCCACTTTGAAACCAGCAAGAGGCCTTTTTTAAAGTAATTTTTAAATTTTTATTATTTTTTATCTTTCAATTCCTTTTCCTCTCTTCCCTTCTATCTTGTTTTATTCCTTCTTCCTTGCTTTCCAATTTTATCTCTTCCTTCTTCTGCTTTTTAAAAAATATCCACAAGTGAGACAAAAAAACCTGGAAATGTGAAAAGACCAGAGTTGGACCCAAAGAGGGGGTATCCCAACAGCTGAAAAGTGAGACAAATTTCACTTTGCTATTGTAACTGGAAAAGACACCAGCATTCATGGCATTTGGGCTGCCTGTCACTACCAAATCCAATGACCAATGAGAACGATTGAATCTTTATGGGTGCTTTATTCAGATGTCTGGCGATTCAAGAAAATGACAGGCTCATACCCTAACAAACCATCTTCCCTTCTCTTTCCTGGCCAGATCTGTTATAAGGGAGGTGGGGAAGGACAAATAAGGTGCGGTGAGGCCTTTGAGATTCAGAAGCTGCAACATTCCTGTCCTCAAGAGCTAGCTGTTCCCAAGGGGTGAAGGGTGGTCCTCTGCTCTCCCTGGAACAAAGGTTCTGATGTCCCCAGGTGGTAATCTTCTATCAGTGCCCAGTGAGGCCAGCTGTTTCCCAGGAGCCAGGATGGGCCTTATCTGTAGTTTCTGAAACAAAAATTTTAACATACACATTACTTCCTAGACTTATAACTTTTTCCTTAAGATAAAATTTTCAAAGTCTTGATTCCCCTATCACTATTACAGAGAACCTGCAAGTTATCGTATATTTATATTATTTTTTCATTCTTCTTACATCTTTTACTTTAATAGTATTTTTGTATTCTTCTTCTTTCTGTATAGTCTGCTTTGCTTGGCTGGTTATATTGTATCATTTGACAGGTTTCCCCTGACCTCTCTTTCATAGTATATTGCTAATTTAGTGTAATTCACTTCACTTGTATTCCATTAGCACACTACTCAAGGTCCTATACTCCCTATTCTTGTTATCCAGATTACATAGAGTCTATCATATGATTGTCACTCTAATATTATTGTGAATAATAGCTGTTCCATAGAATTGTAAATACTTCACAACACCTCTCCCAGATCTTAGCCCACTTCAGGGTTTCCTGAACTCTATTACTGCAGTGGTTAACTCTGTTCTCTCACACACTACACCTGTTAACTATCCTTTACTCTCACTTTACCTCAGAATCTGACCTCCCACAACTTCATGGGTTTCTAGATCCAACTTACAATCCTTTCCTCTCTAAGGAGTGTCTTTTCTTTCCCTCCTTTGAAAAAAGAAGCTAGTTGGGTGAAAGATCACGGTTAACACTATAAACAGGCAAAGTATCTTCTATTTCTTCTCTACTGGCTGCTACTGTAAATATCATAGAATACTCTCCTGCTGTCTTAAACAATTTGCCTTCACCCTCCAAATGATTAAAAAAAAATAGTAGGTGGAAGTGGTGAACAGCAGGATATCCACTGGAAGAGGGAACAAAACAACAAAGGAAGCACCAAGAGATAACAACAGAAGAAGGTGAGGGAAGGAGTGGAAACCACACAAACCTCAATTCAGGAACTATCTGGAAATACAACTAAATAGTGGAGAAACAACACAGTACAAATAACTGAACAAGAGCAAGAGAGAATCCTCAAAATTTTGTGCACATGGAAGAACCAGCTTCAACACAACCTGCCCTCACCAGTACAACAAAATACAAGAGATGCTAGACAGAGTGACCCACAGTAAACCAGCTGAGGGGGGGGGAGGACCCATCAAAGGAAAACCCAACAATGAACAAAACACAAAGACAAAACCAGACCCAACATAAATGACAGCCCAGGACCAGTGAGCTTGGGAGAACAAGGAGACTGTACCACTGAATCTCACAGGTATTCTACCATAGAAGTTCACAGCATAAAGTCAGGGATCCAGAACAGGTCAATTTAAGGAACTGAGGCTAACAAGAAGAGTCTCACGAACAAGGGGAAGACAAAGAAACAATCCCCAAATGAAAGGAAAGGAGGAAGCCTCAGGAAGAATGCTAAATAAAATAGAGGCAACTCAACTATCAGATTTTGAGTTCAAAGCAGTGGTTATCGGGAAGCTCAATAAGCTCACAATGAATTACCAGAAAATACAGGGAAACTACAATGAACGCATTGCAAATTATGTCAACATGAAAAAGGAACTAGAAACTATCAACAAGGGCCAAGAGGAAATGAAGAATACAATTTCTGAACTGAAGAACACAGTAGAAGGAATCAAAAGCAAAATCAATGAAGCAGAAGATTGGATCAGTGAGTTGGAGGACACAGTAGGAAAAAACACCCAAAAAGAGCAAGAAAAAGAAAAGAGGCTTAGAACAAATGAAGAGGAATTAAGAGAAATGCAAGACAATATGAAACAGAATAATATCTATATAATAGAGATAACAGAAGAATAAGAGCAAGAGATAGAAAATCTATTTGAAAAGGTAATGATGTAAAATTTTCCTAATTTGATGAGAGAAAAAGTCACACAAATCCAGGAAACACAAAGAGTCCCAATCAAGAGGAACCCAAAGAGGCCCACTTCAACACACATCATAATTAAAATGGCAAAATTCCAAGACAAAGAGAGAATCATAAAGGCAGTAAAGGAGAAACAGGAAGTAACATATGAAGGAGCCCCGATAGGGTTAACAACTGACTTCTTCATGGAAACACTCCAAGCCAGAAGAGAATGGCAAGAAATATTCCAAGTAAAGAGAACCAAAGGCCTGCAATGAAGACTACTTTACCCAGCAAGGCTTTCAATCAATATAGAAGGCCAAATAAGGAGCTCCTCAGACAAAAGAAGTCTAAAAGAATAATCTCCACCAAAACAGCTCTGCAAGAGATACTAAAGGGACTGCTTTAAAGAAAGGAAGGAAAAGAGAGAGAGAGAGAGAGAGAGAGAGAGAGAGAGAGAGAGAGAGAAACACAAGTATGAAAATGGCAATGAATAACTACCTATCAACAATAACCTTAAATGTAAATGGATTAAATGATCCAATCAAATGACATAGAATAGCTGAATGGATAAGAAACCATGACCCACATATGTGCTGCCTACAAGAGATCCACCTCAGGATAAAAGACGTGCACAGACTGCAAGTGAAGGGCTGGAAACAAATTTTCCAAGCAAATGGACAGGATAAAAAAGCCAGGGTAGCAATACTCATATCAGAGAAAATAGACTACAAAAGAGGGCCATGAAGAGAGACTCAGAAGGTTTCTTCATAATATTAAAGGAAAGAATACACTAAGAAGACAGAAACATTGTAAATATATATGCACCCAACATAGGAGCACCCAAATACGTAAAGAAAATCATAGAAGACTTCAAGAAAGATATTGACAGCAATACAGTTATACTAGGGGATATTAACACCCTACTGTCAAAAATGGACAGATCTTCTAAACAAAATAACAAGAGAGATATTGTGGCATTTAACAGTGGCATAGAGGAAATGGACTTAACTGAAATATATACAGCCCTTCATACCAAAGAAGCTAAATACACAATCTTTTCAAATATACATGGAATATTTTCAAAGATAGACCACATGATAGGACACAAAACAAGCCTCAACAAGTGTTCGAGAAAATTAAAATCATACCAAACATTTTCTCAGATCACAAGGGACTGAAACTAGAAACCAACCCCAAGGGAAAAGAAACCCAAACCATGCAAAATTATCAAGATTGAATAGCATGGTATTAAACAATCAATGGCTCAAGAGAGAAATTAGGGAAGAAATCAAAAAGTTTCTGGAAACAAATGAAAACAAAATCACAACTCAAAACTTGGGAGACACAGTGAAGGCAGTCCTGAGAGGGAAGTTCGTATCTATACAGGCCTCCCTAAAAAAGATAGAAACATTTCAAACAAAAAACCTAACCCTACGCCTACAAGAACTCGAGGAACAACAACAAAGACAGCCCAGAGCAAGTGGAAGGAAGGAAATAACCAAGATCAGAGCAGAATTAAATGACATAGAGAATAACAGCATAATTCTAGCATTCAATAAATCCAGAATCTCATTCTTTGAAAAGATTAAAAAAATCAACAAGCTGTTAAGAAGGATCATCAAGAAGAAAAGAGAGAGGACCCAAATTAACACAATCAGAAATGACAAAGGTGAGATTGCAACTGATACCACAGAAATACAAAGGATTGTAAGAAATCACTATGAAGATCTCTATGCCAAGAAATTTGAAAACCTAGGTGAAATGGACAAGTTTCTAGAAAAATATAATATTCCAAAACTCAATGAAGAAGAAGCAGAAAGCCTGAACAGACCAATACCTGTGGATGAAATTAAAGCAGTAATCAAAAAAACTCCCCACACACTAAAGCCCTGGACTAGATGGTTTCACAGGAGAATGCTACAAAGCATTCAAGGACGAGCTAACCCCTATCCTTCACAGATTATTTGAAAACATCCAAAATGATGGAAGACTCCCAAACTCTTTTTATGAAGCCAGCAGCATCCTAAACTCAAAACCAGATAAACACAAAACAAAGAAAGAACACTTCAGGCCAATATCACTGATGAACATAGGTGCAAAAATACTCAACAAAATATTGGCAAATAGCTTTCAACAATGCATTAAAATGATCATACACAATGGCCAAGTGAGATTCATCCCAGGGATGCAAGGATGGTTCAATATTCACAAATTAGTTAATGTAATACATCACATAAAAGCAAAGACAAAAATCACATGATCATATCAATAGATGTGGAAAAAGCATTTGATAAGGTGGAAGACCCCTTTATTATAAAACCACTCACCTAAGTGGGAAGAGAAGCAGCATTCCTCAAGATAATAAAATCTGCATATGAGAGACCTACAGCAAACATCACACTCAATGGGCAAACACTAAAAACTTTTCCACTAAGATCAGGAACAAGACAAGTATGTCTTGTATATTCAATGTAGTATTGGAAGTTTTAGCCACAGCAATCAGACAAGAAAAGGAAATGAATGGCATCCAAATTGGAAAGGAGAAAACAAAACTGTCATTGTTTGCAGATGACATGATATTGTACATAGAATATACTATATACTCAGCCAAAAAAACTGTTGGACCTAATAAATGAATTCGGCAAAACAACAGGATGCAAAGTCAATATCCACAAATCAAAGGCATTTTGTATACCAAAAAATGAAACAGCAGAATCAGAAATGAAGAAAGAAATACCATTTGATAGAGCAAAAAGAAAAACAAAATACCTAGGAATAAACCTAACTAAGGAGGTAAAAGACCTGTATGCAGAAAACTACACAACACTAAAGAAAGAAATCGAGGAAGACACAAACAAATGGAAACATATACCATGTTCATGGATTGGTAGAATTAACATCATCCACATGTCCATACTACCCAAAGCAATTTACAGAGTCAGTGCAATACCTATTAAAGTACCAATGGCATATTTCACAGACATAGAACAAACACTTCATAAACTTATACGGAACAATAAATGACCCTGAATAGCTGTTGCAATTTTGAGAAAGAATAGGAAAGTAGGAGTGATCACAATACCTGATACCAAACTGTATTACAAGGCCACTGCAATCAAAACAGCCTGATACTGCCATAAGAACAGGCACATGGACCAGTGGAATAGAACAGAGAGCCCAGATACAAACCCAAGTCTCTATGGTCAATTAATATTTGACAAAGGGGGCAGCAACATAAAATGGAGTAAAAATAGCCTCTTCAACAAATGGTGTTGGTAAAACTGGACAGCTATGTGTAAAAAAATGAAACTCAAGCACCAACTTACATGAAACACAAAAACAAATCCAAGGTAGATAAAAGATTTAAATATAAGCCATGACACTATGAAAGTCCTAGAAAAAACATAGGCAGGAAAATATCAAATATTTCACATAGCCATATTTTTACTGATATGTCCCCTATAGCAAAGGACATAAAGGAAAGAATAAACAAATAGGATCTTGTCAAAATAAAAAGCTTCTGCTCAGCTAATGAAAACAGTATTAAAATAAAAGGGAACCGACTGTATGGGGAAACATATTTTCCAATGATTCCTCAGACAAGGGTTTAATCTCCAAAATATATAAAGAACTTACACGACTCCACTCTAAGAAGATAAGCAACCCAATTACAAAATGGGCAAAGGACTTGAACAGACACTTCTCCAAGGAGAACATACAGAGGATCTAGAGCCACATGAAAATATGCTCAGTATAACTAGCTATCAGAGAGATGCAAATTAAAACCACAATGAGATATCATTTCACACTGGTCAGAATAGCCATCATAAACAAAGCAACAAACATCAAATATTGGAGAGGTTGTGGAGAAAAGGGGACCCTAGGGCACTGTTGGTGGGATTGCAGACTGGTACATCCACTGTGGAAATCAGTATGGAATTTTCTAGGAAAACTAAAATGGATCTGCTTTTTCACCCAGGAATTCCACCACTAGTTTTATATCCTAAGAACCCTGAATCACGATCCAAAGGAACCTATGCACCCCAATGTTCATAACAGCACAATTTACAATAACTAAGTGCTAGAAGCAACCTAGGTGCCTATCAGTAAATGAATGGATCAAAAAACTATGCTACATTTACACAATGGAATTCTATGCAGCAGAAAGAAAGAAAGATTTCCTACCCTTTGCAACAGCATGGATGAAACTAGAAAGCATTATGCTAAGCCAAATAAGCCAGGTGGTGAAAGTCAAACACCATATGATCTCACCTTTAACAGGTACCTAAATGACAAAACAAACAAACAAGCAAATTATAACCAAAGACACTGATATAGAGAACAGTTTGACAGTGATCAGAGGAGAAAGAGAAAGGAATTTTAAGGGAAAATGGGAAGTGTTTACAGGAACAAATATAAAAGAAACATGGACAAAATCTAGGGGGGGTGGAAATAGGATGGAGGTGGGGAGGGCTGGATGGGTGGCTGGGATGGGAGTAAAAGACAGAAAACTGTACTTGGACAACAATTAAAATAAAAACCTAAATAAAAGGTAAAAAAGGCTTAGATACACCTCAAGAGTCCACTTGTAAATTAATACATGGTGCATCTCTGAGAGTTTGAAAAGGTTATCCTTTCAAAATGAATGACTGCTTTTATATGCAAATAGCAAAAAATAAAACAGAATTGACAGACATAAAATAGAGGGAGTTTAAGAATAGTAGAGGAAGTATAGAAGCCAAAGAATTTATATGTACAATCCTTGTACATGAACTAAAGGGGTAGGTGGATGCTGAAAGATGGACAGGGTATGACAGAGGATGAATAAAGGAGATAAACAAATTGAACTTTAATAGCATAATCAATAAAATATAGTTAAAATGTAAAATTTGGTTATTTTAGATATTTAGATCCATGCATATAAAAAGTAGGCTGAAAATACCACTCCAAGAAAAAATTTAAGAATAAAAATAAAAAGTTAAAGATTGTGGGAATTCCATCAGAATGGGACTGGCTGGTATTCTGGATTCTGTGGGCAGTGCTTGTGGAAACCTGGTGGAGCCAGAGGGACTTCAGTTAGAAACTGAGAAAACTGAACCATTGAACCTGGCTGGAGTGGATGAAAGAATTGAGAGAATGCAACTCACTTCCTGCAAAGCAGATATACTTGGAGTACATGAATTAAAGAGTCAATGGCAAGCTTGATTTTATTCATCAACAACCAGAATGTTATGATTTCCAGTACTCTATTGAATCTTAAATTATTTATACACTCCCTTCTCATTACATTTGATATGCCACTTCAAGTATGTTTCTTTCCCTTTGTCCTCTTCCTTCCCTTCTCTTTGTCCTCTTTACTTTCCCCCTCCTTCTCCCTTCTTAACTTCATTTTTATCCTCTTAGGTATTTCTGAGTGCTGGTGTGAGCACTGAGTCCCCCTTGCCTAGATGGAGCCACACTTTAGAGCCAGCCTCTGAGCAATCTGTAGCTCAGGGTGCCTTAGCAATGTACCCAGAGTTAGAACAAAGATGTAAAGCAGGCCACAAATTCTCCACTCTCTCCTATAATTTGGTCATGAAACCCAGTTCTTCTAGGAAGCCAGGAAGAAACTAAAGATCAAGTACTTTGTATTCTGGTGTAAGACAGCAGATTTTTGAGATTTTAGAATAATGTGAATAAACATTGAAAATAAACAATATAATGAAGTGTGCCTAAAACCAGAACAAAATGCAGATGCAAACAAAGCAATTGTAATGAAGGAGTTAATTTACTATTATGATGTATCAATAGTACCTGGTATCTGAAGTTTCGCCAGACTCATCAAAATTAGTTTAGCTAAAAAAAAAAAATGGATAGCTAAACATGTCTTTTTGTTTTAATCATCTCTAAAATATAGCAGATCTAATATATTATCTGGCTTTTAACTGCTTTCACAAGCTAATTTGATATAATTAATATTTAAGTTTATATATGTTTGATAATATATAAGTGTATATGTATATTTGATAATATGCACAAAAGAGAAAAATAAATATTATTTTAAATCAAGTTATTTCATATTTAAATGTGAACATTACATTACTTTTAGAGCGAAACTGATCATGGTGACCAACTCCCTGCCCTTTGTTTCTTATTGACTTTTTTTTCTCAGTAATCAAAAAGAACACCCCAGTAATAATACTGTTCCATATGGCAGAGAAGTGGTTGTAGCTAAAAAAAAAAAAAAAAAAAAAAAAAAAAGCCTGGGAGAAAGGAAAGAACTTTGGTTAAGTTGATGTTGAAACTAATCTATTTTATTAGCTAGCACTAGATGTAAATTACAGTGTAATGGAATTAATTATTTAAAATGGTGCTATTTCCTTTTCATCTGGAAAATCAGTTTGCTGTTTAAGGGCTTGCATGTATTTAAATTATAAAGAAAACCAAGAGGTTTGTATAGCTCTGCTTGAAAACAGGAATGAGACAGGGGAAATAGCTGGGGCAGTAGGATATCAATAAGCCCCAAACAGAGCAGATTAGTAAAGTGCAGTTAATGTCCACCTGGATTAACTGAACACTACAGAACAAACACCTTTTAAAAAAATCTCCTTAAGACTTTATTCTGGGACAAGCTGAGAGCAGTGATTCTTACCCTGAATATACATTATAAACTCTTGGGACATTTTTAGGAAATGCCAACGTGAAGACAGTCTTACCCTAATTCAGTTTTTAAAAAAAGGTAATGAGAGACAGCATTATAGAACAAATATAATGCCACTTTTTTTTCTAGAAAAATCGTTTGACAGAGGAAGCAAGAATATGCGATGGGCTAAAGATAGCTTATTCAATACAAGCAGAAAAAAATGAAACTAGACCACCTTCTTATACCACACAAAAAATAAATTCAAAGTGGGCAATAGAATTAAATATTAGACCTAGAATCATAAAAATCCTAGAAGAAGACATAGGCAGAAAAATCTTGGACATTACTCATAACAATATTTTATCTGATATATCTGTCCAAGAAAGGGAATTGAAAGAAATAATTACCAAATGGGACTTTATCAAACTAAAATCTATTTCATAGCAAAGAACATCATCAACAAAATAAAAAGATGATCCATGGAATGGGATAATCTATTAGTCAGTAAGTCTAATAAGAGGTTAATTTCAAAAATTTATAAAGAAGATACAAAACTCAACACCAAGAGGAAAACAATCCAATTAAAAATTAGGCAAAGGACCTGAATAGACATTTCTCCAAACAGGACATACAGATGGCCAATAGATATATGAAAAGATACTCAACATCACTACTCATCAGAGAAATGCAAATTCAAACCACAATGACATCATCACCTCACACCTGTCAGAATAGCTATCATCAATGTATCAACAAACAATGAGTACTCACAAGAATGTGCAGGAAAGGGAACTCTTTTGCACTGTTGGTGGGAATATAGATTGGTGAAACCATTGTAGAAAGTGGTAGGGAGATACCTCAAAACATTAAAAAATGGATCTGGAAATATAGTTGAAAAAAACCAAAAACACTAATTCAAAAGAACATAAGCACCCCTATGTTCTTTGCAGTGTTATTTACAATCTCCAAGATATGGAAGCAGGCCAAGTGTCCATCAGTGGGTGAGTGGATAAAACAACTATGGGACATTTACACAAGGAATACCTCTTGGCCATAAAAAATAAGGAACTCTTACCCTTTTCAACAGTGTAGATGAACCTGGACAACATTATTGTAAGTTAAATAAGCCAGTCAGAGAAAGAAAAATACCATATTATTTCACTTATACGTGAAATCTAATGAACATGCTGAACTAGCAAGTGAAATTTAGACAGACTCATAGGGAGAGCAGGATGACAGCTATTGGTAGAAGGTAGGTATGGGGTGGAGGGATTGAGCAAAAAGGAAAAATAACTCATGGACGTGGCCAACAGTGTGGTGATTGCTGGAGGGAGGGCATACAAGGGGTTAAATTGTAATGGAAAAATACAATTAAAAAGTTTAAAAAGTTCATATGGAATTTGAAAATAAAAGAATAAAACTTTACATATTCCCAGAGCTGCATAAAGTAATGGGTTAGTAACAATGGGTTTATAGAAAACCAGAGTCTCTATAACAAGACAAGTATCACCAGATTAGGAATATAAAGTATATTCATGTGCACCAAGACACTGTCAGTTGATGGTGAATATGCTGTATGCTCTAGACATTCAGAAGGAGAAATGACTTTGGACCAGAAGTGAGGAAATTTCCTGAGAATAATGATAACCTAGAATTTAAATGAAAAAGTATCACTAAGTTATTTTTGCATGACAAACTCTTTCAGTCTTAAACATAAAAATAGTCATTTGTTATATTTTAAGAGCCTAAATATACCTTGATGACTTAGCTTTTCTAGGTTGATTTTGATTGTTCTTGGCTTGTATTCTCTTGCTAATGATCACAAATAGTTTTGTTGAACAAACCACTTCAAAAATGAAGAGGCTCAATTTTTTTTTTGTGACAAATGTGACTAAAGTGATTTTACAAATATTATTATAATGAGATCTGAACAGGTTTTTCCAGAATTTTTGACTATAGGATAATTAATGAAATGTTTGTGAAGAAAAGTCTTCTATGCGAGCACTTTTTCCACAGATTGTAAAGCCAGTTCAGAGTGGTTAAATTATTTCACTTGAGAGAGTATCAAGTCAATTTAAGATTTTTATCCCATACTCCTTGCTTCAAGTGTAATGCTCTTGCTACTGTGCCAAATACAGGTAGTCTTTGAGAAAGGGTTTTGTGTGCTATCTTATTCATATAAGAACTTAAATTATATTAACTTTAAATGAAAAACATCATTGCCAAATCAGAAGGGAATAGAACCATTATCTCTTAACAATTTCTAAACCTCAGTCAATTATAAAAAATTATTTAAAAAAACTTTACCACTGCATTTCTCAGTAGGAATTTAAGCATTTCTCATGTAGAGAAATTGCTCAATGAGATGAACACTACATGCAGGGTTGCACAGCAGGTGGCCAAGC
This sequence comes from Anoura caudifer, assembly GCA_004027475.1. Lineage (NCBI taxonomy): Eukaryota > Metazoa > Chordata > Mammalia > Chiroptera > Phyllostomidae > Anoura > Anoura caudifer. Next base: position 77,782 of record PVKU01002837.1, on the reverse strand, counting down.
TTGCACTGAATTCCAATTCTCTGTTTTTTCTAACCCATGCTCTTGTACGCTGTGATTTCAAAATGAGATATATTCTATTTTTACTCTTGTTTTCTATTTTAATTTAATCTTTATTGTATTTTTTCCATTACTATTTAGTCCTCTTTTACACCCCCACCAACAATCACCACATTGTTATCCATGTACATGAATTCTTTTTCCTTCTTGTTCAATCCCTATCTGACTTCTAACTGGAAACAATAATTGAATACTAGGTGGGAACTCTCTATTGACATTTAGGGACTATGAACTAGTTCAGTTGCATTTTTGTTTTTATTAATGCTGTTCAATTATAGTTGTGTCCATTCCACCTCCTATTACTCCCACCTTCCACTCTGAATCCTCCCCCCACCCCCTTTCCTTGTCCATGGATCCTTTATATATATTCCTTCACTTGACCTTTCCTCTTCTTTCCCCCATTATCTGCCTCCCCCCTCCCCTATGATCACTGTCAGTTTGTTGTTTATTTCCATACCTCTGGTTCTATTTTGCTTGCTTGTTTGTTTTGTTGATTAGGTTTCACTTATAAGTGACATAGTATGGTATTTGTCTTTCACTACCTGGTTTATTTCACTCAGCATAGTACTCTCCAGTTTGAATCATGCTGTCACAAAGGGTAGGAGTTCCTTCTTTCTTTCCGCTGCATAGTATTACATTGTATAAATATACCACAGTTTATTGATCCGTTAATTTACTGGTGGACACTTAAGTTGCTTCCAGCACTTGGCTATGGCAAATTGTGCTGCTATGAACATTGGGATGCACAGGTTCTTTTGAATTGTTGTTTCAGGGTTTTTAGGGTATAATCCCAGCTGTAGAGTTGCTGGGTCAAAAGGCAGGTTTATTTCTAGTTTTCTAAGGCAATTCCATATGGTTTTCCACAGTTGCCGCACCAGTCTGCATTCCCACCAACAATGTACCCTTTTCTCCATATCCTCTCTAACACTTGTTGTTTGTTGCTTTGTTTATGATAGCCATTCTGACCAGTGTGAAGTGGTGTCTCAATACAGTTTTAATTAGCATCTCTCTGATGGATAGTGATGCTGAGTATCCTTTCATGCCTCTGGACCCTCTATATGTCCTCCTTGAAGAAATGTCTATTCAGGATCTTTGCCCATTTTTTTCCATTCTATCTTTTTTCACATTTTTTAAATTATTGTTCAAGTACAGTCAAGTACAGTCTCCATTTCCCCTTCCCCCTCTCTCAAAACCCAGCAACCCAAACTTCACACTCTTGATACTAGCCCCCCTTATATTCATCCATGTGTCTTTTATACATGTTCCTGAAAACCCTTCCCCTCACCTCCCCTTGGTTACTGTCAGTTTCATCTTAATTTCAATGTCTCTGGTTATATTTTGTTTGCTTAGTTGTTTTGTAGAGTAGGTTCCACTTAAAAGTGAGATCATATGGTATTTGTCTTTCACCACCTGGATTGTTTCACTTAGCATAATGCTATCCAGATCCATCCATGCTGTTGCAAAGGGTAGGAGCTCCTTCTTTCTTTCTGCTGCATTATATTTCATTGTATAAATATGCCATAGTTTTTTTATCCATTCATTTACTGATGGGCACTTAGGTTGCTCTCAACACTTGGCTATTGTAAATTGTGCTTCTGTGAACATTGAGGTGCCTTGGTTCTTTTAAATTGGTGTTTCAGGGTTCTTAGGGTATAATCTCAGTAGTGGAGTTACCATGTCAAAAGGCAGTTCCATTTTTGGTTTTCTGAGGAAATTCCATACAGTTTTCCACAATGGCTGCACCAGTCTGCATTCCCATCAACAGTATAGTAGGGTTCCCTTTTGTCCACATCCTCTCCAGCACTTGTTTTTTGTTGATTTCTTTATGATGGCCACTCTGACCATTGTAAAGTGGCATCTCATTGTGGTTTTAATTAGCATCTCTCTGATGGCTAGTGAGGCTGAGCATCTTTTCTTATGTCTCTGGGCCCTCTGTATGTCCTCCTTAGACAAGCATCTGCTCGAGTCCTTTGCCTATTTTTTAACTTGGATTGTTTGTCCTCCGGGAGTGGATTCATATGAGTTCTCTATATATTTTGGAGATCAAACCCTTCTCTGAGGTAGCATTAGCAAATATATTTTCCCAGAAGTTTCATTCCCTTTTCATTTTGGTGAGGTTTCCTTTAGCTATGCAGAAGCTTTTTAATTTGTTGTAGTCCCATTAATTTATTCTTTCCTTTGTATCCTTTGCTCTAGGGGACACATCTGTGAAAATATTGCTGCATTGGATATCTGAGATTTTCCTGCCTGTATTCCCTCTAGGACTTTTATAGTGTCATGACTTATGTTTAAGTCTTTTATCCACCTTGAGTTTATTTTTGTGTATGGTGTAAGTTGATGGTCTAATTGAAAAATGAGATGGTGCTCTCGGTTGAATCAAACTGAAACACTTTCCAGAAATTCCATTTCAATGGAATTTATGCTCATTTAACATGGTTAAGGTTCAGGAAAATCTTAGAAAAATCAACATATTTATGGGGCGGTAGAGAGTCTAACCACAGGGCTGAGACTTGGGTGAGGTAACAAAGTGCCTATGGTATATTCTTTTAGGAGATGGTTCACTTCACGTTCGTTTAAGCGCGGGATCATGACCCCTAAGATTGAAGACCTTCTGAAATGTGTTCTGGGTACCTGGCTTACCTAATTATAACTCTGACCCTTTCAACAAGAATTAATCCCAAAGTTTGTCATGACATCTGTATGCAGAGAGCAACCAAGGTACTGTGAGTCATGTGCATTTTCCTCTGTTGCTATCAGAAACCCTCAGCTGAAACCTCTATTTATCTATTTGTGCCTATGCCCATACATCACGCTCCTTTTCCCTGTGTCTCACTGCATTCTGTTTTTCTGTTGTGATGATATTAAATCTGCCATAGTTCCTTTTGAGTTTTTCACTTTAGCCCTTTTCAATGCCTGGGCTTCATGTACATTATGGAAAACACTCTAAGTCAGCTAAGGAGATGACGGAAATGTGTCTCGGAGCCCATAGGTGAAATGCAAACCCCTGGGAAGGCTGGATACAAGTAAGGCCCATTAGTATTCAGGCCAGGAGGAGCACCAATGCCTTAAAGGACAACAAGAAGCTCAAATGGGTCACAAACTATAATTACAGATAACATGACAATAGAGAAGAAACAAAGCACAAAGAGAAGAGAGACCTAGAAACAAAGGACTCTCTCACAGCAGATGTGAAAGGTTTAGTTAGCTGGGGACCTGTAAGACTCTGTAGATGAAATTTAATGGGGACACTGAATTATTATACTTCCCATTTTGGTTGGATAGGATCAAAGCTAAGATTATGGTATAAGAAATGGCTTTGAATCTGCAGGAGTCTTAGTGAATCTTGCCTAGGTAGGATGTTGATGGGACCCAATTTTAGAAGTCTGAACTAGCTTTATGAAGTGTTTCCAAATAAAATACAGAATGCTAATTTAATGTTAAAATAATGATTCATTTTTAAAGATTTTATTTATTTTTAGAGAGAGGGGAAAGGAGGAAGAAACTGAGAGAGAAAAACATTGTTGTCTGAGAGAAACATCAATTGGTTGTCTCTTGCACATGCCTCAACCAAGGCCTGCAACCCAGGCATGTGCCCTGACTGGAGGTCAAACCAGTGACTTATGGTTTTCTGAGATGACACCAAAACAATTGAGCCACACCAGACAGGGCAACAATGAAAAAAATTAATATAAATATGCCACAGAGTATTTCATGAGGCATAATTACACACACACACAAATTCTATCTGAAATATAAATCTAAGTAGACAAACTGTAATTTATGGGTTATTTTATTTATGTTTTATTTATTTTTATTAAATTATTATGGTGACATTTTGGTTAACAAAATTATATGGATTTCAAGTAAGCAACCTTTTTTAAAATATATTTTATTGATTATGCTATTATAATTGTCCCATTTTTTTCTCCCTATTATTCACATCTGTCCCATAACCCCCCCTTCCATGAGCATTCCAGTCCCCTAAGTTCACATCCAATGGGTTATACATATAAGTTCTTTGTATTCTCCATTTCCTATACTATTCTTTTTTATATGTATATATATTTTTAATTGTTGTTCTTGTACAGTTTTCTGTCTTTTGCTCCCATTCCAGCCCACCACCCCAGCCCTCCCCAGCCCCCTACCTATACTATTCTTAACCTCCCCCTGTCTATTTGGTACCTACTATTTATGCTTCTTATTTTCTGGACCTTTTCCTCCCATTCTTCTTGCCCCCATTCCTGCTGAAAACCCTCCAAGTGTTCTCCATTTCTGTGATTCTGTTTCCTATTCTAGCTGTTTGCTTAGTTTACCTTTTTTTTTTTTTAGGTTCAGTTGTTGATAGTTGTGACTTTGTTGTCATTTTACTGTTCATTTATTTTATCATCATCTTTTTCTTAGGCAAGTCTCTTTAACATTTCATATAATAAGGGCTTGATGATGAGCTCCTTTAACTTGACCTTATCTGGGAGGCATTTTTCTGCCTTTAAATTCTAAATGAAAACTTTGATGGATATTGTAATCTTGGATGTAGGTCCTTGCCTTTTATGACTTTCAATACTTTTTCCAAGCCCCTTCTTGCCTGTAAGGTTTCTTCAGAGAAATCAGCTCATAGTCTTGTGGAAACTCTTTTTTAAGTAGTTGTCTCCTTTTCTCTTGCTGCTTTTGAGATTCTCTCTTTATCCTTTATATTGGGTAATGTAATTACGATGTGCCTTGGTGTGTGCTTCCTTGGGTTCAACCTCTTCTGGACTCTCTGTGCTTCCCAGACTTCCTGGAAGTCTATTTCCTTTGTCAGATTGGGGAAATTCTCCTTTATTATTTGTTCAAATAAGTTTCAACTTTCTTGGTCTCCCTCTTCTCATTGTGGCACCCTTATGATTCAGATGTTAGAATGTTTAAAGTTGTCCAAGAGGTTTCTGAGACTCTCTTCATGATTTTGAATTGTTGTTTCTTCATTCTGTTTTGGCTGAATGTTTAAGCAGCTTCCTTCTGCTTCAAATGGTTGATTTTAGTCCCAGTTCCCTTCTCTTTACTGTTGGTTCCATGTGCATTTTCCTTTATTTCACTTTGCATAGCCTTCACCTTTTTCTCTATTTTGCAACCATACTCAGCCATTTTTGTGAGCATCCTGATCAGCGGTGTTTTGAACTCTGCATCTGATAGGTTGGCTATCTCTTCATTGCTTAATTCTATTTTGGAGGTTTGATCTGTTCTTTCATTTGGGCCGTATTTTTTGCTCTCTATGCCTGTTACATTCTAAGAGGCAGAGTCTTAGATATTCATCAGGGTAGGGACAACCCATGTAACTGAATTATGATTCTGTATGTGGGGGAGGTGTCCAAGAGGGAACAATGCCACTTGATCAGCTCTCTGCCAACTTTTAGTCACTTCCTGAGCTTCCCCAAAGCAAATTGGGCCCCTCTGGTGCTGATTCCTTAGTATGTTGTCTTAGTGTGTACTATATAGGACCTTGTGAGTCACCCCAACAATCTCTCCTGTGATGCTGGGAGTTTCTCCCATTGCCACAACCCCTATAAGTTTCTATAGCCAGAGGTTTTGAGGCTTTATTTCCTTGCACTGGAACCCTGGGTGATGTGGTCTGTCTTGTTCTCACGTTATTCCTCCTAGTTTACCTGTACATGAATGTGAGACTGCCTGGTCCACCAGCTGCCACCTCCCCCACCCAGTTCTCTAGCCACTACCTTGTTAGCATCCTCTCCATCCTGGCTGCCCATCCCTGCCCCTCTTGCCAGTCTGCTGAGCATTTCTGCTTTAACTCCTTGAGTATCAGACTTCCATACAGTTCAATGTTCTGGCAGTTGTGGTTGGTTTTGTTTTTAAATTTGTGGTTGTCCTTTTGGTTGTGTGAGGAGGCAACGTTATCTACCTACTCCTCCATCTTGGCGAGAAGTCTTAAATGGGATGTTAAAATCCCATACTATGAATAAGTGTGTTGCTGTCTATATCTTTCTTGAAGTCCTGCAAGATTTTCTTTATGTATTTGGGTGCTGCTATGTTGGGTGCATTTATGTTTAGAATATTTAAGTCTTCTTAATGGATTCTTCCCTTGAATCCATTATAATTAAAGTGCTTATAATTAAAGTGCTCTTTTGTGTCTCTTTTTATGGCCTTGGTTTTGATGTGTGTTCTGTGTGATATAAGTATTGCTATCCTGGCTTTTTTTTTTTTTCCTCTCCATTTGCTTGGAATATTTTTTTCAACTCCTCACTTCAGTCTGTGTAGTTCTTTTATTCTTAAGTGGGTCTCCTGTAGGCAGCATATGTGTGGGTCATGTTTTCTAATCCATTCAGCCACCCTATAACTTTTGATTGGAACATTTAATCCATTTGCATTTAAGTTTATTTTTTTTCAATTGTTTTTCAAGTACAGCTGTCTCCATTTTCCCCCATCACTCCTCCACCCCAGCCATTCCCACCTACCTCCCCTGCTCCCACCCCTCTTGGTTTTGTTCAAGTGTCCTATATAGTTGTTCCTGAAAACACTTTTCCCATTTCTCCCCATTATCCTCTCCCCATTCCCCACTGGTTACTGTCAGTCTGTTCTTAATTTCAATGTCTCTGGTCATATTTTGCTTGCTTGTTTGTTTTATTAACTAGGCTCCACTTAAAGTTCAGATCATATGGCACCATTTAAGGTTATTATTGATAGATACTTATTCATTTCCATTTTATATCCTTTGTGTGTGTGTTCCTCATTCTCTCACAAAAACACTCTTTTTCTTCATCTTCTTTTTTTGTATTCTTAACATCAATTCTTTTTTTAATTTATTTTAATTGTTGTTCTTGTACAGTTTTCTGTCTTTTACTCCCATCCCAGCCCACTGCCCCAGGCCTGTCCACCTCCTCCTATCTCCACCCCTCCCTAGTTTTTGTCCATCTGTCCTTTATACTTGTTTCTGTAAACTCTTCCTCTTTTCCCCTGAAATTTCCTACCCACTCCCCTCTGGTGACTGTCAGTCTGTTCTCCATTTCAGCATCTTTAGTTATATTTTGCTTGTTTGTTTGTTTGTTTGTTTTTATTGGGTTCCTGTTAAAAGTGAGATTATATGGTATTTGTCTTTCACCATCTGGCTTATTTTGTTTAGCATGACTCTCTCCAGTTCCATCCATGCTGTTGCAAAGGGTAGGAACTCCTTTCTTTCTGCTGCATAGAATTCTATTGTGTAAATGTACCACAGATTTTTGATCCATTCATTTACTGGTGGGCACCTAGGTTGCTTCCAACACTTGGCTATTGTAAATTGTGCTGCTGGGAACATTGGGATGCATAGGTTCCTTTGGATGGTGTTTCAGGGTTCCTAGGATATAATCCTAGCAGTGGGATTACTGGGTCAAAAGGTTGATCCATTTTTAGTTTTCTGAGAAAATTCCATACTGTTTTCCATACTGGATGTACCAGTCTGTAATCCCACCAACATTGCACTAGGGTCCCCTTTTCTCCACAACCTCTCCAAACTTGTAGTTTGTTGTTTGCTTATGATGGCCATTCTGACTGGTGTGAAGTGGTATCTCATTATGGTTTTAATTTGTATCTCTCTGATAGCTATTGAAATTGAGCATCTTTTTATATGTCTCTGGATCCTCTGTATGTCTTTTTGGAGAAATGTCTGTTAAAGTCTTTTGCCCATTTTTAATTGCGTTGCTTGTCTTCTTAGAGTGGAGTCATCTATGTTCTTTATATATTTCGGAGATTAAACCCTTGTCTGAGGTATCATTAGCAAATATGTTTTCCCATATGGTTGGCTCTCTTTTTATTTTAATATTGATTTTTTAGCCATGCAGAAGCTTTTAATTTTGGTGAGATCTCATTTGTTTATTTTTTTCTTTATGTCCATTGCTTTAGGGGACATATCAGTAAAAATGTTGCTGCGTGAAATATCTGAGATTTTTCTGCCTATGTTCTCCTCTAGGACTTTAATGGTGTCAATGCTTATATTTAAATCTTTTATCCACCTTGAATTTATTTTTGTCTATGGTGTAAGTTGGTGCTTGACTTTCATTTTTTCTCAGGTAGCTGTCCAGTTCTCCCAACACCACTTTTGAAGAGGCTATTTTTATTCCATTTTATGTTGCTGACCCCTTTGTCAAATATTAATTGACCATAGAGACTTGGGTTTATTTCTGGGATCTCTGTTCTTTTCCACTGGTCCATGGGACTGTTTTTATGCCAGTACCAGGCTGTTTGGATTACAGTGGCATTGTAATACAGTTTGGTATCAGGTATTGTGATCCCTTCTACTTTACTCTTCTTTCTCAAAATTGCTGCAGCTATTCGGGGTCCTTTATGGTTCCATATAAATTTTTAAAGTGTTTATTCTATATCTGTGAAATATGCCATTGGTACTTTAATAAGTATTGCATTGAATCTGCAAATTGCTTTGGGTAGTATGGACATTTTCATGATGCTGATTCTTCCGGTCCATGAACACAATATATGTTTCCATTTCTTTGTGTCTTCCTTGATTTCTTTCTTGTTGTTGTGTAGTTTTCTGCATACAGGTCTTTTACATACATGGTTAGGTTTATTGCTAGGTATTTTGTTTTTCTTTTTGCTATGTCAAATGGAATTCTTTTCTTGATTTTTGCTTCTGCTGTTTCATTGTTGGTATACAAAAATGCCTTTGATTTCTGGATATTGACTTTGTATCCCACTCTTTGGCCAAATTCATTTATTAGGTTTAGCATTTCTTCATCTTCTTAAAGCAGTCCCTTTATCATATCTTTCAATGCTTGTTTGGTGGAGACATATTCTTTTATCATTTTTATGTCTGGGAAATTTCCTATTTGTTTTTTATATTAACTTAGAGACTTTCCTGTTAGAGTAGCATGGTTGCAGGCCATTTCTTTCTTTTCTTTTTTTTAATGTTGTTGAAGTAGTTTCCTGTATTTCAACCCCACCACACCCCTACTGCCCCACCCATCCCCACCTCCCTCCTTCAAACATACCCACTTTGACATTGTCCATATGTCCTTTATACACATTCCTTCATGGCTCTTTCCCTATTATTTCCATTTATCATTCTCCTCTCTCCTCTCTAGTAACTGTCAGTTTGTTCTTTATTTCCATATCTCTGGTTCTATTTTGCTTGCTTATCTGTTTTGTTGATTATGTTCCACTTATAGCTTAGAACATATGGTATTTCTCTTTCACCACTTAGCTTATTTCAATTCACATAATGTTCTCCATTTCTATCTAGCTCTCACAAAGGATATGAGTTTCTTCTTTCTTTTTGCTGCATAGTGTTCCATTGTGTAAATGTACCAGTTTCTTGATCCACTCATTTACCAATTTCCATTTGGTTGCTTCTACCGCTTGGCTATTGTAAATTGTGCTGCTATGAACATTGGGATGCATAAGTTCTTTTGATTTCGCTTTTCAGGATATTTTTTAGTATAATCCCAGCAGTGGGATTGCTGGGTCAAAAGGCAGTTCCATTTTTAGGTTCTTGAGGAAATTCCATACTGTCTTCCATAGTGTGTGCACCATTCTGCATTCCCACAAACAGGACACTAGTGTTCCCTTTTCTCCACAACCTGTCCAACACTTCTGTTTTGATTTGTTATGATGGTCATTCTGACCAGTGTGAAGTGGCATCTCATTGTGGTTTTAATTTGCATCTCTCCAATAGCTGGCGATACTGAGCATCTTTTCATGTGTCTCTGGATTCTCTGTATGTCCTCCTTGGAGAAGTGTCTGTTCAAGTCCTTTGCCCATTTTTTAATTAGGTTGCTTGTCTTCTTAGAGTAGAGTTGTGTAAGTTCTTTATATATTTTGGAGATTAAACCATTGTCTGAGGTATCATTGGCAAATATGTTTTCCCATACAATTGGTTCTTTTTTTATTTTAATACAGTGTTCTTTAGCTGTGCAGAAGCTTTTTATTTTGATGAGATCCCATTTGTTTATTCTTTCCTTTATGTCCCTTGCTCTTGGGGACATATAGGTGAAAATACTGCTGCATGGAATATCTGATATTTTCCTACCCATGTCTCCTCTAGGACTTTTATGGTGTCACAATTTATATTTAAAGATTTTATCCACCTTGAATTTATTTTTTGTGTGCCGTATGCTGGTGGTCAATATTCTTTTTTTTTTTTTTTTTTTTTTTTTTTTTTTTTTTTTTTTTTTTTTTTTTTTTTTTTTGCATGTAGCTGTCCATATCTCCCAACACCATTTTTTGAAGAAGCTATTTTTACTCCATTTTACGCTTTCTCCCCCTTTGTTTAATATCAATTGACCATAGAGACCAGGTTTATATCTGGTCTCTCTATTCAGTTTCACTGATCTATGTGTCTGTTCTTCTGCCAGCACCAGTATGTTTTCATTGCAGTTGCCTTGTAGTGTAGTTTCACATCAGGTAATGTGAACACTCCTACTTTGTTATTTTTTCTCAAAATTGTTATTCAGGGTCCTCTACATTTACATATCAATATTTGAAATGTTTGTTCTATGTACATGAAAGATGTCACTGGAATTTTATTAGGAATTATGTCATGTTACTTGGAATATTTCTTTCCATTCCCTTCTGGTTTGTAGTGTTTTTGTTGAAAATTACCTGCTAGCCTTACTGGGGCTTACTTGCTGTTTTTCCCTCTTTTCCTTTAAGATTCTCTCTTTGTCTTTGAATTTTGACATTTTAATTATTATGTGTCTTGGAGTCAGCCTCTTTGAGTTTCTCTTGGCTGAAACCCTCTGTGCTTCATGGATTTGTGTGCCTTTTTCTCTCATCCAGTTAGGGAAGTTTCCATCATTGCTTTTCCAAACAGGTTTTCTATCTCTTGTTCCTCTTCTTCTGGTATCCCTATTATAGGTATATTACTATGTGTCATGTTGTCCTGCAGTTCCTTTAATCCATTTTCATTCTTTATTTGTCTTTTTTTCTGCTCTTTCTGGGAATTTCTTTTCTACATTGTCCTCCAGCTCACTTATTTGATCCTCTGTTTCATTGAGACTGTTTTTGATTCCCTTTACTGTGTTCTTCAATTCAGAAATTGTATTAATTTTCTGCTGGCTCTTGCTGATACTTGCTATGTCCTTTTTCATGTGATGTTATTTGCAATAAGTTCCTTGTAGCTTCTCAGTAGATTTTTTCGTAATTTTCATCAATCTTGTCATTGATTATTGAGCTCACTGATCTTCATTATAATTATTGTTGTTAACTTAATATCTGATACTTTACTTGCTTCTATTTATTTTTGCACTTTTTATGTGGATTCCTCCTTTTCTTTTGATTGGGGGTTGTTTCTTTGTCTCCTTATTTTGGTGGACACTCTTGTTTGTTTCTGCTTCTTAAAGTGATTTGGTTTGACTCCTTGTCTTTGTGTTGTGAACTGCTATGGTAGGGGACCTGTGGGATTTTATAGTGTAGTCTCCTTGATCTCCTGAACCTGATTCTCTTTTTTTATGCCCTTTATGCTATTTATGTTGGCTTTATGGATGTAATTAGCTTTTAATTGTGCTTGGGTCATTCTTTGGTGGGCTCTTCTCTCCAGCTGGTTGATTGAGGGTCATTTCATCCAGTATATCTGGTATGCTGTTGTGCATGTGCATTGTTCTTTTTCCTGGTGGATTTGCATCTGTTGATATCAGATGGTGACCCCATTTAACCTTAGGCATCTTATTTGAGACTACCAGGGATCTACTCTCAGTGGCTTCCTCTTTCAGTTTTTAATCTAGTCACTCTGCACTCAGCAGTCAGGCTTTAGCACCATAGGTAGGCAGAGTCCCTCCTTGGAGTAGGGCTATTTTTTCCCCTCATGCTTCTGTCACGTTCAATGGAGTGGTCTTTCTGAGAAAGATGGTTGCTGCAGAATGGGGCATGACTCATCATGGGATCCTGGTGGCTACTCTCTCATTTCTCTCCCCAAAGCCCCTGTCTCTCATCCTCCCCCAAGTGTCTCTAGTCCACTCTACCTTCTTCCTTTGCTGGAATCTAGGATAAATTGTTGCACATTAAAATCTCTGTGTTGGCCCTTTAAACAGCTGTCTGCATCTCTAGCTGTCCATCTCTGCCAGAGAGAAACCATGCTGCTTTTTGCAACTGGATGTTTTTTGTGTGCTTTTTGGGTTCTGGTTTCTAGGCTTGGGATTCCAGGTTAGGATTTGGACCCTACAATTCTCAGAGGATTGAACCAGCTGCTTAAATATCCTTCCTGCACCTCAGCTTCCACCTGTAGGCACCCAGCCAGCCCTCTCCCATCTCCATCACACTCCCTACATGTCACATTGTGCTGAACTCTTTCTTCTGTCTGTCTGTGGCCATAAGGCTTCTCTCTTGCTGTTATTACTTTGTTCCAGATGATTTCTCCACAACGTAGCTGTAACTTCAAATTGGTTCAAAGAGGTTAGTGTAAGTTGACCTCACTCCCCCTTCTTGGATTCCATGTATTTTTTTTTTTTTTGCAATTGAAAATGTAATTGTTTTCTTAATTTTCCCTTCTGATTGTTCCTTGTTAGTATATAAGAACATAACAGATTTCTGTATATTAATTTGTATCCTGCTACTTTACTGAATAATTTTAATAATTTTATTATTTTTATCAATTCTTTAGGATTTTCTATTTATACTATTATGTCATCTGCAAATAGTTACCATTTTATCATATTCTTCCTTCCCAATTTGTATGAATTTTATCTCTTTTTCTTTTCTGATTGCTGTGGCTAGGACTTCCAATACTATATTGAATAATAGTGGAGGGAGTAAGTATGTATACTGTTCTTAAAGGAAAAGCCTTCAGCTTTTCACCATTGACTATAATTTTAGTTGTGGGCTTATCATACATAGCTTTATCAAGTTTAGGTAAGTTCCTTTTATATCAACTTTGTTGAAAGTTTTAACCATAAATGGATATCAACTTTTGTCAAATGCTTTTCTGCATCTGTTGAGATAATCACATAATGTTTATCCTTGGTTTCATTGGTATGAAAAGTCACATTAATGTCTTTGTGAATGTTGATCCACTCTTGTATGTTTGGTATAAATTCCACTGGATCATAGTCTATACTCCTTTTAATGTACTCTTGAATTCAGTTTCTTAGTATTTTGTTGAGAATTTTGGCATGTATGTTCATCAGAAATATTGGCTTCTAGTTCTATTTTTTAATCTTATTTTGATATCAGTTTTATGAGGAATAAAACTTAATTTGATATCAGCCTTGCACAATGTGTTTGGAAGTGTTCCTTTTTTTTCATTTATTTTTTTTTTAATAGTTTGAGAAGGATAGGTACTAATTGTTCTTTATATGGTTGATAGAATTTACCTGTGAGGATGTCTGATTCTGAGCTTTTGTTTATTGAGAAAATTTTCATTAGTGTTTCAATTCCATTGCTAGTAATTGGTCTGTTCAGATTCCCTATTTCTTTCTGAATAATTTTTGAAAAATGTTTTCATAAATGTATCCATTTCTTCTGGATTGTCCAATTTGTTGACATAATTTCTCACAGTATTCTTTAATGATTCTTTGCATTTCTGTGCTATCATTTATAGTAGCTCTTGTTTTGTATCTGGTTTTATTTGATTCTGTTCTCTCTCTCTCTCTCTCTCTCTCGCTTAGTGAGTCTTGTTAGAGTCTTGTCAATTTTATTTATTCTTCTAAAATCAGCTCTTATTTTTATTAAACTTTTTGCTTTTATATTTTCTATTCCATTTATTTCCTGTCTGGCCTTTATTATTTCCTACTATCTACTTAACTGAGGTTTGTTTCTTCCTGTTTTTCTACTTTCTTTAGGTATAGATTTAGATTGGAAATATTTATTGCTTTTTGAGGTAGGCATATAGAGTTATAAATTTTGGTCTTATAGCTGCTTTTGTCTCATTCCATATGTTTCATCAGGTTTTGTTTTATTTTCATTTGTCTCTAAGTACTTTTTGATTTCTTGTTTCATATCCTTTTTGATCCATTGGTTGTTTAGTAACATATATAACCTCCGCATTTTGTAATTTTTTTAAAAAATTACATTTTGTAATTTTCCCCATTTTCTTACTGTATTTAATTTCTAGGTTTATGCCACTGTAATCAGACAATATGCCTGACGTAATTTCAAACATTGGATTTATTGAGCCTTTTTTGTGTGGCATCATATGCGGTCTATCTTGGAAAATGTTCCATGTGAACTTGAAAAATATATAACTAGAGTTTTAGGATGAAGTGCTCTATAAATATCTGTCAGGTCAAACTGGCCTAATCTGTTATTTAAGGGCATTGTTTATTTATTAATTTTTGTCTAAATGATCTATTAAATAAGGTAGAGTATTAAAGTCCCCAACTATATAGTATTGTTGTTAATTTCTGTCTTTATGTTCATTAAACATTTGCTTTATGTACTTTGGTGCTTATATTTTGGGTGTATATGAATTTGTAATTGTTATGTCCTCTTTTTGGAATGACTCCTTTAAAATTATGTAATTTCCTTCTTTGTCTCTTTTTTACATTCTCCATTTTCAAGTCCATTTTTTCTAATATAAGTATTGCTACTTCAACTTACCCTTTGTTTCTATTTGCATGGAGTATCTTTTTCTGTCCATTCACTTTCAATCTATAAAACTGTGTGTGTGTGTTTTGATTTAAAGTGAGTCTCTTCTTTAGTACCTTATGGATGGGTCACATTTTTATTTTTACACATTTTGCCACCCTCTATTTTTTCATTGGAATATTTAATCCATTTACATTTTGAGGAATTATTTATAGTTATGTGGTTATGGCCATTTTGTTTAATGTCTTTTTGTATGTATTTGTTTTTCATTTCTGAATTTTTCTTCTGTGATTATCATTCATTTTATTTGTTGGTTTTCTCTATTATTTTGATGGGGTGGTTTACAGTTACCATGAAACTCAAATATATCTATCTATATCTATAGCATTATATCCTATGCTGATAGGCATTTAAGTTCAATCACATTCTAAAAGCACTACAGTTTTTCTCTGCACTTGATATTTTCATGTTTTCAGGTCATATTATATATCTTTTGTATTATGCATCCTTGATTATTTATTTTAGTTATAATTAATTTTGCTACTATTGTCTTTTCACCCTTATATTAGCTTTTTAATTTGTCAATTCACTGTGATTATTATATATTTACCTTTACCAGTGATAATATTTTTCTGTATTTTATTCCCAGTTATGCCATTTTCTTTTCCACATAGAAAAGAACCTTTAACATTTCTTGTAACCCTGATTCAGTTGTTGTGAATTTTCTTATTGTTTGTTGTCTCAGAAGCACTATATGCCTTCTTTATATCTGAATAATAATCTTGATGGATTTAGTATTATAAGTAATAGATCTCTTTATTTCAACATTTTAAATATTTTCTACCACTCTATTCTGGACTGTGAAATCATTTCCTTAAAATCAGCTAATAGCCTTATTATGGTGTTTCACTTGTATTTCACTTGATATTTTATCCTGGCTGCCTTTAAACACTGCAATGAACATAGGGGTGTTTATGTTCTTTTGAATTAGTGTTCTGTGTTCTTTCAGTTACATACCCAGAAGTGGGATCACTGTGTCAAAACACAGATCCATTTTTCAATTTTTTGAGATATCTCCAACTGCTTTCCACAGTGGATGCATCAGTCTATATTCCCATGAACAGTGCAAAAGTGTTCCCATTTCTCTATATCCTTGCAAGCATTTGTTTAATGATTTATTGATGATAACCTTTCTGACAGGTGTGAGATACCTCACTGTGATTTCTATTTGCATTTCTCTAATGATTAGTGACATTGAGCATCTTTTCATATGTCCATCAGCTATCTATATGACTTCTTTGGTATATACCCCTTTTGGGGTATCTATTCAGGTCCTTTGCCTTTTTTATATTTGATTGTTTGATTTTTGGTTTTCTGTTTTGTAAACTTTATAAATTTTGGATACTAACCCCTTATCCAATGTATCTGCAATTATGTTTTCTTATTCTATGTGTCATCTTATTTTGCTGAAAAAACTCCTTTTCTGTGCAAAAACTTTTTAGTTTGACATAGTCCCATTTGTTTAATTTTTTTTGTTCTCCTTGCCTGGGGCCATATATGCAATAAAATTATACTATGAACAATGTCCAAGACTTTGCTGCCTATGTTTTCTTCTATGAATGTTATGGTTTTACATGTAACATTTCAGTCTATCACCCATTTTAAATGTATTCAGGTGTGTGGTGTAATAAGTTGGTCTCCTTTGTTTTTCTGCATGTATCTGTCCAATTTTCCCACCATTTATTTAATAAACTATCTTTAGTCCATTGTATTTGCTTGCCTCCACTGTCAAATATTAATTGACTATAAAGGTCTGGGTTTATTTTTAGCTCTATATAGTGTTCCATTGACCATGTATCTGTTTTTATGCCATTACTATGCTGTTTTGATTATTATGGACTTACACTATAGTTTGATATTAGCTAGTGTGATTCCTCTTAGTCTTCTTTGTCAGGATCATTATTGGTATGCAGGACCTTTTGAGGGTCAGTATAAATTTTTGAAATATTTGTTCTAGTTCTGCAATTTATGTCATTGGAATCTGGATAGGAATTGCCTTGACTCTGTAGATTGCTCTGGAAAGTATGGACATTTAATGATGTTAATTTTTTCCTGTTGTGAACACAGTATGTGCTTCTACTTTTTTGTATCTTTCTAAATTTCTTTCTTCAGTGTCTTATAATTTTCCAAGGTCTTTTACATCATTGGTTAGGTGTATTACTAGGTATTTTACTCTATTTGTAGCAATTTTTAATGTGATTGTTTTATTGATTTCCCTTTCATATGTAAATGTAACTGAGCTCTGAATATTAATTTTATATCCTGCTACTTTGCTAAATTCATTTATCAGTTCCAGTAGTTTTTTGGTGAAATCTTTAGGGTTCTCCATGTAGACTATTATTTTATCTGCAAATAAAGGCAGTTTTACTTCTTCCTTTCCAATTTCTATGACTTTTATATCTTCTTCTTGTCTGATTGCTGTGGCTAGGGCTTCCAGTACTATATTGAATTAAAGAGGTATAAGTAGACATCCCTGCGTTATTCCCGATCCTAAGGGGAACACTTGTAATTTTGCCCAGTGAGTATGATGCTGGCAGTGATTTTGTCACATATAGCCTTTATTATGTTTAGGTAATGTACCTCTATTCCAACTTTGCTGAATTAGTTTTATCATAAATTGAGGCTGTATTTTCCTCAAGTGCTTTTTCTGCATTTTTCAATATGATCATATGTTTTTTATCCTTCATTTTCTTTATGTGGTGAATCACATTTATTGATTTTTGAATGTTATATCACACGTGCATGCCTGGAATAAATCCCATTTTATCGTGTTGTGTGATCTTTTTGATGCATTGCAGTGTTTGGTTTGCTAATATTTTGTTGAGTATTTTAGCATCTATGTTCATCAGGCATATTGGATTATAATTATATTTCTTTTTAGTATTTTTATCTGTTTTTGGAATTAGGATAATATTGGTCTCATAAGTGAAGTTGGGAGTTTTCCTTCTTCTTGGATTTTATGAAATAGTTTGAGAAGAAGTGTTAGCTGTTCTCAAAATGTTTGGTAAAATTTACCTGTGAAGCACTGTGGTCCAGGGCTTTTGTTTGTTGGGAGATTTACTTTTTAATTACTGCTTCAATTTCACTAGGTGTAACCTGTTTATTCAGATTCTCTGATTCTTTGTGATTTAGTTTTGGAAGATTGTATGTTTCTAGAAAGTTACCCCATTCATCCAGGTTGTTCATTTTGTTGATATATGGCTTTTCAAAATATTTCCTTACAATCTTTTGTATTTCTTTGGTGTCAGTTGTTATTTCCTCTCTTTCATGTGTGATTTTATTTATTTGGGTCCTCTTTTTTTCTTGATGAATTCTGTTAAATGAATTTGTCAATCTTGTTTATCTTTTCAAAGAAGCAGCTCTTGGTTTCACTGGTTTTGTTTTTTTTATAGACTTTATTTTGTTTATTTCTGCTCTGATCATTATTATTTCCTTCCTTCTACTCAGTATGGGTTTTGTTTGTTTTTCTTTTTCAAGTTCCTTTAAATGTGAAGTTAGTTTGTTCATTTGAATTTATTCTTGTTTTGTTTGTTTTGATATAGGCCTGTAATGCTACAAATTTCCTTCGTGGGATTGATTTCCATGTGCCCTATAGATTTTGGATTGTTGTGTCCTCATTTTCAGTTCTTTCAAAATATATTTTGATTCATTTCCTGATTTCATTGTTGACCCATTCATTGTTTAATAACATGTTATTAGCTTCCATGTCTTTGTGTGTTTTTCAGTGTTCCACTTGTGATGGATTTCTAGTTTCATAGCATTGTGGTCAGGGAAGATGCTTAATATGATTCCAATTTTCTCAAATTTATGGAGACTCATTTTGTGTCTTCACATGTGATCTATCCTAGAAAATGTTCCTTGGACACTTGAAAAGTTTTCACATTCTGGTGCTTTGTGGTAAAATACTCTGAAGACATCTATTAAATCCATTTGATCTAGTGTGTCATTTCATGATACTGGCTTCTTGTTGATTTTCTGTCTGGGAGATCTATCCATTGAAGTCAATGGGGCATTAAAACCTAACTATGACCATATTTCTGTCAATCTCTCCCTTTATTTCCACCAAGATTTGCTTCATATATTTAAGCACCCCTGTGTTAGGTGCATAAGTGTTTACTAGGTTTATATTCTCTTGTTAGGTTGTTCTTTTTATCATGTTTTGTCCTTTGTCTCTTACTTTGTCCCTTTGTCCTTGATTTTTAAGTCCATTTTGTGTGGAATATAAGTACTTCTATCCAAGGTTTTTTTTTCCTTTCCATTAGCATGAAACATCTTTTTTATCCCTTTACTTTTAGTGTGTGTGTGTATTCAGTACTTATATATACACATCAGTGTGTGTGTGTGTGTGTGTGTGTGTATATATATATATATATATATATATATATATATATATATATAACATCAATAGTTAAACTAATCAATGATATGGCTTCAAGCTGTAATCAGCTTTCCAGCATCCACAGGACAGTGGGTAGAATAATGCTTGGAATAGGGCTATTGCTTCCTCTCAGGCTGATGCCATTCAGAGAGGAGTGCTTTGCCTGAGAAAGATGACTTCTGCAGTATGGAAACTGACTCAGCATGGAGATCATGGCAGTGTTCCTTTATGTTTTCGCCCAGAGCCACCCACCACAGACTCTCCTCAAGCATCTCTAGTTTACTCTGCCCTCCCTCTGCCAGAGCCCAGGGTAAGTGGATGCAAATGAAATTTTGTGCATTGGCCCTTTAAGGGCCTCTCTGAGTCTCCATCTGTCTCTCCCTAGCAGACAGAAACTATTCTGCTTTTCACAGCTGAGTATTATCTGAGCTCTTTTCAGCTGGCAGGTGTAGGCTGGGAACCTTAGCTTGGGGTTCAGACCCTAGTCTTCTCAGGAGGAAACCACAGCCATTGAAATATCCCTCCAGAATTTCTGCTGCTACCCATGGGACACAACACCTCTCCTGCCTTCTCTGCACTCTGTACTAGTCTCATTGTAGTGAAGTGATTTCTTCTTATCTCTCTGTGGTTATAAGACTTCTCTCCACTTAGCAATTGGTTGTTTAGTATGCTTTCTCTACAATTTAGTTGTAATTTCAGCCTGAAAGGAAATTAGTGTAGCTTTCATTTACACCTCCACCATCTTGGATCGTCTACCAAAAAGCAAGTTTTTTTTTTAAAGAAAGAAGGGGGCAAGCATGGGAAGACAGAGAGAGAGAGGTAGAAAAAAAATATTCCATGGAAAAAAAGGGCTTATTTATTTCATTAAAAGTAAAATAACTTGTAAATAAGTATTTGAAGTGTTAGGTTAAGGAAAAATAATTATAATATAAACTATTTTTTTAACCTGTACAGTTAAATAAATAACTTTAGCCAGACTTCTTATAGATACATCCCTCTCTTTGTGAGGTAATTGTGTTCAAAAACAAATGAAAGCAATCTCTTAGAGGTGAACTTCCATTTTTGACTGCAGATATATAATAAGTAACTTCACCAAGCACCTAGACAACAAATCCATGAGATTATCTTTCTCTTCTTTTTCAATCAATAGATCTTGTACTTTCTTGTCTCAGATGGCAAATTCCAAATTTATATAGCTTTCAGCTATATAAAGACATTAGAAGTTTTACAGCATTTACCAATATTTCAGCACTGATTCTATTCCTTTAAGTTTGTCTTCAGTCTCTTGGTTAACTAACAGACCCAATCAATTTCTGTTCAAATTCTTTTTTTTCCAATTCCAGTATTATTGGTGCTTATTCTAAGGAAGATTAGAATAAGTATCAGAAATGAAACAGAAGCTTTAAAAATAAACATTCTGCTTTGATCTGTTCATTTCAAATATTTTGTGATGCAAACAGTAAAAACAAGAAAAAGAAGTGGGTTTTCTTCAAAGCAGCATTTTAATATTGTATGACAACAAATTACTGAGTGGAGCTTTGAGTTTTACACTTTGATGAGAATACTGAAATATTAGAAATGGAAGCGTAAAATTGTAAGACTTACACAATTCTTCTACCACTGCTTTTACTGAAGCCATTTGGTCTAGAGGTTATTACATAATCAGACTGTGGCAATATGTATTAAATCACAACTTTAAAAAGTAAAATCTAAAAATTATCTATTACATATATTAAATATTTGAAAAGTACCTAGGTGAATGTCAAAAAGGGATCATTCACATTGAAGTAGAGATAACATGATGAACTAAAAACTTCACAAAAATCTCTTTATAGTAATTTATAATCACTTTCAGAAGTTAAAACCATAAAAAACAGCAATCAAGAGCACACAAAAGATGGCTAAGCATCATGTGAGAAAATAAGAATAAAGAGAAAGAAGAAGGAAGGATGAGGGAAAGCAAAAGGGAGAGAACAAAGCTGGGACATGTTTAGAAACTGTGGATATGATGGCATGGAAAAGGTACTCATAATGGAGTGGCCAGTAGACTTTAAAGATGTTGTAGACCTCGGCTGGACATGATGGAGGAGGTTACACCTCCGTTACTCCTAAGAACTTTTTCAGCAGCCTGCCTTCACTCTTTCAATGTCCAGAGCCAGACTGACTGAATTTTCAAGAAAGGTGGAGGCGCGGTAGAAGGGAGCAGATTCCACTTCCCCCTACACATGGGAGAGAAACCTGGCTGGTCTACAGAGGAACAGAACAAACAACCATCAGAAACACAGCATATTTGAAAACAGGATATCAAAAATTGCAGCTGACATTGAAAAAACAGATGGTAATGAGAGTACTTCAGAACAATAAGAGCCCAGGGATCAGTGTGGAGACCAGGATGGCTGAGGCCCCAGGCCCAGTGTTGGCCAGGCCTGCCATAGGGCTCTAGGGAGGAAGCCAGGTAAACCGCTCCCTCCCCAGCCAAACAAGGTTTCAGCAGCACTGGGAGAAACCTGGTTGCTGGAAGTCTCACAGAGAGGAGTTAAGGTCTCAGTGGCAAACAAGCTTGGGAGGTGAACACCCACTCATAGCCCTGGGAGGAGTGCAGGCTGGAGCTCTCATAACTGGAGGTGACCACATGCCATTGGGGATGGCTGCATGATGATAGGTGCCCATGCATAGGTGCTTGCAGGCAACTGCAGATGGCAGTGCGATGAGAGGCCCCCATGCGTGACCACAGATGGATGTGAGATCATAGGCGCCCACATGCGACTGGGGAGGCACACGACACATAAGACACCCAAACTCACACCCATAAACTCTGGAAAGTGCACGCTCCAAGAAGCTCAGAACACATGCCCAAGGCCCTGTGTGGAGAGGCACCAGGCTAGCCCTGGGGAGAGTAGCCCAAAGATAACTGAATGCTGAACAGGGAGTAAAGTGATACTGTAACCCCTCCGACACTGCAGATAGCAAGATCAGAAAAATCGGCTTGGCAAGTCTGAAAACAGCAAGAGTTTTATTGTTTTTGTTTTTCATTTAATATTTATTTTTAGTTTTTTTTTTCATTATTTTTATCTTTTTTACCCATCAACTCCTTTTGCTTCTGGTTACTACTTTCTTGTTTTATTCCTTCCTCCTTTCTTTCCAATTTTATCTCTTCTTCCTCTTTTTTCTTTTCTTTCTTTTTTTCATTTTTTCTTCCTCTTTTCTCTTTTTAAATACCCACAAGTGAAACAAAAATGAAGAAAATAAACTGGAACTGTGAAAAAACCAGAGTTGGTGCCACAGAGGGGGCATTTCAACAGCTGAAACAGTGGAAGCTGTGAACACCAGGATACCCAAAGGAGACAGCACCACTGAATCTCACAGGCATTCTACCACAAAAGTTCACACCATAAACCAAGGGAGTCAGAACAGAACAATTTAAGAAGCTGAGGCTAACAACAAGAGTCTCACAAACAATATGAAGACAAAGAAATAATCTCCAAATGAAAGGCAAGGAGAAAGCCCCAGAAAAAAATGCTAAAGGAAATAGAGGGGACTCAACTATCAGATATTGAGTTCAAAGCAATGGTTGTCAGGAGGCTCCATGAGCTCTCAATGAGCTACCAGAAACTACAGGGAAGCTACGATGAACTCACTGCAAACTATATCAACATGAAAAGGAAAATAGAAACTATCAACAAGGACTAAGAGGAAATGAAGAATACAATTTCAGAACTGAAGAACACAGTGGAAGGAATGAAAAGCAGAATTGATGAAGCAGAAAATCGGATCAGCGAGTTGGAGGACAAAGTAGAAAAAAAAAACACCCAGAAAGAGCAAGAAAAGGAAAAGAGGCTCAGAAAGAATGAAGAGGGATAAAGAGAAATTCAAAACAATATGAAATGTAACAATATCCATATAATAGGGATACCAGAAGGAGAAGAAGAAGAGCAAGGGATAGAAAACCTATTTGAAAAAATAATGATGGAAAACTTCCCTAATTTGATGAGAGAAAAAGTCACACAAATCCAGGAAACACAGAGAGTCCCAAACAAGAGGAATGGAAAGAGGCCTACTTCAACACACATCATAATTAAAATGGCAAAATTCCAAGACAAATAGAGAATCATAAAGGCAGCAAGGGAGAAAAGGGAAGTAACATACAAGGGAGCCCCGATTAGGTTAGCATCTGATTTCTCAATGGAAACACTCCAAGCCAGAAGAGAATGGCAAGAAATATTCCAAGTAATTAGAAAAGAAGGCCTGCAATGAAGACTACTTTACCCAGCAAGGCTTTTAATCAAGATAGAAGGCCAAATAAGGAGCTTCCTAGACAAAAGAAGTCTATAAAGAATACACTTCTACCAAACCAGTTCTTAAAGAGATATTAAAGGAACTGCTTTAAGGAAAGGAAGGAAGGGAGAGAGAGAGAGAGAGAGAGAGAGAGAGAGAGAGAGAGAGAGAGAGAGAAATGCAGGTAGGAAAATGGCAATCAATAAGACCTATCAATAATAACATTAAATGTAAATGAATTTAATGCCCCAATCAAAAGGCATAGAATAGCTGAATGGATAAGAAAGTATGACCCACACATATGCTGCCTACGAGAGACCCACCTCAGGACAAAAGATCTACACAGACTCAAAATGAAGGGCTGGAAACATCTTTTAAGCAAATGGGCAGGAAAAAAAAAGCTGGGGTAGCAATACTCATATCAGACAAAATAGGCTTCAAAAGAAGGGCCATAAAGAGAGACCCAGAAGGTCACTTCACAATACTCAAGGGAAGAATCCATCAGGAAGACATAAACATTGTAAATATATATGCATCCAACATAGGAGCACCTAAATACATCAAGATCTTAGAGGACTTCAAGAAAGATATTGACAGCAACACAATTATAGTAGGATATTTTAACACCCCACTGTCAAAAATGGACAGATCTTCCAAACAAGATATGAACAATGATATTGTGGGATTGAACAACACTGTAGATGAAATGGACTTAACTGATTATATATATATAATATATATAATAATATATATATATTATATATATATATATATATATATAGAGAGAGAGAGAGAGAGAGAGTCCTTCATCCCAAAGAAACTAAATACCCATTCTTTTCAAATGCACATGGAACATTTTCAAAGATAGACCACATGATAGGACACAAAAC
This sequence comes from Anoura caudifer, assembly GCA_004027475.1. Lineage (NCBI taxonomy): Eukaryota > Metazoa > Chordata > Mammalia > Chiroptera > Phyllostomidae > Anoura > Anoura caudifer. Next base: position 53,626 of record PVKU01002837.1, on the reverse strand, counting down.
TAGCCTCAACAAATTCAAGAAAATTGAAACCATACCAAGCATTTTCTCTGACCACAAGGGACTGAAACTATAAACCAAACCCAAGGGGAAAACCCAAAACCCTCAAAATCATGGAGATTGAATAGCATACTATTAAACAATGATTCGGTCAAGAATGAAATTAGGGAGGAAATCAAAAAGTTTCTGGAAATAAATGAAAATGAACTCACAATGACCCAAACCTTATGGGACACAGCAAAGGCAGTCCTGAGAGGGAAATTCATAGAGATACAGGCCTACCTAAAACAGATAGAAGCATTTCAAACAAACAACCTAACCCTATGCCTACAAGAACTTGAGGAACAACAACAAAGGCAGCCCAGAACAAGTAGAAAGATGGAAAAAACCAAGATCAGAACAGAATTAAATAACATAGAGATTACAAGCACAATTCTAAGGATCAATGAATCCAGGGGCTGATTCTTTGAAAAGATAAGGAAAATAGACAAGCCTTTAAACAGGCTCATCAAGAAAAAAAGACAGGACCCAAATAAACACAATCAAAAATGAAAGAGGAGAGATTACAATTGACAACACAGAAATACAAAGGGTTGTAAGAAAATACTATGAAGGACTATACGACAGAAATTTGAAAACCTAGGTGAAATGGACAAGTTTCTAGAAAAGTATAATCTTCCAAACCTCAATGAAGAAGAAGCAAAAATCCTGAACAGACCAATAACGACAGATGAATTTGAAACAATGATCAACAAACATTCAACACACAAAAGACTTGACTAGATGGTTTCACAGGAGAATTCTACAAAGTATTTAATGAAGGGCTAGCCCCTATGCTTCACACTGTTCAAAAAATCCAAAATGATGGAAAACTCCCAAACTCTTTTTATGAAGCCAGCATCATCCTAATTCCAAAACCAGGAAAAGATACAGCAAAGAAAGAAAACCAGGCCCATATTGCTGATGAACATAGATGCTAAAATTCTCAACAAATTATTGGCAAACCGCATCCAACAATACATTAAAAAGATCATACACCATGACCAAGTGGGATTCATCCCACGGATGCAAGGATGGTACAATATTCACAAATCAGTACATGTAATACATCACATAAACAAAAACAAAGACAAAAATGACATGATCATATCAATAGATGCGGAAAAAGCATTTGGTAAGGGATAGCACCCATTTGTGATAAAACCATTCAGTAAAGTGGGAATAGAGGGAGCATTCCTCAACATAATAAAGGCTGTATATGAGAGACCTACAACTGACATCATACTCAATGGCCTAAAACTAAAGTCTTTTTCACTAAGATCAGGAACAAGACAAGGATGTCCACTTTCACCACTTCTATTCAATATAGTATTAGAATTCTTAGCCACAGTGATTAGACAAGAAAAGGAAATAAAAGGCAGCTAAATCGGAAAGGAGGAAACAAAACTGTCATTGTTTGCAGATGACAGGAGAGTGTACATAGAAAATCTTACAGACTTGGCCAAAAAGCTGCTTGACCTACTAAATGAATTTGGACAAACAGCAGGATAGAAAGTCAATATCCAGAAATCAAAGGCATTTTTGTATACCAACAATGAAACAGCAGAAGCAAAAATCAAGAAAAGAATTCCATTTGACATAGCAAAAAGAAAAACAAAATACCTAGCAATAAACCTAACCATGTATGTAAAAGACCTGTATGCAGAAAACTACACAACACTAAAGAAAGTAATCAAGGAAGACACAAACAAATGGAAACATGTACAGTGTTCATGGATCGGAAGAATCAACATCATCAAAATGTCCATGCTACTGAAAGCAATGTACAGATTCAGTGCAATACCTATTAAAGTAACAATGGCATATTTCACAGACATAGAACAAACACTTCAAAAATTTACATGGAACCATAAAGGACCCCGAATAGCTGTTGCAATTTTGAGAAAGAAGAGAAAAGTAGGAGGGATCACAATACTTGATACCAAACTCTATTACAAGACCACTTTAATCAAAACAGTCTGGTAATGGCATAAAAACAGACACATGGACTGGTGGAACAGAACAGAGAGCCCAGAAATAAACCCAAGTCTCTATGGTCAATTCATATTTGACAAATGGGGCAGCAACATAAAATGGAATAACAGTAGCCTTATCAGCAAGTGATGTTGGGAGAACTGGAAAGCTATGTGCAAAAAAATTAAACTTGAGCACCAACTTACACAATACACAAAAATAAATTCAAGGTGATAAAAGATTTAAATATAAGCCTTGACACCATTAAAGTCCTAGAGGAGAACATAGGCAGAAAAATCTCAGATATTTCATGCAGCAACATTTTTACTGATATGTCCCCTAAAGCAAGGGACATAAAGGAAAGAATAAACACATGGGATCTCATCAAAATAAAAAGCTTCTGCACATCTAAAGAAAACTATTAAAATAAAAAGAGAACCAACTATATGGAAAAATATATTTTCCTATGATACCTCAGACAAGGGTTTAATCTCCAAAACATATATAGAACTTACATGTCTCCACTCTAAGAAGACAAGCAACCCAATAAAAAATGGCAAAGGACTTGAACAGATAATTCTCCAAGGAGGACATACAGAAGATGCAGAGACACATGAAAACATGCTTAATATCACTAGCTATTAGAGAGATACAAACTAAAACCACAATGGGATACCACTTCACACAAGTCACAATGACCATCATAAACAAAGCAACAAACAACAAGTTTTGGAGAGGTTGTGGAGAAAAGGGGACCCTAGTGCACTATTGGTGGGACTGCAGACTGGTATAATCACTATGGAAACAATACAGAATTTTCTCGGAAAACTGAAAATGGATCTACCTTTTGACCCAGCAATCCCACTGCTAGGATTATATCCTAGGAACCCTGAAACACCAATCCAAAAGAACCTATGCACCCCTATGATCATATCAGCACAATTTACAATAGCCAAGTGTTAGAAGCTACCTAGATGCCCATCAGTAAATGAATGGATCAAAAATCTATGGTACATTTACACAATGGAATTCTATGTAGCAGAAAGAAAGAAGGAACTCCTACCATTCCCAACAGTATGGATGGAACTGGAGAAAAGCATGCTAAGTGAAATAAGCAGGTGTTGAAGGAGAAATACCATATGATCTCACCTTTAACAGGAACCTAATCATCATAACAAACAAACAAACAAGCATAATATAACCAATGACACTGATATTGAGAACAGGCTCACAGTCACCAGAGGGGAGGGAGGAGGGCATTTTGGGTTAAAAGAGGAAGGGTTTACAGGAGCAGATATAAAGGACACATGAACAAAAACTAGGGGGAGTGGAAATGAGAGGGAGTTGGGAGGGCTGGAGTGGTGGGCTGGGATGGGAGTAAAAGACAGAAAACTGTACAAGAACAACAATTAAAATAAATTTAAAAAAGAATTGATATTAAGAATACAAAAAAAGAAGATGAAGAAAAAGAGTGTTTTTGTGAGAGAATGAGGAACACACACACAAAGGATATAAAATGGAAATGAATAAGTATCTATCAATAATAACCTTAAATGGTGCCATATGATCTGAACTTTAAGTGGAGCCTAGTTAATAAAACAAACGAGCAAGCAAAATATGACCAGAGACATTGAAATTAAGAACAGACTGACAGTAACCAGTGGGGAATGGGGAGAGGATAATGGGGAGAAATGGGAAAAGGGTTTTCAGGAACAACTATAAAGGACAGTTGAACAAAACCAAGGTGGGTGGGATCAGGGGAGGTAGGTGGGAATGGCTTGGGTGGAGGAGTGATGGGGGAAAATGGAGACAGCTGTACTTGAACAACAGTTGAAAAAAATAAACAATTAAAATAAATTAAAAAAAACACAAACGGTGGGAATATTTTTTCAAAATTTAATTAACAAAACTTAACTTGTATTTTTTTGTGGTGTGGTTGGTGAGGAAAGGTAGTCAGTCAGAGGAGAAGGTCCTTAAGCCTGTTTCTTAATTTGCTTTTATTGGGTTTAATTTGCATAAGACTACAGGGCTTATACATAACGCTCATCAATAATTGTCAGGCATTGTTGATCAAACAATAGATAACATTCAAAAAACTATGAAGGCTTATTGTGAGTCAGAGTCAGATAGATTTAGTAACATCAAAGGGCCATAAATCTCTGGGAAATAAATTCATTTTATGCTTGGACCCTTATCATTTAAATTGAGGGCATTCTTAGCAAAGCAGGTTTCACAGGATTTCATGCATTCTCTCTTAGGCCTGATTGCCCCTGGGGAAGTGCCTGTTTCTGCACGGGGCTCCACCACCCTCTGGCATTGTTTCAGGCCTGAATCAGATGGGGGATTCAGGCAACCAAGGGATTAGGTGACCTTTCATATATAGAATGAGGATTCAGGCTATGACAAAGCCAAGAGGTAAGGTTCCATCTCCCTTTTTCTATAGTCCCCTAAGTCCTTTCCTAATGGCCTCTTTCTGACTTTGCCTGTCTTAGGTTGTCCCTCCCTTGAGGAATCTTACTCATCATTGGCTAACCAGTGATTCATCTGAGGCCATGCAGGATGAATTAACTTGTATTTTTTCATTGTTGTTCAAACAGTTGTCTCCACTTTTACCACACCACACCCCCCGCCCCACTCATCCCCACTTTCCACCTCAAACCTACCCCTTTTGGCTTTGTCCATGTGTCCTTTATACAGGTTCCTTGATGGACCTTACTGCATTATTCCTCTCCCCTCTCCTCTCTTGTAACTGTCAGTTTGTTCTTTATTTCAATATCTCTGTTTGTATTTTGCTTGCTTTTTTCTTTTGTTGATTAGTTTCCACTTATAGGTGGATCATATAGTATTTGTCTTTCACTGCCTGGCTTATTTCACTTAGCAAAATGCTTTCCAGTTCTATTCAAGCTATCACAAAGGGTAGGAGTTCCTTCTTTCTTTCTGGTGTGTAGTATTCCATTGCATAAATGCACCACAGTGTTTTGATCCACTCATTTACTGATGGGCACTTAGGTTGCTTCTAGTGCTTAACTATTGTAAATTGTGCTGCTATGAATATTGTGGTGCATAGGTTCTTTTGAATTGTATTTCAGAACCCTTAGGGTATAATCCCAACAGTGGTATTGCTAGGTCAGAAGGCAGTTGAATTTCTAGTTTTCTGAGGAAAATCCATACAGTTTTCCACTGTGGCTGCACCTGTCTTCATTCCCACAAACAGTGCATTATCATTAATTACTTTAACTATAAAATGACAATTTTCAAATAAAAAGACATAAAGTGTCAGAATGAGTAAAATAGACCCAATCACATGTTTCCTACAAGTGACTCACTTCAGATTAAGGGATACATCATCCAAGAATCCTACCATGACCCAAGTCCTTACAGATGTTTTCTTTGTATAAACCTCTAGAACAGTAGTTGGCAAACTACAGCCCATGGGCCAAATCTAGCTAGTCATCTGTTCTTCTAAATAAAGTTTTATTGTAACACAGCCATTTTCATATATTTATATATTGTCTATGGCTGCTTTTGTGCTTTAATGGTAGAGCTGATTAGTCACAGTAGAGACCATATGGTCTATTTAAACTTCACATCACTCTGAGATTCTTGGTATTCTATTTCCCACATTCCAGGTGAGAAAACAAGATTAAAAAACTATTTGGTTCACCAGGAGATTAGTCATGCACTTGAGGGGTTCTTGTGTTCTTTGGCCATGGTGTATGAGCCCCTGCCTATGACCCATGGCCTAATAAAGAGAGATATGATTTAATTAAGGACCATATTGAAAAAATCAGGAGCTGTAGCTTACATATCCATGTGGTGCTAACTGAGATAAAATAAGAAAGGTTTTGTATGTGGCAGACACACAATGCACCTCCCAGATTTCTTTTCAAGGATGCATTATTGCCCTTTATTCTGATGGTATAGTCAGTAGAAATCCTCCAGCTGTTGGCTCCCCTGGATCTGGCTCAGCTGCAAAAAGCTGTCCCTCTCTTAAGGTCATATGCTTCCAAGGACAGCCAGCATCTGGTTACAAAGCTAGGTGGCATTATATAAGCCTGGCTACCTCAGTCTAGCACTGGACACTCTGGAGGACAAATGTTGCTCTGCGTATCCCACCACTCACTCCTTCATCCAACATCTTCCTTTGCACATTCTGCTTCCTCCCCACTCTTGCCAGCTGTTAATCTCTAATCAACTACTGTGCCCTGAACTCAATCTCAGCATCTACCTCAAAACTGCAATAACATTTTTTCATGTAATAGTAAACAATTCTAAAATTTCTAAGGAACTGAAAAAGATCCCAAATGCACAAAAATATTCTTAAAGATAAAAACAGAGATGGAAGCATCATACTTTGCAATTTCAAACTATATTACAAAGATAACGTAATTAAAAAGTATCTTATTTGCATAAATCAGACATGTAAATCAATAGAACAAAATAAAGACCCCAGAAATAAACCCACGTAAATATGGTTAATTAATTTGGGACAAAGAAGCCAAGAATAAACAATAAGGAAAGGATAAATTATGTTATAAAAACTGGACAGTGGTATGCAAATAAATGAAAGTGGACTCCTATCTTCCACTGTTCACAAAAATCAACTCAAAAAGGATTAAAAATTTGAACATAAGAGCAGAAACTGTGAAAACCCTAGAAGAAAATATAAGGGTTAGTACATTGACTTTGATCTTGATAATATTTTGGGGGGTATTTGACACTAAAAGCAAAGGCAACTAAAGCAAAAATAAAGAGTTGTGAATAAATCAAACTAAAATGTTTCTGCACAGCAAAGGAAACTATCTGAAGAGAAACACTATATATAAAATGGAAGAAAATATTTGCAAAGCATATATCTGATAAGGGATTATTCTCCAAAACATATAAGAAATTCCTGCAATAAAAAATAAATGAATAATGCCATTTAGAAATAAGCAAGCAACCAGAATGGATAGTTTCCAAAGAGAACATACAAAGGGTAAATAGGTACATGAAAGGTGATTCACATCATTAATCATCAGGGGAATGAAAATCTTCATACCCCCACCACTCGCTCCTGCATTCAACATCTTCCTCTGCACATTCTGCTTCTTTCCCACTAAAGCACAGTGAGGTATCACCTCACAGCTTTTATGTCTATTATGAATAAGACAAGAGATAACAAGTGCTGGTGAAGATTTGAAAGAAAGAGAACTTGTGGTAAGAGTATAAACTGCTATAGCAACTATGAAAAACAATGTTGAGTTTCCTCAAAAAAATCGACTACTGTGTGATCCAGCCATCCCACTTCTGGGTATGTACCCAAAAGAAACAGAATCACTATATCAAAGAGATCCACATTTCCATATTCATTGTAGCACTATTCTCAATAGTCATTTTTGGCACTCAGAAACAGAAAAGTTAAACTCATAAAAACAAAGTAGAATTGGTAGTTGCTAGTGACAGAGGTTTGATTGAAATGGTGAGAAGTTAGTGAAATGATACAAACTTTTAGTTATAAGATGAATAAAGTCTATGTATAACATATTGACTAGAGTTGGTATTATCATATTGAACACTTTAAATTTGCTAAGGGAGTAGAAATTAAGTGTTCTTACACACACAAAAATGTAAATATGTGAGGTGACAAATATGTTAATTAACTTAATGTGGGAATCCTTATATTTTTATACATATCCAACTATCACATTTTATATTTAAATATACCTCAGTAAAACATAAAACATTTTTAAACATTTGTACATCAAAAGATACCATCAGTCCAGGCTGATGTGGTTCAGTCGATTGAGAACCGGCCTGCAAACCAAAGGGTCACCAGTTCAATTCCCAGTCAGGGCATATGCCTGGGTTGCAGGCCAGGTTCCCCAGTGGGGGGTTTGCAAGAGGCAACCACACATTAATGTTTCTCTCCCTCTCTTTCTCCTTTCCTCCCCCTCTTTCTAAAAATAAATAAATAAAATCTTTTTTAGAAAAGATACCATCAAGAGAGTGAAAAAGCAAACACCAAAACAGTACCAAGTATTTACAATTTATATATCTAGTAAAGGATTAATATGCATAATGTATAAAGAACTGTAATTTAACAACAGCAACAAAACATAAGCAACCCAATTTTAAAAATATTAGCAATGAATTTGAATAAGGATTTCTCCAAAGACAATATACAGCTAGCACATGGAAAGAAGCTCAACATCATTAATCATTAGTGAAATGAAAATCAAAACCACAACAATATAACACTGACACACACTGGAGTGGCTATTACTGAAACAAAACAAAAGAAAACAAGATTCCAGATACAACAACTGTTGACAAAGATGTCAAGAAATGAAAAATCTTACGCATTTCTGGTTGGAAATCTCACACAGCCACTGTGTAAAACATCGTGGTTGTTCCTCAAAAATTTATCATAGAATTACTACATGATCCAATAATTCTATCCTGAGTGCTTATACAAAACAATTGAAAGAAAGGACTTCAGTAGAAATTTTATACACCACCTTCTTTGAAGCAGTATTCATAATAATCAAAAGGTAGAAAGAACCCAAATGTCCATTGACAAATGAATGGGTAAATAAAATGTGCAACATACATTTTATAGAATATTATTTAGTCTTTACAAAGTAAAATTTAATTATACACTACAATGTGTGTTAACTTTGAAGATATTTTTCTAAATTAAGACAGGTACACAGGTACAAATGTTGGGTGATTCTACTTATATGAAGTATCTGGTATAGTCAAATTCACACAGAAAGAAAAGAGAATGTTGATTGCCAGGGGCTGAGAGAGTGAGAAATTGGGAATTATTGGTTAATGAGTATAGTATATTATTTAGGAAGCTAAAAATGTTTGGGAGATGGATGTGTGGACAATAAAAGGGGTTATATGGAAAGTAACCTCACAAGGTGATCTTATCATAAATTCCTAACTGGGCAGGTCATGGTGGATAGTTATGCCCCAGGCCTACAACCTCTTTAATGAAAGGTTAAAGTAAGCCCTGTCTATTGTTCTTGTGCATCTAAGCTAATACACCTTTGAAACATCAAAAATAATACCCCTAGTGAGTACTAACCTTCAAGAGAGCACATAATCATAACTCCTATAACCCAATCTCCCACCTTGCATTTTCCAATCTTCCTTACAACCAGAACTTAATTTCAGATGCTTAAAAGAAGCTGCAAACTGTTATTTACCAGAGCATTGGAATCTTGCTCCCCAGCATATGTCATCAGTTTGGCTCAAGTAAACTCATACAATTCTTCACAGTTTTGGATATTTCTTATATCAACAGATAGTAATTCTTATATTATACTTTTGATTATTTTAATACCTGATGTCCCAGGACCTAACTGTGCAGTTTTTGTTTCTTTTTCTGACTCTCACTCCTGGCTTGTTTTCCTATATGATTGATGAAAATTGACTGTGAACTTGTACATGATGATTTTAATCTGCAAATTCTTTAGGGCCTAAATTGGAGCTCTCTCCCACAAAGAAAATGTATTTGTTTTTCTAGGATCTGGATTTGATAAGAAGTAAGGAAGACCAGTTAGGACCTTTTAAGGATTCTGGCTAAAATGCTCCATGGACATTTTACTTTTTCAAATTATTTGAGAGTACAACTTTTACGTCTTCATTCCTGTAATGGTCTCATTATTTTCTTTAGGATAATCTCAGTTTTAAACTTAGTTAACTACTCACTATTTCTCACTTAAATTTCAGTTCAAGGATATTTAAATAATAATTAGCAATATCTTTTTGAGTTCCAGTAATACATATTAAAAGTATGTTTTATGAAGGATATTATTGTTTTCTTAATGAGAGCTTTTCAAATATCTAGGTATACATATTCATTGAAATAGATGTTCTTTTTAATTTTTAATTTAAAAACATTGCTGTGAATATAGACTATCATTTCCAAAGGACATATATGTTAATTTGACATCACAGGAAGCAATATTAAAACATATATGTAAATATATTTAAGTACTACTACTCCTAATAGCAAGGCCTTATTATGTATAAAATATTTAATATTGGCATAACCAATTACTCTCAAATTTGTGTCACACCTGGTACCTCTAGTGAGCATGAGCTTAATGCATCAATGGCCTAATCAAAATTTTCCCATGAGTGTCTAACTTCTCAAATGAAATGTAGTGAAAAGAGAACACTTAAGTTTCTCTACTTTATATAAATTTTCTGTTCTTTGACATCTTGGTTGATGGCAAAAAGATTCACCTAGATCTTCTACAAGAAGAAACCTTCAGCTCTCTGATGTTTCTCTTTCTGTAACCCTTCATCTCTTTCCATGTAAGTGCATAGAAGCCTTATTTTCTTTAATCTGACCTTTTAATTTGATTCTTCTTCTTTTACTCAAACTGGCCTCAGCTAGCACCCTGACTGATGAACTCTCCTTTCTCTTGCTTAATCATTAAGCCTTTATGACAATGAGGATCTGGCCATCATTCAATAGTCTTGCAAACAAGGTCCTAGGTCTATTGACTACTGAGACTGAATTTTCAATCAAACTAAACATAATATATATTTTTAAACTTTTTATTGTTGGTAAAGTATAATTGTCTTCATTTTTCCACCACCACTTTCCTCTCTCACCCACCCTACCACCCACCCTCACTCTTTCTCCCCTTTGGCTTTGTCCATGGGTCCTTTATACATGTTGCTGCATGGCCCTTCCCATTCTTTCCCCCACCCCACCCCCTCTGGTTACCATCAGTTGGTTCTTTATTTCAATGTCTCTGGTTATATTTTTTTCTTGCTTGTTTGTTTTGTTGATTAGGTTCTACTTATAGGAGAGATCATGTGGTATGTGTCTTTCACTGCCTGACTTGCTTCACTTAGGATAATATTCTCCAGTTCCATCCAAGCTCTCTCAAAGGGAAGAAGCTTCTTTTTTCTTTCTGCTGTGTAGTGTTCCATCTTGAAAATGAACCATAGTTTTTTCATTCATCATTTACTGATGGGAACTTAAGTTGCTTCCAGCACTTGACTATTGTAAATTGTGCTGCTATGAGCATTGGGATGCATAGGTTCTTTTAAATTGGTGTTTCAGGATCCTTAGTGTATAATCCCAGCAATGGAATTGCTGGGTCAAAAGGCAGTTCCATTTTTAGTTTTCTGAGGAAATTCCATGCTGTTTTCATAGTGGCTGCACCAGTTTGCATTCCTACCAACAGCGTACTAGCACAGATCAATAAATAACAAGTGCTGGTGAGGTTGTGGAGAAAAGCAAGCTAAACATAATATCTTGGCCTCAGGTTTGTTTTAGCTGTGGACTCAGGAAAGTGGAACAATACCAAAGAACAAATTTTTGGGAAATTGGACAGAACAACATCATGACTGACATTAGAACCTAATACAATGATTAATTACACCCTACCCTAGCAGCAACCAATCAGTAGAGACCATGACCCTAAATCTATTAGTCACCATGATTAATGAATTTTTCTTTATATAATCCATCCCACTGGGGAGCCAGGTCTTTGACCATGAGCTAGCTGAAATGGCAGACATGGCACCACATCCTTAATAAATCTTTACTTTCTTGGCTGCAAACTCCTGTTTGTGTCTTATTGGGCTTTGATGCCTGTAGACAAGTGGACCCCTTCAGTCCAGTAACATCCACAGATTTAATCATTGACTCAGTAGGCAAAACTTTTAACTCTACTGATGAAATATATTTTCAGTTGTTCAATGATGCCATTTCTGGGGCTGGACATTTAATCTTAACCACTTGTATGTCTTATCTGGGCTATAGTATAGCAGTATAGTGTATAAAGAAATTTAATTTTTTGGCTACTCATTGAGAAAGATTTTTTTAAAAGAGTGGGCTTGAAGATTTGAAATTTTGTTTTCTTATTCATCCTGAAATCATGGAAAGTAATAGTGGCAGTTGAGACTTTGTTCTTTGACAGAACACATGGCATGCTGTTTCAAAATAATAAAAGATAGGGGAAATTTTTTCAGAAGGAGACTAAAGCAGTTCTAAATTGATAAGGAGTCCGAAATTGAAGCAAGATGAAAGATGAAATTAAAAAGTTTTAGCTGTCCCTTAGGCAATTTGTTATAATTGCACAGTCATCTTGTCTAGTTTCCAAATGTATGCATAATCTATCACTCTACATTTGCCAATGTTCTTCAAGCACAGAATGAAAGAATGTACCCAGTAGGGGACAAATAAATGTTGAAATATTATTGGGACACTAAAATGACCTATATAAAAGACATCATTTAGAATATGTTGGAAATAAATCCTGGAGAATGATATACTACTTATCCTATTGGGTGTGCCTGATCATGATAAAATAATAATATAAATAAATGTCATGTACCCTAAATGACAAAAACATGAAAGCCAGCACAAATGACTTAAGGAAAATGGTAGTGGTTTTGGGTCCAAAAGATTCTCCTTCAAATTTTGATTCTTTGATTATCTATATTGGATTGATAACCTTATGTAACTTTTTAGAGCCTCAGCTATATCAGCTATAAAATAAAAATCAATAATACTTTTAATACACAACTGCCAATTTTGTTGTGATTAATACATGAGAAAGCAAGTAAAAACACATTCTATTTGTAGGAGGAAAAAAGCACTCTGTCCTTTCCTTTTAGGTTCTTTGGTATAACAATTAAATTGGCATAACACATTAATAGAAGAAAAAGTAAATTTAATGTGTATGAAACCCCAAAGATATAGGGCTCAAAAAGATAACAAATCAAGAATATTTTATACCAATGGACCTGGAGAGCATTATGCTGAGTCAGGTGGTAAAAGACAAATACCATATGATCTCACCTTTAAGTGTAACCTAATCAACAAAATAAATAAGCAAGCAAAATATGACCAGAGACATTGAAATTAAGAACAATCTGACAGTAACCAGAGGGGAGGTAGGAAGGGATAATGGGGGGAAAGGGAGGAAGGTTTTTCAGGAACAACTGTAAAGGACACATGGACAAAACCAAGGGCAGGTAGAAGCAAGGGAGGGAGATGGGGATGGCTTGGGGGTGAGTGGTGAGGGATAAACACAGACAACTATAACTGAACAACAATAAAATAAAAGTAAAGTAAAAGTTAATAAAAATTTTAGAGAGTGAAAAAAAGAAGAAGGCTAACCCCAAATATCTTCATATCTTGGCACCTAGTTTCACTTCATATTTACCAGTACTAAAATATTCAGTTCTTTGTATTATGTGTGTACCTTTACTTTTGACCTCTTCATCTTCCTCCTGCTTTTGACTATGAACTCCTGGAAGTTAGGGAATAAATCTTTTATTTTCACATCCAAATATCAGAACAGTTATGGTTATGCCACAATGCTTACTACCTCTGGACTGAGTGCTGACTGAGTCATGGGTTATTTATAGTAGCTGAGAACTAAACCTGAATTCCTATTTAAAAGCTTCTCTAAATCAAAGACTCTAAGCTCTGATTTTATAATAATCCTTTCTTCATATTCTTTAAGATATATTTATTTTAAAATATTTGGGAAATTTCCAAATAAAAGCTTATCAAATAGTAGAAGAATAAATGATAACTAAAATTTATTTATTTTTATTTAGAATATGTACTTTCACAGAGGTGAATACCCAGAGTAAATACCAGGAATGTATCTACATGGCCTTTATGGTCCCTAGAAGGTATGGCACACACACACAAGAATGCCTGGACTTGCACAAGGCCCCCTGGCTCCCTATGATCTGACATACTGGCTTTCCACATGTATGTCTGTGTTCTGGACTATGAGAAAGGATCAAAGAAAATCTCACTTTGTAATAAATTTATTTTGTAGTCAGAAACCCATTTAAAATATACTCAAGCCTACTAACAATGAGAAAAATGTTAACCTTAATAAAAGGAAATGCCATTTTTACTTGTCAGAATGACAATTAAAAAAATACCCAGGCCTGGTAAGAATGAGAAGACATGGGCACTTTTATATTCTAGTGATGGAAATCCATTTTGGGGAGGCAATCTGTGTATACCCTTTATTTTTATTTTTATTTTTTAGGATTCCTATGTTAATTTTAATGTTTAATTTAACACCCTACTTTATTAAAAAAATTGTTGTTCAAGCCAGGCAGTAAAAGACAAGTACCATGTGTATACCCTATAAACCACAGGTGGCAAACATAAGGCCCATGGGCTGAATCTGGCCCTCCACCTTGTTCTATCTGGCCCAGCACCTTGTTTCTACCCAGCGGCAGTACCAAGCACCTTGCCCCTAGTTAAGGAGTAATTATATCTACATGGTGCTAAAATTACATTCAGCCCTTTAAAGGCAACTGCAAGGCTGTTGTGGCCCCCAGTGAAAATGAGTTTGACACCCTGCTTTAAACAATAGCTACTCCAAGAGAATTTTCAGCATAGTTGGACATAGCCAAAAAAAAAAAAAAAAAAAAAAAAAAACCCACAAATGAGACTGGATGCATATCACTGAAAGAATTTTTAAATAAACTAATAATATATCCATGTGAATAATACTATGCAACCAACGAAAAATGAAAAATCTTTACATATTAATTTGCCCACATATTAATTTCTCCTCATATATTATCAAGTATGATGCAAGTGATGGAATAATATGTCTACAATGATATCTTTCTTATATGTGTGTGCACATATATTTCTTCACATGCATTTCTGGAAAGGTATCCATTCATGTATCTATAGTTGTTAATTTTTGGTATTATTACAGTGTAGGTTTCAAGTGGAGGGAAGAAATTTAGGCACTTTTATTTATTTTTTATATGCTTAAAACAATAAAAACATGGAGGAAAAGCTCTAGAGATTTCTTTTTTAAAATTTTATTTTAATTGTTGTTCTTGTACAGTTTTCTGTCTTCTAATCCCATCCCAGCCCACTGCCCCAGCGCTCCCCAGCTCCCTCCCATTTCCACCCCCCAGCTTTTTAATATACACACGTGTATCTATTATCTTTTGAATAATAAACCAATCCATTAATTGGTTGAACATTAGAGGTGTTTCAAAAAAAACATTAGAATAATGATGTACTTAGGGAATTGAAAATTTATATCCTCTATTCTGAGGCCAAATGTGATTCAAAGAAATATACCAGTGCCTCTCATCCAGAGGAGGAAACATTGGGAACAGCATGCTGGGCTGCTGGCAGCTGTCCCCAGTTTTCCTGTTTCTGCAACTGTGATTTAGGCTTAGCTATAACCCTAGAGGTGAAAGGAACTCAATTTTATTGACAATTCTTTTCATTGGCTTATTTGCTGGTTCTAGGAGCCACAAACAGGAGATATATACTTCTCTTTTTGTTTCTCATTGTTACCTACTATCATGGATGATGCAGAGTACAAATCTTTAGAACATGCATGTTTATTTCAAACAAATTATATTTAGTTTAGTATAAATTTCCGTTGACAATAATCTCAAATTATTATTCTGTAAATTGAACGAAGAATTAAGAATTAAGACAGATTTTGTACACAAAAAACAGTTTAGAGACAAAACACCTAAATCTAATAACTTCATACATATTCTTTTCTTTTCTTTTCTTTTCTTTTCTTTTCTTTTAATTGTTCTTATACAGTTTTCTGTTTTCTACTCCCATACCATCCCACCGCCCCAGCCCTCCCCAGCTCCCTCCCATTTCCACCCCCCCACCGCCCCAGCTTTTGTCCTGGTGTCTTTCTTACTTGTTGCTCTAAACCCTTCCCCTTTTCCCTTGATATTCCTATATCTCTCTTCTCTTGTTCTCAATTTCAGTGTCTTTGGTTATATTATGCTTGTTTGTTTGTTCTGTTGATTAGGTTCCTGTTAAAGGTGAGATCATATGGTATTTGTCTTTCACCTCCTGGCTTATTTTGCTTAGCATAATGCTCTCCAGTTCCATCCATGCTGTCGCGAAGGGTAGGACCTCCTTCTTTCTTTCTGCTGCATAGAATTCCATTGTGTAAATGTACCATAGTTTCTTGATCCATTCATTTACTGATGGGTACCTAGGTTGCTTCCAACACTTGGCTATTGTAAATTGTGCTGCTATGAACATTGGGGTGCATAGGATCTTTTGGATTGGTGTTTCAGGGTTTCTAGGACATAATCCTAGCAGTGGAATTGTTGGGTCAAAAGGTAGGTCCATTTTTAGTTTTCTTAGAAAATTCCATACTGCTTTCCATAGTGGTTGTACCAGTCTGCAGTCCCACCAACAGTGTACTAGGGTCCCCTTTTCTCCACAACCTCTCCAATGCGTGTTGTTTGTTGCTTTGTTTATGATGGCCATTCTGCCCAGTGTGAAGTGGTATCTCATTGTGGTTTTAATTTGCATCTCTCTGATAGCTAGCGATACTAAGCACCTTTTCATGTGTTTCTGGATCTTCTGTATGTCCTCCTTAGAGAAGTGTCTGTTCAAGTCCTTTGCCCATTTTATAATTGGGTTGCTTATCTTCTTAGAGTGGAGTCGTGTAAGTTCTTTATATATTTTGGAGATTAAACCCTTGTCTGAGGTATCATTGGCAAATATGTTTTCCCATACAGTTGGTTCTCTTTTTATTTTAATACTGTTTTCTTTAGCCATACAGAAGCTTTTTATTTTGATGAGATCTCATTTGTTCATTCTTTCCTTTATGTCCCTTGCTTTAGGGGACATATCAGTAAATATGTTGCTGCATGAAATGTCTGAGATTTTTCTGCCTATGTTCTCCTCTAGGACTTTAATGGTGTCACAGCTTATATTTAAATCTTTTATCCACCCTGAATTTATTTTTGTGTATGGTGTAAGTTGGTGCTCGAGTTTCATTTTTTTGCATGTAGCTGTCCAGTTCTCCCAACACCACTTGTTGAAGAGGCTACTTTTACTCCATTTTATGTTGCTGCCTCCTTTATCAAATATTAATTGACTGTAGTAAAATGGGTTTACTTCTGGGCTCTCTATTCTATTCCACTGGTCCGTGTGTCTGTTTTTGTGCCAGTACCAGGCTGTTTTGATTACAGTGGCCTTGTATTACAGGTTGCTGTCAGGTATTGTAATCCCTCCTACTTGGCTCTTCTTTCTCAAAATTGCTGCAGCCATTCGAGGTTTTTTATGGCTCCATATAAATTTTTGAAGTGTTTGTTCTATGTCTGTGAAATATGCCATTGGTAATTTAATAGGTATTGCATTGAATCTGTAAATTGCTTTGGATAGTATGGACATTTTGATGATGTTAATTCTTCTGATACATGAATACTGTATATGTTTCCATTTGTTTGTGTCTTCCTTGATTTCTTTCTTCAATGTTGTGTAGTTTTCTGGGTAGAGATCCCTTACATCCTTGGTTAGTTTTATTCCTAGGTATTTTATTTTTCTTTTTGCTGTATCAAATGGGACTTTTTTCTTGATTTCTGCTTCTGCTGTTTCATTGTTTGTATACAAAAATGCCTTTGATTTTTGGATATTGACTTTGTATCCTGCTATTTGGCCAAATTCATTTACTAGGTTGAGCAGCTTTTGGGCCGAGTCTATAGGATTTTCTATGTACACTATCATGTCATCTGCAAATAATGATAGTTTTGTTTCCTCCTTTCCAATTTAGATACTTTTTATTTCCTTTTCTTCTCTAATCACTGTGGCAAATACTTCCAATACTATATTGAATAGAAGTGGTGAAAGTGCACACCCTTGTCTTGTTCCTGATCTTAGTGGAAAAGATTTTAGTTTTTGCCCATTGAGTATGATGTTGGCTGTGGGTCTCTCATATATGGCCTTGATTATGTTGAGGAATGCTCCCTCAATTCCCACTTTGCTGAGTGTTTTTATCATAAACGGGTGCTGTACCTTATCAAATGCTTTTTCTGCATCTATTGATATGATCATGTGAATTTTGTCTTTGCTTTTGTTTATGTGATGTATTACATTTATTGATTTGTGTATGTTGAACCATCCTTGCATCCCTGGGATGAATCCCACTTGGTCATGATGTATGATCTTTTCAATATATTGCTGGATGCGGTTTGCCAGTATTTTGTTGAGGATTTTAGCGTCTATGTTCATCAGGGATATGGGCCTGAAGTTTTCTTTCCTTGTTATGTCTTTATCTGGTTTGGGGATTAGAACAATGCTGGCTTCATAAAAAGAGTTTGGTAGTCTTCCATCATTTTGGATTTTTTTCGAAAAGTCTGTGAAGGATAGGGGTTACCTCTTCCTTAAATGCTTTGTAAAATTCCCCTGTGAAACCATCTGGTCCTGGGCTTTTGTGTGCTGGGAGTTTTTTGATTACTGCTTCTATTTCATCTGCTGTTATTGGTCAGTTCAGGTTTTCTGTTTCTTCTTCATTGAGTTTTGGGAGATTATATTTTTCTAGAAACATGTCCATTTCACCTAAGTTTTCAAATTTCTTAGCATACAGTTCTTCATAGTAATTTCTTACAATCCTTTGTATTTCTGTGGTGTCAGTTGTAATCTCTCCTCTCTCATTTCTGATTGTGTTTATTTGGGTCCTCTCTCTTTTTTCTTGATGAACCTGCTTAAAGGCTTGTCAATTTTGTTTATCTTTTCAAAAAACCAGCTCCTGGATTCATTGATCTTTAAAATTGTGCTTTTAGTCTCTATGTCATTTAATTCTGCTCTGATCTTGATTATTTCCTTCCTTATACTTGCTCTGGGCTATCTTTGCTGTTGATCCTCGAGTTCTTGTAGGTGTAGAGGTAAGTTGTTTGTTTGAGATGTTTCTATCTTTTTTAGGTAGGCCTTTGTTGCTATGAACTTCCCTCTGAGGACTGCCTTTGCTGTGTCCCATAAATTTGGGTTATTGTGTGTTCATTTTCATTTGTTTCCAGAAACTTTTTCATTCCCTCCCTAATTTCATTCTTGACCCATTCATTGTTTAATAACATGCTATTCAATCTCCATGATTTTGAATGTTTTGTGTTTTTCCCCTTGGAGTTGGTTTCTAGCTTCAGTCCTTTGTGGTAGGTGAAGATGCTTGGTATGATTTCAATTTTCTTGAATTTGATGAGGTTAGTTTTATGACCTATGATGTGATCTATCTTTGAAAATGTACCATGTACATTTGAATAGAAAGTGTATTTAGTTTCTTTGGGATGAAGGGCTCTACATATATCAGGTAAGTCCATTTCATCTAGGGTGTCATTCAATTCCACAACATCTTTGTTGATATTTTGTTTAGAATATTTGTCCATTTTTGACAGTGGGGTGTTAAAATCCCCTACTATAATTGTGTTGCTGTCAATATATTTCTTGAAGTCCTCTAAGATTTTCTTAATGTATTTAGGTGCTCCTATGTTGGGTGCATATATATTTACAATGTTTATGGCTTCCTGGTGGATTCTTCCTTTGAGTATTATGAAGTGACCTTCAGGATCTCTCTTTATGGGTCTTCTTTTGAAGTCTATTTTGCCTGATATGAGTATTGCTACCCCGGCTTTTTTTTTCCTGTAGATTTGCTTGGAAATTTTGTTTCCAGCCCTTGACTTTGAGTCTGTGTAGATCTTTTGTCCTGAGGTGAGTCTCTTGTAGGCAGCATATGTGTGGGACATGCTTTCTTATCCATTCAGCTATTCGATGCCTTTTGATTGGAGCATTTAATCCATTTACATTTAAAGTTATTATTGATAGGTACTTATTCATTGCCATTTTTGTACCTGTGTTCCTCTCCCTCTCTTTCTCCTTTCCTCCCTTTCCTTAAAGCAGGCCCTTTATTATCTCTTGCAGAGCTGGCTGGTAGAGGTGTATTCTTTTAGACTTCTTTTGTCTGGGAAGCTCTTTATTTGGCCTTCTATCTTGATTGAAAGCCTTTCTGGGTAAAGTAGTCTTGGATGCAGGCCTTAGTTTCTCATTACTTGGAATATTTCTTGCCATTCTCTTCTGGCTTGGAGTGTTTCCATTGAGAAATCAGATGCTAACCTAATCGGGGCTCCCTTGTATGTTACTTCCCTTTTCTCCCTTGCTGCCTTTAAGATTCTCTCTTTGTCTTGGAATTTTGCCATTTTAATTATGATGTGTCTTGAAGTGGGCCTCTTTGGGTTCCTCTTGTTTGGGACTCTCTGTTATTCCTGGATTTGTGTGAGTTTTTCTCTCATCAAATTAGGAAAGTTTTCCATCATTACTTTTTCAAATAGGTTTTCTATCCCTTGCTTTTCTTCTTCTCCCTCTGGTATCCCTATTATATGGATATTATTATGTTTCTTATTGTCTTGCATGTCTCTTAATCCCTTTTCATTCTTTCTAAGCCTCTTTTCCTTTTCTTGCTCCTTCTGGCTGATTTTTTCTACTTTGTCCTCCAACTCGCTGATCTGATCTTCTGCTTCATCGATTCTGCTTTTCATTCCTTAAACTCTGTTCTTCAGTTCAGAAATTGTATTTTTCATTTCCTCTTGGCCCTTGTTGATAGTTTCTATTTCTTTTTCATGTTGATATAGTTTCCAGTGAGCTCATCGTAGCTTCCTTGTAGTTTTTGGTAGCTCATTGAGAGCTCTTGGAGCTTCCTGACAACTATTGCTTTGAACTCAAAATCTGATAGCTGAGCTGCCTCCATTTCATTTAGCATTCTTTCTGGGGCTTCCTCCTTTTCTTTCATTTGGGGATTTTTTTTGTCTTCCCATTGTTTGTGAGGCTCTTCTTGTCAGCCTCAGCTTCTTAAATTTATTTGTTCTGGTTCCCTGGGTTTATGTTGTGAACTTCTGTGGTAGAATGCTTGCGAAATTCAGTGGTGCTATCTCCTTCAGGTATCCTGGTGTTCATGGCTTCCAGTGTCTCCGCTGTTGAAATGCCCCTTCTTTGGGGCCAACTCTGGTCTTTCCACAGTTGCAGGGGTTTTGTTTTGTTTTGTTTTGTTTTTGTCTCACTCGTATGTGTTTAAAAAGAGAAAAGAGAAGGAAATGAAAAAAGAAAAGAAGGAAAATGAAATAAAAATGAAAAGAGAATAAAGAAAAGTAAACTGAAAAAGAAAAAAAAGAAAAAAGACAGGAAGAAGAGATAAGCTTGGAAAGAAAGGAAGAAGGAGTAAAACAAGAATGAAGTATTAAGCAAAAAAAGAGTTGATGGGTAAAAAAGATCAAAATAATGAAAAAGAGAAAAAGAAAAAACCCACAAAAATTTGGAAAACTGAAAAACACCAAAATTGCTAATTCTTGCTGTTATCAATCTTGCCAAGCTGGTTTTTCTGGCCTTGATGACTGCAGTGGCTGAGGGGTGACCGTATTGTTTTTTTCCTTGTTCAGCACTGTTTTATCTGGCCTACTGTCCTCAGAGCTATCCCAAGATTCTCCGCACAGGGTCCCAGGTGCCAACTGTGGTCGCACGCCCGCAAGCCCTGATGTTCCCTGAGTCTTCTTTGCACAGGTGCCAACTCTCCCACGAATACAGTTCAACCCCTACGCAGATTGCATACCAGTGTCTAAGATCTTCCAGCAGCCCACTTGGGCCTCCGATGGCATGATGGCACTATGGCATGATGGCACCGGGAGACCGTATTGCTGTTCCCTCTGGTGCGAGTGCCTGCGCTGGGCTGACAGACTGTATCAGTGCCCAGAGACTGCTCGCCAAGTCTCTCTGGGTGTGCTGATGTGACAATCCCCGCACAGCTGTTTACAATGTCGCATGGTCGCAGAAAAAAGTGCACGCTCCAACACTCAGTCCTCCCAGGGCTATGAGATCTTAACTCCTTTCTGTGAGATTTCAAGCAACCAGGTTTATGCCGGCACTGCTGAGTCCCTGCTTGGCTGTTCAGGGAGCAGTTGCCCCAGCTCCCTCCCTAGAGTCTTATAGCCAGCCCTGGCCCAGTTTCTCAGCCCCCGCCCTGGTCTCTGGGCCACCGGAGTACTCTCCTTACCGCCCGGTTTTTCAATGTCCACTGCAATTTTTGATCATCTGTTTTCAAATATGCTGTGTTTTTGGTGTCTGTTTGCTCTGCTGCATTGAACAATGTCCCGGTTTAACACCTGTGTGAGAGTGGTAGAGGGATATGCATCCTCTTACGGCACCACCATCTTCTCTCTCCCATACATACTATTTTCATTTCTTATTCCTACTGGAGAAATTACTTGGTGTGGCTAATTTACAGAAAAAGAAGTTGAGGCTGAGGGAGATCAAGTGTCTATCCCAAAGTCACACAATTCATTAGTATTAGGATTGGAATCTACATTTTTTAGACCCCAAAACCTGTAGTTTCACCTGGAACATGTTCCTTCCAAAGCATTAGGATTTACAGAAGAAGGTTAGTGAACTTGTATTTTCACTCTCTTGGTTTTTCTTTTAGAACAGCCCTTTTAATTTCCATCATCTGTGTGTTTCAAATTGTGTATACCCACACCTGTTTCAGTTGTATTAGAGAGGGCTGATTCCCACATTGATATTACCCTCTAAACCTTAGAGCAGGGGTGTCAAACTCATTTTCACCAGGGGGTCACATAAGCCTTGCAGTTGTCTTCAAAAGGCCAAATGTAATTTTAGGACTGTATAAATATAACTACTCCTTAACCAGGGGCAAGAAGCTCAATGATGCTGCTGGGTAGAAACAAGGTGTCAAGCAGGATTAAACAAGGTGGAGGGTTGGATTCAGCCAGCAGTCCTTGCGTTTGCCACCTGTGCCTTCGAATTTCAACTCTGGTTTAAAGAATCCCAAGTATTAGGCATTGTTGTTGCGAGGAAATCACCAATCAATGATACCAGAACTAATCACAGCTCAACTAATCAAAAGTATTTCCTAAAAGACAAATTAGAAGCAGACAGAAGATTATCCTAATGTATAAACAGGTGCACATCTTTCAGAGGTTGACACAAGCCCACATAATATCTTATATATCCTTGAGTTTTGTATAATCCAGGCCAGTGCACCTGTTCTGACAAATGGGGCTGTAATCATGTTTGAAGCACCGGAAACAACTCAGGTTGAATTTTGAAAACCCAGGTTGGAAATCAATCATATTTTTTTCTCAGGGTTCCAATGGCTAATCACTAAGAGTCCTCTAGTCTTAGTTGCTTGTCCATAAAATGGGGTAATAATTAATACTGCCACAAAGAGTTTGCAGAGAATTAGAACTGCTCGGTTTAAAACACTTACACAACATAGCCATTCACAAATGAGTTCACAAAATTTATTCACACATTTCTGAGTGCCTCCTAGATACTGACATCACCTGAGAGGTTCAATCCTGGATTACTGTTTGGGGGCAACTGGTTAGAAGGGGTGGGAGGTCAACACCAGAGAATAAGAAACTGCAAATATTTTGGCCTGTAATGCAGGATCATGAGGTCACAGATATCATGGCTTTCTTCATATCATACAAAGTCCTTAGTGAACAAATAAGACCATGTTCACACTTATTATGCAGGCAGAGGCAGAGAGCAGTGGGAGCTTAATTTAAATATTTTAACAAGATTTTCAGAGAGGGATTATTTTTTAAAGTGGTTTAGCTTAACACTTTAAGAAATTCAGCTAACCAAGGCCCTCATTCATATTCACCAAGGTGTTACCAGATTTTTTTTTATTAAAAGGCAACTGACACCATAAAAATCCTAGAAGAAAACATAGGTAGTAAAATCTCAGATATACAACATAGCAATACTTTTGCCAATATACCTTCTAAGGCACTGGAAACAAATCATAAAATAAACAAATGGAATTACATCAAATTAAAAAGCTTTTGTACAGCTAAAGAAACCATCAACAAGATGAGTAGGAAACTCACTGTATGAGAAAACATTTCCAACAATGATACATCTGATAAGGGTTTAATATCCAAAATATATAAAGAACTAATATAACTCAATGTCAGGTAGGAAAATGACCCAGTCAAGAAATGGACAAAAGATCTGAATAGATACTTCTCCGAAGAGGACATACAGAGGACCCATGGGCATACAAAAAAATGCACATCACTAGTCATCAGAGAAATGAAAATTAAAACCTCAGAGAATATCACCTTACACCTATCAGAATAAATCAACAAACAAGTGTTGGCAAGGATGTGGAAAAAAGGGGGCCCTAGTACATTGTTGGTAGGAATGCAGTCTGATGCAGTCACTGTTGGAAACAGTATGAAGTATTCTTGAAAAATTAAAAATAGAACTCCCTTTTGACCCATCAATTCTACTTCTGGGAATGGACTATACTCCAAGGATACTGAAACATCAATACAAAAAAAAAAAAAAAAAGATATGCATACCTATATTTATAGCAGAACTATTTACAACAGCCAAGATTTAGAAACACCCTAAGTGTCCTTCAGTAAGTTCGTGGATAACAAGCTCGGGTACATTTACACAATGGAATACTACACAGCAGTAAAAACTAAAGAAGTGTTATCTTTTGCAACAACAGGGATCAGTCTGGAGAAAATTATGGTACGTGAATTAAACCAGTCAGTGAAAGGAAAACACCACATGATCTCACTAATAAACACAATAAACTAATGAACAAAAGAGTAAGAGAAACTTAGATGCACAAAATAGACTGACAGCTGCAGTGGTGGGGGGTATGGAACCAGATGAAAGTTAGTGAGGGGATTAACCGAAGAACATTTATGCACAACCTATGGATACTGACAGCGATATGGGGATTAACTTGGGAAGGGAATAGGATGAGGCAAGGTGGAGGTGGGGAAAGGGAGAAACAGTGGGAACAACAGTTACAGCATAAAGGATAAAAATATAAAAATAAAAATAATAAATTAAAAAAGGCCAACTGAAGAAAAATTGGCCCCAATGATAGACAGCCACTTTTCTTCAGAGGAAATTAGATCCAGTTTCCACCCAACAATGAATGCATATTATGTTGGCTATTACAGGGGAGAGAAATGTTTCCTTTCTTTCCTTTTAGGCTCTTTGCCTAGTCTAATAATTAAATTAACATAGGAGAAAACAAAAACAGGTTTTGTGTGTACAGAAACCCCAAAGATATGAGGCTATGGACAGTCAAGTAACTGAAGCTTATATGTTGTCTTGAGGGAAGGAGAGGGAGGTGTGGGTCTGGGACTTCCAGGGAGAGAAGGGGAATTCAAAGGAAAATAATAACCATTTTGTAAACATTTCATGTAGATAAGTCTTCCTGATGTAAAAACTTATTTGTGGTAATAGCTATCTTTCTGGTACATGCTCCTTATCTAAATTATTTTAGATAGTTAAAGGAGAGGTAAAATGCTTTTCTTGAATCTAATGCTAAAGTGGCACATTCAAGGTTGGCCTGACAGAATCCCATCACGAATGTATTTTTATATATGGTGGGTTTACATAAAAGGTAGACATAATTTTACAACCCATATTTAGTGCTGTGCTTCTTCAATTAAATATTTTTATGAGTCATCTTCATTATATATCTAAATAGTTCATAAAATTATAGTGTAATGTATTCACCTATTTTTGCTGTTGTAAACCTTTAACTACAAATGCAGTCAGAACAAAGGAAACAAAATCTGAATGTTCTGGAGGCTTCACCTCAACTCTGCTTCAATTATTCATGTCTTAGCAGGAATGAATTTGCAACCTTTTGTTTCCTGGTGTAATGGAGCTCAAGTATTTTATACAGTGTAACCACACAGAAAATTTTGAGCTCATTTTAGGATAATTAGACATTGAGGTTACTTGTGAAGTTAAAAAGAAGTGTTAAAATTTTCCAGTTGTAAGCACTTTTGAAAGCTCACTCTCTTCTCTAAAGTGAACAATCTTCCACTCAGAGGAAAGTGGTTAGCTCTGTCTTTTATGAATTTCATCTTTTCTCTCTTATATATCACCATTAAAATACTAATGCTTATTCAGACAAGTCTCAATTACAGGCCTGGAGCAAGGGGGAGAGCCTCTGTAGATTAAGCAGAATTTTTTTTTTAATGATGCATTTACCTCAGATTACTCCAGTTCAGTCCTTTAAATAATTAAGACTGAACTATTCTTTAGTTATATTTTGCTTGTTTGTTTGTTTTGTTGATTAGGTTCCTGTTAAAGGTGAGATCATATGGTATTTGTCTTTCACCACCTGGCTTATGACTAAGACACTGAAATTGAGAACAGGCTGACAGTCACCAGAGGGGAGAGGGGAGGGAATTTCAGGGGAAAAGGGGAAGGGTTTACAGGAACAAGTATAAAGGGCACATGGACAAAAACTAGGGGGAGTGGAAATGGGAGGGAAGTAGGGAGGCCTGGGGTGGTGGGCTGGGATGGGAGTAAAAGAAAACTGTACAAGAACAATTAAAATAAATTTAAAAAATAATTAAGGCTGAACTAAAAAAGACCTAAAATATTTACATAAAAATATCTTCACTTAATATTCTCACCACAATTTGATTTTCTTATATCCCTTCTCCCCACTTCTTCCATAAATAGAAAGTAATCCTCTTGGGAGAAAGAAGGAGCCAACACTTACAGAATTTCTACTGTATATCAGACATACTACTGTGTAAGGTGTGTTACATTCTTAGTTCTTTGAATGTTCACACAATTCTCTGAGTTTAGTGAAAAGCCTAGTCATTTAGCAGTTGAAAATAGTGAGACTCAAGAATGTTAAATAAACTTCCCAGTCGTATCACCTAATGAGGAAAAAGAGAGGATTTAATTTAAATTGATCAGAGTCTGGACTCTGTCTTGCTACATTCTGTCTCATCCCAAAGTGACTGATGGCTCAAGGTAACAGAGGCTATTTGAACAGATTCATCATTAACCTCAAGATGAATTTTATTTACTTTTATTTAATTTACTAAGATTATACATTGTAAACACGATTATTAGAAAAAACTAACAAAGCTGCAACTTCCTAACTCTGGAAAATTTTGGCATGAGTGGCTAAGGGCTACTTGGCGAAATTCCGGGAGTTGCTCATTATTGCTAAGACCTGTCAAAGATATTTGCTCTGTAAATTATTTTGACCTGTTAGAGATAGCTTCTGAGGTAGGATTTTGATGTATTATATTATACCAAACAAAAATAAATAAGAAAGTGTGTGATTTTTAAAAAAATATTCATTGACAAGCATTTATGGTATCAAGTGACTACAACATGATGAAACTATGCTGGGTCTTGGGAATAAAACCTTGAAATAATTTGATGCAGCCTGCTCTCACAGAGCTAGCATAAGCATGAGAGATTGACAGAGAAAATAAATACTTTATAATCTAATGTGATGTAGGTAAGTCAGGCAGGTAGTGAGAGAGATGCTAAGGCCAGAAACTATTTGGTTTACCCAAGAACCCAGTACCTGGCAAAGTGGGTGCTCAACAAATACTTAGTAAACAGAAGAGAACTAAAGTATATCTAGGAGGGACATCACTTGTAGATTTGGTGATGAGAAGGTGGGGAGGGAGTGCAAAAGTTTCTAAGAGGGAATGATAGCTAAAGGAAAATAACAGAAAGGAATAGTTATTCTGGTGGTAAGGGACTGATGAAACAATAGCACCTGTGAAGGTCAGAAAGAGATAAAGTGAGTCTGGGCATTTCTTCTAAAGGAAAGAAAATACTTTCATTGTCTTGATGGATAGGCTGCAAAGGCCAGGTGCAGAGATGAAGGAGGGAGGCAATGTATGTGAGGGGTGGAAATCCTTTGGATTACACGGCTGAGTCACTGGAATTGAGGCAGTTTGGTACATTAAAGCAGAACTTTTCAAAGTACAATCTAATGATTCTTTTCTTGAGTACCCTTAGAATATGGTGGGATAAACAAAGTTATTTTTTTTTTAAATTTATACTAGGATAATATGTTTTATAAATCCATCAGATGCAAATATTGTTTTCATGTTTACTTGACCACAAACTTAGAAAGTCGGTTTGGGAGACACTGGGCTGAGGGCAATACACAGATCACCTACAAAGCTCAAATCTGGTGTCACTCTTTGAGCCATACTACTAGAATCCCAACCTTGTACCTAATTCTAAAAAAGTATTATTTCAATTGCCTTGCTTCTATATGCTCTTGGAATGCACTTATCTCCAGAGATCCCCACTCCTGGATTACACAGAATGTTGTTTCATAGTACATACACTTTTAAAAAATATATTTTATTTTAAAATTGTATTGTTGTTCAAATACAGTTGTTTCCATTCCCCCCATTCCTCCCCACCCAAGCCATCCCCAACCCTCTCCCCTGATTCCATCCCTCCTTGTTTTTGTCCATATATCCTTTACAGTTGTTCCTGAAAACCCTTGCTCCTTTTCCTCCCGTTATCCCCTCCCACCTCCCCACTGGTTACTGTCAGATTGTTCTTAATTTCAATGTCTCTGGTTATATTTTGCTTGCTTGTTTGTTTTGTTGATTAGGTTCCACTTATAGGTGAGATCATATGGTATTTGTCCCTCACAGCCTGGCTTATTTCACTTAGCATAATGCTCTCCAGTTCCATCCATGCTGTTGCAAAGGGTAGGAGCTCCTTCTTTCTTTCTGCTGTGTAGTTGTCCATTATTTAAATGTACTAAAGTTTTTTAAAATTATTTTATTGTTGTTGAATTACAGTTGTCTGAATTTTCCCCCCACCACTGCCCCCCAGCCCAGCCAAACCCACCTCCCTCTCTTGCTTCCACCCTCCCCCTTGGTTTTGTCCCTGTGTCATTTATAGTTGTTGCCAAAAACCCTCCACTTATTTACTGATGAGCACTTAGGTTGCTTCCAGCACTTGGCTATTGTAAATTGTGCATACACTTTTTATGCTGAGTCTCATGTACAAATGAGTGAGCCTCCTTATAGATCTAACAGCTGTGAACCACCAATAAACTTACCACCTACTTTTAAATATACTGTTTGCAAAATTACTGAGCATCTACTTTGGAGCTTGGCCCTTCAATGAAGTCAGGAACCTCATCTCTGTTCTTCCTGATCTCGGCTTATTTTCTTCCACCTCCAACTCCCATCATGTTGTCAAAAGCTATCCTACTTTGAAACTGAAACACTCTGAACAACAGAACAGAGAAAGTAGGCACAAACAAACAAATGTAGTTTGTTTTAAAAATGCAACTTGCTTTACAAATTACTACAAAGTTTGTTTTTATATGTTTTTTTATTCCAATTTTCTGCTATTCTGCTAATTTCCACATTAAGTAATGGCAACTTATTGTGTTCAAATTCAAATTGTCCTCTAGGCAAGTGTCACCTTTCTTGGTTTTTCCATAATACTAGCTGACTTTGGTGTATTTAGTCTCAGATGATGACCTTTATCTCTTATCTTCTAAATTGAAAGTTCTTTATATTCCTTATCATCAGGTTTTTGATAAGCTTTGGGACTACATTTTGGGCATCTGATAAAAATAACCTTAAGGGCTGTTGCTTTTTGCTAAATTTTGATTATGTCTCCTAAATATTGAACTTATTGCTAGAATATTGGAAATTTAATTTAGACAATTTTAATTTAAAATTCACACTCATATTTAAACTTTAATGGGTTTAAATACAGTTCCTCATTATAATTCTCATTCTTTCCTCCAGTCTATTTTTTTCAAAATTTTCTAGGCCAAAATTGTCACCAATGGCTTTTATAATATTTTAAATGAAAATCTATAAACACTCAACCTGAAGAATATTGCAACTGTATTACACCCAGACACATCAATAATTTCCCCAAGTCCAACCTATAGTAACACATATATTTTTGGGCCCTGACTTCTATAACATTTATCTAGATACTTCTTCTTTTACTACTTATTTTTTTTTATTTTCTATATCTATTTTGGTAACAAGCACTATGTTCACTAGTTTCCACACATAAGTGAGATCATATGGTATTTGTCTTTCTCTTACTGGTTTATCTGAGTTTTTTCTCAGTGCTTTCTTGGGGGATTATAAATGACATGCTAATTAATAACAATTTAATTCAGATTGATAACACATGAAATCTGATCAGGTTGCTGGGGAGGAGTAGGGATGGGCCGTAGGAGAAGTGTGCCCAAGGCAATGGCAAACAGCCTACAATGGGATTGGCTGAGAAACTGAACATTCTGTGGAGTATGTGGGATTATGAGCCAGAAGATTCAAGATAAGAGGGTAGAGACTGACTCTGTAGCTCTTTCTCTTTGAGGATGCCTGGATGATTGTGCTGCAGCTGCTTGAATTTCCCAAAGGAAGGTATTTTAGGTGGGATAAGAAAGTGTGGGCACAGCCTAGAATCTGGCTGGCCTGGCAGAGGGTGGTAGGGTTATTCTCTGGGTGGTCTAGAAGGGACAGGGTCTGAGGCAGAAACCTGCCATTCTTTCAAAATTGTGTAGCTTTTGTATTTTATGTTGTTTTAGTCTGTAAACTAATCCTATAGAAATAAAATAATTAAAAACAAAGGGGGGGGTGACAGGGGAACTCAGGAGTTAATGATTATAGCCTTAACGGATAGGCTTAAGTGATTAAAGCTGTAACTAAAAAGTTAGAGTTTAGCCTTTCTTGATAGGTTTAAGTGAGTACTGCCTGTGGAGAGCTGTTAAACCAAAATTTTGTCACTTTTTAATAAGGACTCCTTTCCTTTATCACCAAAACTTTGCCTCCAGAATTTTGCCTAGAGGATGGCGATGGGCAGCAGGGCTCCACTTGTGGTTTTGTAACATTAACACTGACTTAATATCAATAATATATGAAAAGCTTGTTCTTATATATTTCCATTCTCTTATCCTGCCTTCTTCTATTATTATCATACAAGTTATAATTTTTCCCATCAATATGAATGTATAACTAAAGTTTTATATAATTGTTTTAAAATCAGATAGGAGGGGGGATGTGTTACACACATATAAATCCATGAATTCTATCTTTTTCATTTACCTATGTACTCAGCTAAACTAATATTATTTATTTGTTCAAGTGGAGTCAAATTACTTTTTTCTGTTCTTTCACTTCAACCTGAAGGATTCACTTAATGTCTCTTTTAAAATACACCTTAAGCAGCATTTTTCTCAATTTTTGTTTATCTAAGAATATTTTAATTAAACAAATGAAAAAATAATATTTCTGCATATAATACTTTTAATTGATCAAGAAAGTAAGTGTGGAGTTGTAGGCTTTAATTAAGCTTCTAGGACAAGCTACGTGCTTCAGTCAAATTTTTGTTTGTTTGCACTACAAATCTGTGCAGACATGACTATTCCAAATTCTCATTATACTAATATTCCTTCTGTTTGCAACTCTCTTTGGAGCCCAGAAGAAAGGAAGGTTGATGGCTCAGGTAGGATTTTGGAATTTGGGTTTTCCTGGTCATAATACCATGAGGATAGTACCAAAATTCTATCCTGAGCTGTTCACACTTTCCAGTTTGGCTTCCATGAAAAATCATTACAGTAGCAAGCTATTGCAACACCATATAGGTCAGAGTTTAATTTTTCAGTAAATCAACTAAAGGGAATATAGGCATGTCATTATGTAACTAGGCAGCCTGGGGGTCTGGCTGATTGCCACCATGTAAAAGCATAACACAAAGACTTGTGGGGGAAAGAAAGAAATTTTTATTAATAGGGCACCCAATTTGAGCAGGCAAGGAGCATTCTTGCTCTGGCCCAACATCTCCTCCAAAGCACAGAAATTCCCTTCTTCCCAGAATTGACTAAAGTCCAAACCCATACCCAGGAGTTCCCCATTATTGCTTACCTGTCATTTTTTGGTCCCAAGATGGCTACACAATGGGTCTGTATCCTTAGGCTCTTTTTTCTTGGTGTGCACTTGTGGGTTTCAGCATCACCATTGCCTTGCATAGTTCTCTCTATCTCTCCTGGGGTCTGGGATGCTCTGCCAGATCACTCCAGAAGGTCATGCAGGGGAAGCTCCATTTGTGAAGCCCTGGTGCCTAAGGATGCCTGAATCCTTTGGTCTAAGTAACATTCCAAGATCACGCCTCCATGTGTAACTACCAACCTCTGTGGGCTGCTCTCAGAGAGAGCCCAAGGGCTGGTGCCTACTGAGGTATGTCCCATCGTGGGCCTCTGCCCCTACAAGTTGGCTTCCAACCATGTGATACCTAAGCCCTGAGTGCTCATCCTGCCCATGTCAGGCAAAGAGAGAGAGACTTCACTTCTAGCAATGTTCTGTTTTAAAGTACCCTCCCTATATCCCAAGCACTGTGGGAATGTCCAGCTTTTCAACCAATGTGGGCCAATGTTAGCCATGTTTGTCTTTGCCCCTCTTCTTGCTGCCATGTTCCACAAGGGGGGCAGATTTTCTAGCCATGCACAAAGGTGCAGTACCTGGGCCCTGGGGTGGGGCACCCATCTCCTGCTGCAGCTTCCTGACTTCCACCATACGTGTGTGTCTTGACTTTTTTGGCCACAGAGGCTCAGTACAAGCTCCCTCCAGCTAGATGATGAGCTGCTTCGTTTGCCATGGCAATGATGATGGTTTGTTTACAGTTGACTCAAGGAAACCTCTTCTGCCACCCTCCCCTCTTCCAGAAGGCAAGTTCTCATCAGCTGCTGTTCCAATATGCCTTATAGGCATTTCTCCCACCCCCTGCCTTCTCCCAGGGGAGGGGGAAAGACTGCAGTACCCCACTGCTCCCCAGTGATTTGGCCAGACCCCCTTGTTTCAATTACATAAATCTTCAGCTTTGTAGGTAATGAAAGTGCCCTGAAATCTTGAGAATGTACAGATATACAAGTCAGCAGTATTCAGTGTACACAAGAACAGACATAGCTACTAAATGCAAAAACACATCTCCAAAGTCTATCAAGTAAGAAATAAATATTTTAATCTTACATATAAACAAAATAAGTGAGCTCATATAATATAAGATTGTAGGGCTACTATGGGGACAATCATATGAGATAATTTGTGTACATTGGTACTAGAAGAACCATAAGATTCAGTAAACATTGGCATAATAATAAGTATGTCTATACAACATTTCTAATTTCACTATTTGGACCTCTCTAGCTATAATATTCAGTGAGGTAATTTGTTAAACAACTGTTTTGACTTTTCTCTCTGTCAACAATTTGGCAATTTCAGTAGTAAGGAAAAATTATTCAGCAATGCTATTTCCTTTAATTTATGCAAGAATATTGTAAAATGAATATTGTAATCCTCCCTCTTTGAGGTTCAGATCATTGAAGGGATTTGTCTAACATTACAGTTGATAAATGTCTAGGAATCAAAACTCTATTGTCTTATGCTTTCTGGGAAGATAATTGCTTCTTATAACTTTCATTGAGTAGACTCAAAAAAGCTACATTTATATCTTTACCCTCATACTTCTTTAAAAGATAGGTCTGCTTACTTTTTCCCTGAAGAGAGGAGGCTGGAAATAGGTATAGGTAATCTGGGGAGAATTTGACATGCCCAAGGCCCTGGAAAGGTTGCACAAAATTTCTGTGCCTGAGAGAAGTTGCACCTTGTCTTCTGACTCTTGTTTCATGGACGAGTGGAATTACCATGATCAACCTTCAAACTTCTGGCCTGTACTTAGGCTAGCCAGGGATCTTCAGTTTCTTACCCAACTTTTTCAGCTACTTATTTTATGTTTGGTGCTTGAAGATCATCTATAATTTTAAAACCACGGGATCAAATTGAGTACTATTTATAATAGTCATTAAAATGTTTGTGTTTATGGGGTCTCACATTTCTCTTAATTACTTATATCTAGTGTGTTAAAAGCACTAATAAAAATCTCTGGCATATGATAGACACAAAATATATCTATTATACATTTTGAATGAAAGGAAGGAAGTAATTTGAAAAGCAGACCAAGATGTATGCACACAAAAAAGTGTTTACCAGAGCATTATATACTGAGGTTAAAAAATATTGGAAATAAATGTCTTCAAAAGATAGCATTTGTAGGTCTTGTGATTAAAATATACTTGTACAATAAAACATGCAGGCAAAGATTTGCATTTCTTAAAATATAATGAAATTAGGAATTATAGTTTATATAATATAGCCCAACAAAATCAGATGTAAAATTACCTGCAGTTTAGTAGCTTATAAATTAAAAATGTCTATAAAAAATGTAAACATATTGGAAAAGATTCTGAGAAGTTGTAAACCTGAGGTCATACTTTTTACTACCCCTTCCTAAATCCCTCTCTGGAATAGCACAATTATCAAAGGGAATTAATTGTTAGCAGAAAGAGCTGCATCAGATGACCAGATAGGATGTCCTCTAAAATGGGCCACCCTAATCAAGGGATTATAGGTTCAAAGCCTACCTGTGGTTCTTCCCACTAAGTCATTCACCTTGAGTAGTTGTACATTCACATGAGGAAAACACATTTTTTTTTATTGACCCTGTGTGACAGACCTGATCTTAGTTCTCCTGAAATTGACTGGAGAGCTTGTAGTTGTCAGTCTGAGAATTGATGGATCAGTGATAGAAGAGAACGTTTGCTTCTCTTGGACTATGTAGGTCAAACACCATTCGACTTTATTCTTTGATAGGCAAAGGCTTATTTATTGTAAAAGTGAAAATATGATATATCGAACAAGAATCAAGTATGATCAGAATCAAGTAGTTGTGATATGTGTAGTTTGCTCCAGATTCATTTTTCAACTTCTGTCTTGGGTAAAGTCAAAGAAATGAGACTGTAGGATGAATGGATGCAGTCTGGCTTTATCACCCAGGTGTCTGGGTAACTAAGGGAAGCAGTAGTTCCATAACCTTGTAAGTAGTGTTCTCATAGCCTTGAGACTGGTTCCCATAATATGAATTCAGCTCGCATGCACAGAATCAAGCTATGTTATATAATTGACATTTTGATGACTCTGTTTGTTCTAGTATTTAAAAGGGGCAAGGGGCTCCCTGCTGAGTGCCATGCTGGGGAGCAAGGGCCACAACATGTGCCACACAGAGACATGCAGGGCAACACCAGGCTTGCAGCATGTGTGGCTCACCCACCCATGAATAAAGACATGTCAGACATCCCAACAGCTCTGTGACTATTCTTCCATCTCCATGAATACCATGAACCTATCAGGCCTTGATCAGCTGTAACATAGAGGCATTTTTTGCTTGATGTATGAATGGAGTTTGGCCTCTGGTTAGTTACATTCTAATGGTTGGTGAACTTTAAATAGTTCCCAGCATATTTATGCAATTCATAATTTTTAACCTTTTAGTATATGTAAAATAATGCCAATTAATTCACTCAAAAGTCCATTATATCTTATCCATTGGTCAGTTCAATTGATCTGTAACACCCACAGTATTTATCAACCCTACAAGGATATTTGAGAGAAATGGCCTCCTCTGGTACTAATTGAACTCTTGCAGAATATCAAAGATAAGCATGTGACCCATATGTAATAAATTATGTAGCAAATTTCTACCCTTACTTTGGCAACAACAGCAAACAAAAACAAAACAAAACAAACAAAGAGCAACAACTAAGAACAATGGATAAACTCTATAAGCTGTCATGACTTGAGTAGTTGCACCAATAAAAGAGGGTAAAATCAAGGATGGAAAAGAACATAGTATCCTTTTCAGTTGGAAAAATGTGACTAGTCACCTCCCAGGCCTAAATGATGATCTGGAACCCAGCTAACTGGCAATTTAACAAGTATGTACAAATATCTGTCAAATATGACACACATCAGTCACAATCAACCATTTTGAAGAGCTTTGAGGAAATATTTCATAAATTTCATGAAGTATATAGTTTACAATTCAATAATGTCACTAATTTGTTGGCTATCTTAGAGAACTTTCCAAATATTTACTTGAGTGGATGTAAAACAATTATCATACACATAACATTGAAAAGTTACAAAAAGGCAAAATTTATAATATCCAAGTGTTAGAAGAAACCTAAGTGACCATCAGTAAATGAATGGATCAAAAAACTATGGTATATTTACATGATGGAATACTACACAACAGAAAGAAAAAAGGGGATCTTATCCTTTGTGAGAGCATGGATGGAACTGGAGAGCATTATGCTAACTGAAATAAGCCAGGCAGTGAAAGACAAATACCATGTGATCTAATCTTTAAATGGGACCTAATCAATAAAACAAATAAGGGAGGAAAATATAACCAGAGACATTGAGATTAAGAGCAAACTGACAGTAACTGGAGGGGAGGTAGAAGGGGATAATGGGAGGAAAAGGGGGAACTATTCTCAGAAACAACTGTAAAGGACACATGGACAAAACCAAAGGGGGTGGAATCAGGAGAGGGAGGTGGGGATTACTGGGGTTGGGGGGAGTGGGAGTGGTGGGGGAAAAGTGGAGACAAATGTACTTGAACGACAATAAAAATAAATAAAGAATTACAGATCAGCAGAAAAAGGATAAGTTACAAAAAGGCATATGATATATGCCTTTCATATATATTATGAATATCATAAAATATTCATATTAGTTATGAATATTTTAAAAACACATAAAATAGTACTAGACATGTTGATAGATATAAATATGTGTTATAAAGAATAATGTAGCTACGGAAAGCACATATCAATCTCAGCAAAATGGTTACTTCTGAGAGGAAGGACAGGAATAGAAAAAGGAATGGCTTTATTCTTAACTGAAAATTATTTCTATAAATAAAAACTAACATAAAACAATTATAGCAAAAATGTTAGCATTTTCATAAATGTTGATGAACTTGAATTATTTGTACGTTACTTTCTTTTTTTGTGTGATTGAAAGAGAAAACAAATTTAAATGATGTAGAAGTTAGTCCAAGTCATGGTTATGTTCAGTAGCTTGTCACTAGCCTCAGTGTTAAAGCCACACACGAGATATTAGCTTCATGAAGTGTTTTTCCTGAAATGTAGACCAATTCAATCTCTGCATTGCTCAAAGCCTTGGAAGGCACTGTGCTACAGAAGTCATGTGGAAATCAGAGTCAGACAGAATTCAGGGCACCAATTTTTGGATTATTTTTTATTATAAAAAACAAATGTTGCATTAGACACATGTTCTGTCTCCTAATGGGTGTAAATCCTTATCTTTTCCAATACACATTTTCTAGATGAACCAAACAGATCCTGATTGAAAAAAGGTACCCATATGTTTTTTCCCTGCCCCTCAGGCTGTGCTTTCCTGCATTTTTCTGTCCCTGAAAGTTTAAGTGCTATGTAATGGTAACTAGCCTTCAAATAACTTAAAACCTTTCCATTTCTGCCTCTTTTTAAAAATTTTTACCTAGAGCACTTATTTCAGCATTTAATTCTTCACTTCCCTATTATTGCTGTATATTATCCCATGCCCTGCCTGCCTCATGTGACCCTGGCAAAGTCAATATACCTCACTAACCATCAGTCTCTTTGGTCTTTAAATTGAAATGTTGCCAAAAGTTAGTTCTGAAAGGAATTTGGCACTAATAGTTTACAATTTCAGTATCCTTGATGATATAATTTGTCTTCAGAAAGAAAGGGGTATTAAAATGCTACTCTCATGTCCTCTGGAGCTATGGTTCCTCTAGGGTGGCAGGTGAAAAAGAGAAGAGAAACTGTCAATACAGTCTCCTGGAAATCTATCAAAATTTTGTTCATGGATTAGCATGTTTTCAGTTTAAATAAACGACTATATTGCAACATAAATTTATTTGGATATGACTGAAAATATAAAGGAAATACATTAATTGTCTGAAGAATAAATATCAAAAGCATGAAGATGGATGATACAGTAAATATGAGTGAGCAATTTTTCCAGGCAAGGCCTGTTAACAAGGAGGACATGTCTATTAACTCTAGGTGATGGCTTTTGTGCATTACAGTTCAATGCTGGAATACTGCAGTGCCTTAGAAATGTAAATAAGATTTCTGTTTTTATTATAGCTAAGTTAGAAGACAAGCTGTTTCTTATTTGTATATGTGAGTATCTATATTGGGTTTGATCTCAAAGAGATTATTTTGTAACCTCCTTCATTATTAAAATTTCCTTCTTAGAATATCTATGCTTAGAACATTTAGGTGCCTTTGAACATGATTAAATTGTCAGGTGTTAAATAGAAGATATGGGTTATAAAACTTTAAAAAACACTTTGCCTCTCAAGGTTCAGATATAAGGAAATACTTAGACAACAGACCTAAGAATAATTCCATTCATTTCTCCAAAAGGAAGCAAGACAATCACATTAATACTTCTCCAATTTATGTCTTAGAAATTGGGGTAAATAAAGTTTATGTCAAGAGTGAACATTTTACAAAGTACATATTAAGGTTCAATAGACACATATATTTTTAATTTATTTTTTTAATTTTTTATTTTTAATATATCTTAATTGTTGCTCTTGTACAGTTTTCTGTCTTTTACTCCCATCCCAGCCCACTGCCCCAGCCATCCCCACCTCCCTCCCATTTCCACACCCCTAGTTTTTATCCATGTTTTCTTTATACTTGTTCCTGTAAACCCTTCCCCTTTTCCCCTGATCGTCCCTCCCCTCTCCCCTCTAGTGACTGTCAGTCTGTTCTCAATTTCAGTATGTTTGGTTATAGTATGCTTGTTTGTTTGTTTTGTTGGTTAGGTTTCTGTTAAAGGTGAGATCATATGATATTTGTCTTTCACTTCCTGGCTTATTTCACTTAGCATGATGCTCTCCAGTCCCATCCATGCTGTTACAAAGGGTAGGAGCTCATTCTTTCTTTCTGCTGCATAGAATTCCATTGTGTAAATGTACCATAGTTTTTTGATCCATTCCTTTACTGATGGGCACCTGGGTTGCTTCCAACATGGCTATTGTAAATTGTGCTGCTATGAACATGCAGGTGC
This sequence comes from Anoura caudifer, assembly GCA_004027475.1. Lineage (NCBI taxonomy): Eukaryota > Metazoa > Chordata > Mammalia > Chiroptera > Phyllostomidae > Anoura > Anoura caudifer. The sequence continues at coordinate 15,031 of PVKU01002837.1, read as the reverse complement.
ATAGGTTCTTTGGACTAGTGTTTCGGGGTTCTTAGGATATAATCCTAGCCGTGGGATTGCTGGGTCAGAAGGTAGATCCATTTTTAGTTTTCTTAGAAAATTCCATACTGCTTTCCATAGTGGTTGTACCAGTCTGCAAATACACCAACAGTGCACTAGGGTCCCCTTTTCTCCACAACCTCTCCAATGCTTGTTTTTTGTTACTTTGTTTATAATGGCCATTCTGACTGGTGTGAAGTGGTATCTCATTGTGGTTTTAATTAGCATCTCTCTGATAGCTAGCAATATTGAGCATCTTTTCATGTGTCTCTGGATCCTCTGTATGTCCTCCTTGGAGAAGTGTCTGTTCAAGTCCTTTGCCCATTTTTTAATTGGGTTGCTTGTCTTCTTAGAGTGGAGTCCTGTAAGTTCTATATATATTTTGGAGACTAAACCCTTGTCTGAGATATCATTGGCAAATATGTTTCCCCATACAGTCGGTTCTCTTTTTAGTTTAATGCTGTTTTCTTTAGCCATGCAGAAGCTTTTTATTTTGATGAGATCCCATTTGTTATTCTTTCCTTTATGTCCCTTGCTTTAGGGGACATATTAGTAAAAATGTTGCTGCGTGAAATATCTGAGATTTTCCTGCCTATGTTCTCCTCTAGGACTTTAATGGTGTCATGGCTTATATTTAAATCTTTTATCCACCTTGAATTTATTTTTGTGTATGGTATAAGTTGGTGCTCAAGTTTCATTTTTTTGCATGTAGCTGTCCAGTTCTCCCAACACCACTTGTTGAAGAGGCTATTTTTACTCCATTTTATGTTGCTACCACCTTTGTCAAATATTAATTGACTGTAGAGACTTGGGTTTATTTCTGGGATCTCTGCTCTGTTCTACTGCTCCATGTGCTTGTTTCTATGCCAGTACCAGGCTGTTTTGATTACAGTTGCCTTGTAATACAGTTTGGTATAAGGTATTGTGATCCCTCCTACTTTGCTCTTCTTTCTCAAAATTGGTGCAGCTATTCGGGGTCTTTCATGGTTCCATATAAATGTCTGAAGTGTTTGTTCTATGTCTGTGAAATATGCCATTGGTACTTTAATAGGTATCGCATTCAATTTGTAAATTGCTTTGGGTAGTGTGGACATTTTGATGATATTGATTCTTCCAATCTATGAACACGTTATATGTTGCCATTTGTTTGTGTCTTCCTTGATTTCTTTCTTGTTGTGTAGTTTTCTGCATACAGGTCTTTTACCTCCTTGGTTAGGTTTATTCCTAGGTATTTTATTTTTCTTTTTGCTATAACGAATGTGATTTTTCTCTTGATTTCTGTTTCTGCTGTTTCATTGTTGGTATGCCAAAATGCTTTTGATTTCTGGATATTGAGTTTGTATCTGGCTGTTTGGCCAAATTCATTTATTAGGTAGAGCAGCTTTTTGGCCAAGTGTATAGGATTTTCTATGTACAAAATCATGTCATCAGCCAATAATGATAGTTTTGTTTTCTCCTTTCCAATTTGGATGCCTTTTATTTCCTTTTCTTGTCTAATTGCTGTGGCCAATACTTCCAATACTATATTGAATAGAAGTGGTGAAAGTGGACATCCTTGTCTTGTTCCTGATATTAGTGGAAAAGACTTAATTTCTCCCCATTGAGTATGATGTTGGCTGTAGGCCTCTCATATATGGCCTTTATTATATTGAGGAATACTCCCTCTATTCCCACTTTGCTGAGTGTTTTTATCATAAATGGGTGCTGTACCTCATCAAATGATTTTTCCGCATCTATTGATATGATCATGATATTTTTGTCTTTGCTTTCTTTATGTGATGAATTACATTTACTGATTTGCGAATGTTGTACCATCTTTGCATCCCAGGGATGAATCTGAGTTGGTCATGGTGTATGATCTCTTTAATATATTGTTGGAAGCGGTTTGCCAATATTTTCTTTAGGATTTTAGCGTCTATGTTCATCAGCAATATTGGCCTGGGTTTCTTTCTTTGTTGTGTCTTTATCTGGTTTTGGGATTAGGATGATGCTGGCTTTATGAAAAGAGTTTGGGTGTCTTCCATCATTTTGGATTTTTTGGAATAGTCTGTGAAGGATAGGGGTTAGCTCTTCCTTAAATGCTTTGTAGAATCCCCTGTGAAACCATCTGGTCCAGGGCTTTTGTGTGTTGGGAGTTTTTTTATTACTGCTTCAATTTCATCTGCTGTTATTTATCTGTTCCAGATTTCTGTTTCTTCTTCATTGACTTTTGGGAGATTATATTTTTCTAGAATCTTGTCAATTTCACCTAGGTTTTCAAATTTCTTGGCATACAATTCTTCATAGCAATTTCTTACAATCCTTTGTATTTCTGTGGTGTCAGTTGTAATCTCTCCTCTTTCATTTCTGATTGTGTTTATTTGGGTCCTCTCTCTTTTTTCCTTGACGAGCCTGCTTAAAGGCTTGTTGATATTGCTTATCTCTTCAAAGAAGCATTGATCCTTATAATTGTGCTTTAAGTCTCTATGTCATTTAATTCTGCTCTGATCTTGGTTATTTCCTTCCTTCTACTTGCTCTGAGCTGTCTTTGTTGTTCCTCAAGTTCTTGTAGGTGTAGGGTTAGGTTGTTTGTTTGAAATGTTTCTACCTTTTTAGGTAGGCTTTTATTGCTATGAACTTCCCTCTGAGGACTGCCTTGGTTGTGTCCCATAAGTTTTGGGTTGTTGTGACTTCATTTTCATTTTTTTCAGAAACATTTTGATTTCTTCCCTAATTTCATTCTTCAGCCATTCTGTTTAATAGCATGCTATTCAATCTCTATGATTTTGAATGTTTTGGGTTTTTCCCCTTGGGGTTGTTTTCTAGTTTAAATCCCTTGTGGTTGGATAAAATGCTTGGTATGATTTCAATTTTCTTGAATTTATTGAGGTTTGTTTTCTGTCCTATGATGTGGTCTATCTTTGAAAATGTTCCATGTGCATTTGAAAAGAATGTGTATTTAGTTTTTTTGGGATGAAGGGCTCTCTATATATATATCAGTTAAGTCCATTTCATCTAGAGTGTTGTTCAATGCCAAAATATCTTTGTTCATATTTTGTTTAGAATATTCTGTCCATTTTTGACAGTGGGGTGTTAAAATCCCCTACTATATTTGTGTTGCTGTCGATATGTTTCTTGAAGTTTTCTAAGATTTTCTTGATGTATTTAGGTGCTCCTATGTTGGGTGAATATATATTTATGATGTTTATGTCTTCTTGGTGTATTCTTCACTTGAGTATTATGAAGTGACCTTCTGGGTCTCTCTTTATGGCTCTTCTTTTGAAGTTTATTTGGTCTGGTATGAATATTGCTACTCCATCTTTTTTTTTTCCTGTCCATTTGCTCAGAATATTTGTTTCTAGCCCTTCACTTTGAGTCTGTGTAGATCTTTTGTCCTGAGGTGAGTCTCTTGTAGGCAGCATATGTGTGGGACATGCTTTCTTACCCATTCAGCTATTCTATGTCTTTTGATTGGAGCATTTAATCCATTTACATTTAAAGTCATTATTGATAGGTACTGATTCATTGCCATTTTTGTACCTGTGTTCCTCTCTCTCTCTCTCTCTTTCTCTCTCTCTCTCTGTCTTTCTCTCTCTCTCTTTTCCTTCCTTTGCTTAAAGCAGTCCCTTTAGCATCTCTTTCAGAACTGGTTTGGTAGAGCTTTATTCTTTTAGACTTCTTTTGTCTGGGAAGATCCTTATTTGGCCTTCTATCTTGATTGAAAGCCTTGCTGGGTAAAGTAGTCTTGGTTGCAGGCCTCTGGTTCTCCTTACTGGGAACATTTCTTGCCATTCTCTTGTGGTTGAAAGGTTTCCATTGAGAAGTCAGCTGCTAACCTTATTGGGGCTCCCTTGTATGTTACTTCCTTTTTCTTCCTTGCTGCCTTTAAGATTCTCTCTTTGTCTTGGAATTTTGCCATTTTAATGATGATGTGTCTTGAAGTGGGCCTCTTTGGGTTCCTCTTGATTGGGACTCTCTGTGTTTCCTGGATTTGTGTGACTTTTTCTCTCATCAAATTAGGAAAGTTTTCCATCATTACTTTTTCAAATAGGTTTTCTATCCCTTGATCTTCTTCTTCTCCCTCTGGTATCCCTATTATATTGATATTATTATCTTTCATATTATCTTGCATTTTTCTTTTTCCCTCTTCATTTTCTCTGAGCCTCTTTTCCTTTCTTTTTGCTCTTTCTGAGTGTTTTTTTTTTTTACTTTGTCCTCCAACTCGCTGATCCAATCTTCTGCTTCATCAATTCTGCTTTTCATTCCTTCCACTGTGTTCTTCAGTTCAGAAATTGTGTTCTTCATTTCTTCTTGGCCTTTGTTGATAGTTTCTATTTCCTTTTTCATGTTGATATAGTTTGCGGTGAGTTCATCATAGCTTCCCTGCAGTTTCTGGCAATTCTTTGAGAGCTCTTGGAGCTTCCTGACAACCATTGCTTTGAACTCAATATCTGATAGTTGAGTTGCCTCTATTTCCTTTAGGATTCTTTCTGGGGTTTCCTCCTTTTCTTTCATTTGGGGATTGTTTTTTTGTTTTCCCATTGTTTGTGAGAATTTTCTTGTCAGCCTCCGCTTCTTAAATTGATCTGTGCTGGCTCCCTGGTTTTATGGTGTGAAGTTCTGTGGTAGAATACCTGTGAGATTCAGTGTTGCAGTCTCCTTTGTGTATCCTGGTATTCACAGCTTCCACTGTTTCAGCTAGGATCATGGGTGTGTGCTCTGGGTCTTCCACAAAGCCCCCTTCTCCGGTCCCAGGGCTGCCTCTGATTGCTCGGCCACCTCTGGTCACAGGGTCACCCCCATTCGTAGGGCTTCCCTAGGTCACAGGGCCTCCTCCAGTCGCCTCCCTTGGTCACAGCGCCATCTCTGGTTGCAGGGCTGCCCCCAGTCACAGAGGCTCTCCTGGTTGCTCAGCTGCCTCCAGTTGCAGAGCTTTCACTGGTCACTTGGCCACCCCCAGTTGCAGGGCCACCCCCCGGTTGCAGAGCCACACTTGGTCACTTGGCCGCCCCTGGTCACAGGGCCACCCCCAGTCCAGGTCCCAGGGCCACCTCGGGTTGCAGGACGTCTCCAGGTTGCAGGGCTTCCTCTGGTCACAGGACCTCCTCTGGTCATAGGGTTTCCTCCAGTCAGAGGGCCTCCTCTGGTCGCAGGGCCTTCTCTGGACACAGGGCCTCCTCCAGATGCTGGGTGGATAGATGATGATTCTCAGAGAAGGAAGCTTGTGGTGAGCTGAGCAGGTGTCCCAAAAGGTGTCTACTCCAGAGTCATTATATCATATTCAGCATTCTGAATCTTATAAACTATTTTGACATTTCCAGCTCGGGGCTCATAGATCATATTCCCAAAATTTGTTCTTTCTTGATCTTGAGCTGAAAGCTGTATTATTTGGCATATTCTTCAGTTAGTTCAGAGGTTCTCAGTGAAGGATCATTTTGCCCCCCAGTGGATATCTGGCAAATGATTCAGCTGGTTCTGATGTGGCCAATCCTGCCATCCTCTTGGCTGCCTGTCCTGTGGGGCCTGCTTTTTTTCAGGTCTGGATTCATATTTTTGCCAAATGTAAAAAGACATAGATTTTTTAAAAAACTAGCTGAACCTTAAGTCCAAAGCCAGTTGTCACTATCATAGCATTATCCTAGAGTTAATTTCAGAGATCAAGAATAAATCTGGAAAAGTAAGATCAGTAAACTGATGGAATAAGCTGCTCCAAACACTTGTCCCTCCACAAACAAACAAAACCCATAATTGTAAGCATTTACTTTGTCAAAACTCAAGGAAACAATAAAATGTTTAAGGAAACTATGTGGAGGCAGAATAAGGAAAAGGACAACTTAAAATGGTAGGAAAGTTTTGTGGTGTTTTTACTTGCCCTTGTCACTCTCATCAGCTTGATGGTGGTTTTCAAAGTGGCGTTATTCATTCTCAGTTAGAGACCTTGGTCCCAGATTCCAGATAGAGGTGAACAGATAATGTTTGCAAATTATTATGTTTTTTCTATTTTAGTCAGTTTGGTGGCTACCTAAAATCTTGGAGAAAAATCTAGGACTTTATCTGGGAAATCAGAGCATGCAGAAGTATCTATGTATAGCACTAAATTTGGGAGGAATAAAAAATAATAAAGGGAGTCAATGAAACCAAAATTGGTTATTTGAAACAATAAATATAATTAACTAATCATTACTTAGACTGATTAAGAGAAAAACAGAACATAAAAACACCTAAGGTCAGATGTGAAAGTGGAAACATTTCTAGCAACCTTACAAAAATTAAAATGATAATGAAAAAATAGTGTGAATAACTCTTTGCTATCAAATTAGTCAAATAGACAGTCTTACAAACACATAAATATCAAAACTGAATTAAGAATAAACAGAAAATATGAATATGAATAGGCCTATAACAAGAAAAATCAGTAATCTAAAACCTCCTAATAAAAAAGTCTGTATGTGATGACTTCACTGGTGAAGACAAATATAATATTTAAATAAGTAAAAAAATACTTCTAAAACTCTTTCAAAACTAGAAGATTCAGGAATAATTTCTAAACTATTTTATCATACCAGCATTACCCTGATGTCAAAACCAGAATTTTTTTGTTATTGTTCAAGTACAGTTTTCTCCGTTTTCACCCCACCATGCCCCCCACCCCTGCCCAACCCATCCCTGCCTCACACCTTCAAACCTACTCCCTTTGGCTTTGACCACGTGTCCTTTATACATGCTCCTTGATGGCCCTTCCTGTATTATCCCCTATCATCCCTCTTCCCTCTTCTCTCTGGTAATTGTCAGTTTGTTCTTTATCTCAATGTCTCTGATTGAATTTTGCTTGCCTGTTTGTTTTGTTGATATGATTGCATTTATAGGTGAGATCATAAGGTATTTCTTTTTCACCACATGTCTTATTTCATTTAGAATAATGTTCTCCAGTTCCATCCATGTTGTTGAGAAGGGTAGGAGCTCCTTCTTTCTCTCTGCTGCATAGAATTCCACTGTGTAAATGTACCACAGTTTTTGAATGCACTCATTTACTGATGGGCACTTAGGTTGCTTCCAGCACTTGGCTATTATAAATTGTGCTTCTATGATCACTGGGGTGCATAGGTCCTTTTGAATTAGTGTTTTAGGATACTTAGGGCATAATATAAACAGTAGCATTGCTGGGTCAAAAGGAAGTTCCATTTCTAGTTTTCTGAGGAAAATCCATACTGTTTTCCACAGTGGCTGCACCAGTCTACATTCCCACCAGCAGTGCACTAAGGTTTCCTATTCTCCACAACATCTCCGACACTTCTGGTTTATTGATTTGTTTATGGTAACCATTCTCACCAGTGTGAAGTGGTATCTCACCATGGTTTTAATTTGCACTTCTCTGATGGCTAGTAATGCTGAGCATCTTTTCATATGTCTCTGGACCCTCTGTATGTCCTCCTTGAAGAAGTGTCTGTTCAGGTTATTTGCAGATTTTTTAATTGGGTTGTCTTCCTGGACTAGAGTTATGTGTGTTATTTACATATTTTGGAGATTGAACCCTTGTCTGAGGTATCATTGGCAAATATGTTTTCCCATATGTTTGGTTCTCTTTTTGTTTTAATTCTGTTTTCTTTAGCCATGCAGAAGCTTTTTATTTTGATGAGGTCCCATTTGTTTACTTTTTCCTTTATATCCCTTGCTCTAGGGGACATATTGGTGAAAATATCGCTGTGTTGAATATCTGAAAATTTTCTACCTATATTCTCTGGACCTTTATGTTATCACAATTTATATTTAACTCTTTTATTTACCTGGAATTTATTTTTGTGTACGGTGTAAATTGATGATTGAGTTTCATTTTCTTTTTTTGCATGTAGCTGTCCAGCTCTCCCAACACCATTTGTTGAAGAGGGTATTTTATCCATTTTATGCTTCTGCCCCCATTGTCAAATATTAATTGACAGTGGAGACTTGGATTTATTTATGAGCTCTCTATTCTGTTCCATTGTTCTATGTGTCTGTTCTTATGCCAGTACCAGGCTCTTTTGATGATAGTGGACTTATAATATAGTTTGATTCAGGTATTGTGATCCCTCCTACTTTGTTCTTCTGAAAATTGCTGCAGCTATTAGAGATCATTTATGATTCCATATACATTTTTGAAATGTTTTCTGCATCTCTGAAATATGTCATTGGTACTTTTATAGGGATTGTGTTGAATCTATAAATTGCTTTGGGTAGTATGGACATTTTGATACTTTTAATCTTCCAATCCGTGAACATGGTGTGTGCTTCCATTTATTTGTGTCTTCCTTAATTTCTTTCTTCAGTGTTGTGTAATTTCCTGACTACATATCTTTTACCTCCTTGGTAAGGTTTATTCCTGGACACTTTATTTTTCTTCTGCTATAATAAATGGGATTTTTTTCTGATTCCTGATTCTGATCTTTCATTGTTGGTGTTTAAAGAAGCCTTTGATGTGTGAATATTGACTTTGAACCCTGATGTTTGGCCAAATTCTGTTATTAGGTCAAGTAATTTTGTGGTGGAATCTATAGGGGTTTTTATGTACACTATCATGTCACCTGCCAGAAGAGACAGTTTTACTTCCTCCTATCTAATTTGGATGTCTTATATTTCTCTTTCTTGTCTAATCACTGTGGCTAGGATTACCAATACTATATTGAATAGAAGTAGTGAAAGTGGACATCCTTGTCTTGTTTCTGATCTTAGTGAGAAAGCTTTTAGATTTTGACATTGAGTATGATGTTGCTGTAGGTTTCTAGTATATGCCCCTTATCTACTCCTTCTACTCCCACTCTGCTGAGTGTCTTGATCATAAATGGGTGCTGTACTTATCAAATACTTTTTCTGCATCTATTGATATAATGATGTGACTTCTGTCTTTCCTTTTGTTTATGTGATGTATTACATTCATTGATTTGGGAATATTATACCATCCTTGCATCTCTGGGATGAATCCCACTTGATCATGGTGTATGATCTTTTTAATGTATTGCTGGATGTGGTTTGCCAATATTTTTTTTTTTTTTTTTAGGATTTCACCATCTATGTTCATCAGTGATATTGGCTGATAGTTTGTTGTTGTTGTTCTATCTTTATGTGGTTTTGGAATTAGGATGTTGCTGCCTTCATAGAAAGAGTTTGGGAGTCTTCCCCATTCTTGGATTTTTTTCAATAGTTTGAGAAGAATAGGGGATAGGTCCTCCTTAAAATTTTTCTAAAATTCTCCTGTGAAACCAGCCAGTCCAGGGCTTTTGTGTGTTGGAAGGGTTTTGTTTGTTTGTTTGTTTGTTTTTACTGCATCCATTTCATCAGCTTTTACTCATCTGTTCAGGCTTTTTCTTTATTCTTCATTCAGGTTTAGATGATTATATGTTTCTAGAAACTTGTCCATTTCACCTTGGTTTACAAATTTCTTGGTATATAGTTGTTCCTGGTAATTGCTTATAATCCTTTGCATCTCTGGGGTATCAGTTGTAGTCTCTCCTCTTTCATGTCTGATTTTGTTCATTTGGTTCCTCTTTTTTTATGAGTCTGCTTAAACTCTTGTCCATTTTGTTTATCTTTTGAAAGGATCATTTCTTAAATATACTGATAACTTGAATTGTTGTTTTAGTCTCTATATCATTTAATTCTACTCTGATCTTGGTTATTTCCTTCCTTCTACTTGCTCTAGGCTTTGTTTGTTGTTGTTGCTTCAGTTCTTGTAGATGTGGGGTTAGGTTGTTTATTTGAAACATTTTTATCTTTTTTAGGTAGGCTTGTATTGCTAGGATCTTCCCAGTCAGGCCTGCCTTTGCTGTGTCCCATAAGTTTTGGACTGTTGTGTGTTTGTTCATTTGTTTCCAGAAACTTTTGATTTCTTCCTTGATCTCATTCTTAACCCATTCATTATTTAATGGCATGCTATTCAATATCCATGAATTTGAGTGTTTTTCAGTTTTTTCCTTGAGGTTAGTTTCTAGTTTAAGTCCCTTGTGGTCTGAGAAAATGCTTGATATGATTTCAATTTTTTTGAATTTTTGAGGCTAGTTTTGTGCCCTATTATGTGGTCTATTTTTGAAAACATTCTATATGCATTTGAATAGAATGTGTACTTTCCTTCTTTCAGATGAAGTTTATATATATATATATAAATAAACTCCCACTTTTATATATATATAAGATAATATATATATAACATATATATAACATACATACATACATATATATATATATATATATATATATATCTGTTAAGCCTATTTGATCCAGGGCATTGTTCAATGCACCAACATGCTTGTTGATATTTCATTTGGAAGATCCATCCATTTTTGACAGTGAGCTGTTAAAATCCCATAGTATATGTCTATTGCTATCTGCATCTTTCTTGAAGTTCTCTAAGACTTTCCTTATATATTTGGGTGCTCCTATGTTTGGTATGTATATGTTTACAATGTTTATGTCTTCTTGATGGATTCTTCCATTGAGTATTATGAAGTGTCCTTCAGTGTCTCTTTTTATAGCTTTTCCTGAAGTCTATTTTGTCTGATATGAGTATTGCTACTCCAGCTTTTTTCTTTTCCATTTGCTAAAAATGAATTTGTTTTGAAATCAATTAAAAAGAAATTACAGAATAATATCTCTTATGACTATAAATGCAAAACCATTGATAAAATATTAACAGAATGAATTCAGCAGCATATTGCAAGAATTATGTACTATAACCAAATAATATATATTTTTGGAATACAAGGATAGTTATATATATGATAATTAATCAATGCAATGTATACTGATTATACAAAATAATGAGTTAATGAAATGAAGATAAAAATAACACTAGGTGATCTCAATTGATGTAAAGAAAGAATTTTATAAAATCCAATATTCATTCATGATAAATTCATGGAAGAAAAATTCTTTATTTTAACATAGGCCATAAGTTAGAAAACCTAAGCTGTCATCAAACTCATTAGCTAAAATATTAACAATTTTCTCCTAAAGTCAAGGATAAGACAAGGAAGCTTGCTGTTGCCACTTTATTCAGCACCCACAGTAATTAGACAATGTTCTAAATTTTAAAGGAAGAAGTGATTTTTTTTGCAGCATTCATAACCTTATGTATAGAAATCTCTAAGGAATTTACAAAAAATCAGAACAAATAAATAAATTTAGCAAAGTTGCAGGATACTAAATCAATACACAAAAAGCACTTGCTTAAACAGCTAACAATAAATAATTTGGAAAGAAATTTAAAAGACAATTTAAATTACAATAGCATCTAAAAAAATAAAACATCTAGGAACAAACAACAAAATAGGTGAAAGACTTGTACACATGAAAACTAAAAGTCATTGTAGAAAAAAAATAGAGACATAAATAAATTGAAAGACATGTATTAATTAGTTAGAAGACAATATTTTAAGACTGCCATTTACTCAAAGTGATTTATATATGTAATGCAATGTCTATCAAAATCTTAACATTAATATTTTTTATTCTGGAGCAGAAAAATCTATTGTAAAGTTTATATATAATATAATGGGAACTGCAGTAGCTAAAATCATGTGAAAGAAGGAGAAAGTAAAAGGATTAATATCTTCTAACTTCAAAATTTACTACACAATTTCAGTAATCAAAGCATTGTGAGTTGGAATGAGGATGGACATATAGGCCAAGAGTACAAAATAGAGAGTTCAGAAATAAACCTTTGCATATATTGTTAAATAATTTTGACAAGGGTATTATTATGGGTCAATTTTTTTCCTCTGTCTCTCAGTTTCAAAGCTGAAGTCAGAACCCTCTGTACCTTAGATTGTTACTATATAGAAAGATAGAGTCTTAAAATAGTAATGAAGTTAAAATTAGGTCAGTAGGTTGGCCCCAATCTGCTATGATGGGTTTCCTTACCAAAAGAGGCAATTTGGACACAATTACTGAGGGTAAACCATGTGAACACAAACTCAAAAAATATGGATGACTAAAGGCCAAAGAGGGACCTCAGAGAAAAGCCAACCCTATTGTACCTTAATATTAGACTTTTAACCCATAGAACTGTGAGAAAATATTTTTTTGTTGTTGTCATTGTTTAAGTCACTCAACTTGTGGTGCTTTGCTGTAGCAGCCATAGCAAACTGATAAAAATGTCAATACTATTCAATGAAGAAAAGGGGTATTAGTATAAAGTTATGATTTGAAAGTAGAGTTTTAAGACTGAGATTATAAAGATGTTTAGGAGATGGATAGTGGTAATTGTTGAAAAATGTACTTGATGACACTAAGTTGTATACTAAATATGATTAAAATGGTAAATTTTATGTTATATATATTTGCCATACTTTAAAAAAGTATAAAATACCAAGGCATTAATTTAACCAAGAAGGGAAAAGACATGCATAGTAAAATTCCGAAACATTGGTGATAGAAATTCAAGGCGGTATGACATCCCTCCCCTGTTCATGGATTGGGTGACTTAATATTATTAATATGACAAACAAATCTTTAATGCAAACTCTGTCAAAATTATAATGGTCATATTTTTTCACAAAATGAATATCCAACCCTAAAATTCATATGGAATTAAATTGGACTTTAAATAGCCAACAATCTTGGAAAAAATAGAACTGAATCACAAGATTCACATTTCTCAACATTAAAACTTTTTATAAAACCATAGGGATCAAAATAGTGTGGCACTCACTGGCAGACATAGGCATATAAATCCATGGAATAGAATCTAGACTGCAGAAATGAACCCATAAATCTATGATCAATTGATTTCTGACAGGCTGCCAAGATCATTCCATAAGAAAGAATAATCTCCTCAAAACTGGTGTTGCAAAAACTGGATATTCAGATATAAAAGAATGAAGGTAGACCCAACCTTATATTTGGGTTGGCCAAAATATGCATTCACTTTTTCCTGTAAGATGGCTCTAGTAGCACTTAGCTGTCTTGAACTTCACTCAAAACAATTTTATTAGGTTGTATTGTGACAGCTGTCATGTCAGAGCGTGTTAAAAATCAAAATTGGTGAATTATTGTGTAGCCATTTTAATACTGATGATGAAAGAAAATAAGCAACACTTTTAACATATTATGCTTTATTATTTCAAGAAATGTTAAAACACAACTTAAAAAAATTTGCAGTGTATGGAAGAGGTGCTATGACTAATGGAACATGTCAAAAGAGGTTTGAGAAGTTTTATGCTGGAGATTTCTCACTGAAAATTGCTCCACAGTTGGGTAGACAAGTTGAAGTTCATAGCTATCAAACCAATACATTAATTGAGAATAATCAATGTTATACCATGTGGGAGCTAGCCAACATACTCAAAATATCCACCAAGCATTGAAAATTATTTGCATCAGCTTGGTTACATTAAACACTTTGATGTTTGGTTTCCACATAAGGGAAAAGGGCTTCTTGAGTATATTTCCACATGTGATTCTCCACTTAAATGTAACAAAATATTCTGTTTTAAAAACAAATTTTTACTGGTGATAAAAAGTGGATACTTTACAATATTGCAAAATGGAAGAGATCTTAGAGTAAGCAAAATTAAACACCATCAACTATACCAAAGACTGGTCTTCATCCAAAGAAGATGATGTGTATATAGTGGGATTAGAAGGGAGTTCCTCTATTGTGAGCTCTTTTTGGAAATCCAAATGATTAATTCCAACAAGTACTGCACCCTATTAGATTAATTGAAAGCAGCACTCAACAAAAAGTATCCAGAACTAGTCAACAGAAAACACATAATCTTCTAACAGGATAATGCAAAACTACATGTTTCTCTGATGACCAGGCAAAAACTGTTACAGCTTGTCTGGGAAGTTTTGATTCATTCACTGTATTCACCCAGCACTGCACCTTTGGATTTACAATTGTTTTGGAATTTACACAGTTCTCTTAATGGAAAAAAATTCAATTCTCTGGAAAACTACAAAAGGTACGTGCTAAAAATATAAAAAGTTTTAGGAAGATGGAATTATGAAGTTGCCTGAAAGATGGAAGAAGGTAGTGAACAAAATGGGGAATGTGTTGTTCAAAAGTTATCGGTGCAGGGAGGCTGCAAGTCTGGAAGAGGAAGAGAGGGCTTGCTCCTAACCTGTTTTCCTGAAAGATCTGTCAGCTCATGGTCCCTGTGAGTACCACCTAAACAAAGGTTTGTCCCCGTGGTAGCGGCGGCATTCCCTTCTCAGAGGTCTCGATCAGGGTCCAGGAGGCTCCTGCTCTGAGCTCAAAGATACCAGCAGTGGCCAACAGAGCCCTCTCCTCAGCAGGCTGAGCTTCAGGCCCCAGGGACCCTCCTGCCTTTGTTCTCTCAGCTTTAGATGAAAAAAGTCCTCAAAGGGAAACAGTTTGCCTATGTGGAAGATATGAAACAAAAAACAGCAGAAGCACTAAAAGACATCAAAATGAAGGAGTTCAAAATATGTTTTGAACAGTGAAAAAAAAAGTCTCGATAGGTGTATTACATAAAATGGTGTGTACTTTGAAGGTGACTGAAGTTTAAACATGTAAGAATAAATACACAATTTTTTATAAATAAATTCTGGGGTCTTGGGGGATCCCCCTCATAAATAACTTAACCTGTTAAAAAATAAATATCAGAGAGAGAAGATGGCGGCATGGTAAGAGGACGTACATCTCTGCCTCCCACACATAGGTCTTAAACCGGGACATTCTTCAAAGCAGCACAGCAAACAGACACCAGAAACACAGCATATTTGAAAACAGATTATCGAAAATTGCAGTGGACGTTGAAAAAACGGACGGTAAGGAGAGTACTCCGGCGGTGCGGAGACCAGGGCAGGGGCCGAGAAACCAGGCCAGGGCTGGCCGATAGACGCAGGGGAGGGAGCAGGAACATTCGCTCCCTGGGCAGCCAAGCAGGGACCCACCACGCCAGCATAAACCTGTTCGCTTGAAATCTCACAGACAGGAGTTAAGACCTCATAGCCCCGGGAGGAACGAACGCGGGAGCTGGAGTGAGCACCTTGGTCTGCGCCCGCGCGACATTGTAAA